>PVKZ01000838.1:0-578199 GCA_004027375.1 Macroglossus sobrinus
GAAAGTGACAGCCCATGCCATTCAAAAGTCACCAGACATAAAGGTCTCTGGAACCACCAGGACCAGGCAATCAGCCTGATCTCACCTCTGAGCTCTTTGCTGTGAGATATGACTTTGCTCCTTTCCTTTGGTTTCTTGAGATTGGAGCTTCATACTCAGGCTACTATGGGTTCATTTTTTTCATCCAGTATTTATTTAGCACCTGCTGTACCACAGGCAGAGGATATGGCAATGAACAAGTCAATCATGGTCCCTCTCTTCCCTTGAGCAGATGTTTAAGTGGAAAAGACAAGTAACAAGCCAAAAAAACAATATATTATAGATGAAAACAAGCTAATATAGGAAAAAACAGGAGGTGTGACAGAGGGGGCCTAGATGAGAAAGGCTAGCTTTGATTAGGTGGCTGAGGAAGACCTCACTGAAGTGGTGGCATTAAAGCTAAAGCATGAAAGGGGGAAAGAGCTGGAGAAACAGCATTCCAAGAAGAGAGCTGAGCATGTGCAAAGGTCCTGAGTTTGAAAAGGAACTAAGCATGTTCTAAGAAGCTAAAGGGTGACTAGTGTGGCAGGATAATAAAGAAGAAGGAAAGAGGGAGAGAGATGAGTTGAGAACGAAGGCAAGGGTTTACTACAAAACAGTAAAATGTTGGACTTTTAGCTCAGGAACAATGGGAAGCTATTGAAAAGTTTTAAGTAGGAAAGTAACAAAATCTAGTTGATGATTCTAAAATTACCCCAGACTTAAGATAGTGGTTACCTTTGGGGGGAATAGTGACTAGGAAGGGACAGACTGGAGTGTACAGAGTGCTGATAATATTCTACTTCACCAGGGTGCTGTTTATGGGGCTGCCTTCAGTTTGTAAAAAATCATCAAGCTGTAAATTGATGGTATATGTCCATTTCTGTATATACAGGGAATATTTCAGTAAAACACTTACTAAAAGTTACTCTGATGTCTCCCAGGAAATGGATTTTGAAGCAGCAAGCAAAGAGGTCAGGGAGTTAAATAGGAAACCTGTATAGACACCTAGGGGTGAGAGGTGAGGGCAGTTTGGGTGGTGCTGGGAGCAGTGGAGAGGATGGAGTCAGAGACACATGCCTTCATATGTGGCAGGCCTCTTCTGTCACCCCATACCTCCTGGCATCCGAGAAAGGTACTCCAATCCTGCACTGGTCCCAAGTACTGAAGCCCCACCCCATGGACCTGGCACCCAGGCACCCAGATCAAGTCCAATAAATTCAGATAACACAAAAGAAATACACATTCATCCAACAACAAGGAATCTATCGAATATTTATGAAGCACCTACTATGTCTTAATTATGGAAAATGGCTGGGCAAGGAGTTGTGAGTTATAACACAGATAGGGTGACTCAAGGGTAAGGGGTAGAGAAGTGGCTGGAGAGGCAGGGGAGACCACCCATTAGCAGGCAACTGAGACACTCCATGTAGCCTGGGAGCAGAGGAGTGAGGCCCTGTGCGTGGTACTCTGTTTGACCAGTCCTCGGGCACAGTCCCACAAAGAGACTTCTCCTAGTTCTTTGCTAGAGATCTGGGCTCTGTGATCTATTTTAAAGAACAGAACTGTTTAAAGAAGAAAAAAAAGTGTGAGACCGCAAAAGCAGAGAGCTGGAGAGCCCAAGTCCTCATTTGAAAAGGAAAGGAACAAATTGATCTTGAGAAACATTTGTATAATGGATTACTCAGAGAATTAATCACCTTTTGAGAAACAGGTCATGCTAATTATTCCTGGAGTGGGCAAACAGCTCTGGCAATGAGCTCCTACTCATCACACTTTCATGCTTAGTAGTCAGCCACAGCATCTGTTTTAAAAATGAAAACTCATTTGCATGCCACGGTTCAGTGCCTAGGGGGACATCATCTCATCAACAGGCAGGACATTTAACATTTCCTTGAAAAAAAGCATTCTCTTCTGTACCCCCTCCCACTCCAGATGGGAAGTCTCCAATCTACATGAATAGAAACATGTCCTCACGTGTTGATGAAGATGCAACAAAGGAACCCAAATTACATCTATTGATTTAGCAAAAACTAGACCCACGCTGGTAACAGAGGACCAGAGGGTTCTAGTAGCATATGACCAGATGACATCTAATATCTCTTTCCATTCTGAGGACGAACAGCTTTTTATTTGATTGGCTAGAAGGCAAAATGGTGGGAACACTTGTAAACTACACTTCAACAAACACGTACGCATCCTAAAAGACAAATTCAATCTACCCAGCACCAAGGGGTGCCAAGAACTATTGACAAGGGACTACCATGTAGAAATGGGGATCGTCTATGCTTGCAAACAGTGGGACAGAAAATTTCCATATGGGATAATGAGAATGTACTTGCCTTAAAGATCAGAAATAGTTTATTTCTTTTCACTCCATTCTGTTCCATGTTATGTAACCCAAAGGGCATCCAAGGGTCAGAAAACTAGATGAAGAAATAATGAAATTTGAGGCTGTACGGGGAAGAAAATGGCTAGGAGTGAAAAGGAAGGAAGGGAAGAAGGAAGGAAAATGGAGGATTGCTTTGAAAGTAAGATCCTAGGGCATCTTGAATGAAAGTAAATCAATATGAAGTAGAAGGAAGTTTCACTGGTTTGGATGAATCTGTACAGTTTCAAAAGGATTATTTCATAAGTGGATTGAAATTCAAAAGTTGAATAGGAAGATCCAGACGCAACTTTTATTAACCCCATGCGGCCCACAGAGACTTTCAAAATAAGGATAAGTTGCTGCTTTCTCCACCCCAGGATATTGGGGTTCTGGATGCAACTCATTTATGATACAAATGTACAAATGTGTCTCCTGTTTTAATTAAACTCCTTTTCTCATCAAAGGAAGGAGAAATAATCCCAATCTAACATCTCATCCATGATAAACTTTGCTGTCTCTCCTCTGTTTCCAAATGAATTTGGCTTATTAAAAAAGTAATGAGCTATTAATTAACTCTACACTCATACAAAGCTGTTTAATTCTCAATCTAATTAGCAGCAATCTGTTGAAGGATTCTAATGATTATTTTAAATTTGCTAACAGAAACATCTTTTCACTTTTCATAAGTTATTTATAGCAGAGCTCACATTGGATCCTGCTTGGTTTTTAATTTGATAACATTTTTATTAAATACTCACTCTTTTCTCATCTCTTGGGTGACAGGGTTTAAAACTGTCACCATTGGAAACCCCGGAAATAGTATCCAGGGTCAACTACATGGCCAAGACAGTGCATCCTTCTGTCTTTGAAAGAACCTCCAAAGGATCAGCACTATGGGGAACAAGAACTCTGTCCTTCTGATGTCATCCTCAAAGAAGACACAAACTCAAGTGGGGACTTAAGGCTTCTGGTGGGAGGACTGAAGGCTTGGAGTTATGGTGGAGCTGGATGTGGTAGAAAGGGAAGCTTGTCATGACACCCACAGGAAAGTACCCTTCATAACTGATGCAACATAGGGCATTCCTGAATCTCTTGTTTAAGAAACAACACACATTTAATCACATTTCATTGCTGTGTAGAAGTGTTACTATAACCACAATGGTGAAATGGAGAAATAGCAAATGGTATTTTGCATGCATGTATGCATGCATGATCTGCATTTCAATACACATTAGTTTATATGTGCATATTAGTGGAAAGAGTTATACACTCTATACTATGGATCAAATAAATACACACACATACACATACTCCACATAAAATTAAATGTGTTTATATAGAAGCCTTTTTATTCTTCCCTATAAAATACAAAGGCTTAGATTATCATCAGCGTGCCACTCCCTCTACTTCTCTGAGATCGAAGGTGAGGTAAACCTGTTTAGCAGTTTGTATCACTGTCGAGAAACAGCTAGAGAAACAGCTGAGGGAAGAAGCAGCAGATTAATTAGTTTTCCCTTAATATCTGTGGGGGAATGAGAAACCATTTCCTATATCACCTCCCATCTCTCCATCTTAGTATATGAAGGTACGATGTGCATAATGGCTAAGAAAACAGATTTCAGAGCCTAACTGCCTGGGTTTGAACCCAAGCTTTGTACTTACTAGCTGTGTGCCTTTGGGCAACTTATTGGACCTCTCTGTACCTCAGTTTACTTATCTAAGAGAATGAGAACAATAATGGGATCTACGTCACAGGGTTGTGAGGAGATTAAATGAACTAATATTTCTAAAGCCCTGAGAACAATTCCTAGTAAATAGTACATGCTGTTACTCTAAATAAAATTAACTCTAGCTAGGCACTTCTCCCTATAAAATACAAAGAGCAGGGCATACTGAAGGCCATTATCTCACTGATATCAGCATTTTTTTAAAAAGCCAAAAGCTCAAATTCCAGAGAACATTTGGTCACAGAGCAGACATTTGTGTAGGCATTTTCCTTTTCTGTTTCTTTTTTGAGAAAACATAGGTGGGGTATGAAATTAAATGGCTTACATTTTGAGCCCTCACTATTGCTATTATTTATTAAATGTCAGTATTCATTAAAATGCTAATATTTCACTAGGTTTTTTAAAAATTAAACACAGGACCTTGAAAAAATTAAATTTAAATAAGTAAGTTGAATATTAATGGAGCGGGAAGCCTGGGGGAGTGTGTTCTGGAAGCTAGTTATTTATTTATTTTACAAAAAAGAGTCGTAGTTATAAATAGCATTAATAATAACAGTAATAATAGCCAGCTTTTATTAAGCATTATTCACATGCCAGGCACAATGCTCAGAGGGTTACTTGCACCATTTCATTGCATGTGTAGGTGTGTACAAAGCTTGCACACTGGTTGTCCACCACTTTTCTTATTACTTCTCCCTTATATCTCCTTTCCCCAGTTACTCACCTGCTGCAGCCAGTGCCCTGAGCAGGACAGTTGGACCCTTCTCGGGAGGAGGTGCCCAATTCAAATATCCCTGCCCTAGGAGGTCAAGCAAGAGCTTAGAATGCCCGGGAGACAGAGAAGATACAGGCAGTTGGGGAGCCCTGGTTTAGGCCTTTAGCTAAAGGCCAAGTCCTTCCCATGGGCCACAGAACACGGTTCTCAATCAGGGGTGATTCTGTCCCTAGGAAGACTCTTGGCAATGTCTGGAGACATTTTTGGTTGTCACAACTGGGGAAGGGAAGAGCTCCCACTGGACTCTAGGTGGGCAGAGGTGAGGGATGCTGCTGTACATCCTTCAAAGCCAGAACATCCCCCCACAACAAAGAGCTCAATTTCCAACTGAAGCCAAAGATGGGAAACTCTGCCCTGAGAGGCTTACGGACAGAACAGCCATCGGGTCCAGAGGGGCCTGGCCATCAGCCCTGTTTCAAGCAGTCAAATAGCCTTGGACAAATAATAATCACTGAGCCACAGTCTTGCTCATCTACAAAATAGAAGCCTGATTAAGTCACTTGAAACTCCCATAGCACAGCGCTGCAGCTATCACCTTTACAGGTATATCCTTGAAGAAATCACACAAACCACTTTCTATCCATAGCAACCCTCGGTACTGGTTGGAAACCTTACTTCTGAGTAATGAGTTTCAAACAGGGGACTGAACTCCTGACTCTAGCCTCATCAGCAGCACATAAGAATCTACTAAGTTGTCTAAATGAAGGTACAGAGAATAGCTTTTCCCCTTAAAAACATTCAACAGCTGGCCCAACAAAACCACAGGGTCAGTCCTTTAGAATCATAAGTCTCAACTTCCATACAGAACCAGCGGCTCTCAGATACCCCACTGGGACAATCATTAATGATGATAAACCAGGACACACAGACGGTGGGGGAATTAAATGAGATAAAGCTAGCAAAATACTCAAGGCCTTGCCTTAGACAGTGTTCAATAAATGTTGTTAATATTAATAACATAAAATTAATGACATAATAGGGTTGCACCAAAGCCTAGCAATTATTTCCGAGACTTGTCTGTGTGATAATAAATAATGTTCACCCACCTGCCTTATTGACTTAGGTAATATCTACTTAATGCTTCTTAGCTCACACATGATCTCCTCCACGGAGCCCTACCTGATGGGCCCTCAGCTCCCCTTACCTGAGGTCTGGCTACCCCTCTGTGTTCTTGTAATTCTTTGGGCTTACTACCATCACAGCTGCTATCCAGCTTTACTGCCATGATCTCTTTCTTTTCCCACCACAAGTCTGTGGGCTTCTAATGGCAGAAAATACATTTTTGTTTGGGTCTTTGTTTGCAACAGGTGGCACAGAGCTAGGACATGCCACTGCTGAATGGCCACCAACTGTGGATTCCAAGTGGGTTAAAACATGGTTGTATCACATAGTTATTGCCATAAAAATACTGGCCCCAAACTCTGGCTTTGAGCAAAAATCATTACTCTGTTTTCACACATCTGTAGGCTGTCTGCGGGCCAGCTGATCTGGGTGTGGCTCAGCGGGGCTCATCGTGGGCTTTTGGTTATGTCCACATCTGTTCCACATGACACTCACCCTCCTTGGCCCAGTGGACCAGCACCCATGTTCTTCTGATGACACTGACTGAACACAAAAGAGGCAAATAGAAATGTGATGCTTCTTGGGACTTGGGCACAGACACTTCCATCTGTATTTTATTGACCTAAGAAAGTCATATGCATGATGCCAGCCTCAGTGGGTGGGGACAAAGGCTACCTCTACTGGGAGGAAGTGCAAAGTCCTGTGGATAGAGGGCAGGATGAAGAATTGGGAGCAACAATCTTCTCTAGGATGGAACGCTTGCATGGAAAGGACAGGGCTGTTTTTACATACCTCTACAGTCATGGATATTTATACAGTGTTTACCCCAAACTCTCACCATCAGGAGTTAATGCCTATGTTATTCCATTTACAGTATCTAGTATTGTGCTAGTACTGGTTATTGGCCCAAGGTCATATAATTAGAGCGGAGTAATAATGTTCACAAAGCAAAGTCTGTCTAACACTGAAGCCCATCACTCTTCATTGCTCCCCAACAAAACCAAGTCCAGACAGAAAATATAATCTCTGAAGCCATGCTCCAATCATATACTCCTGTCCCAAACTTTACATATGAAGTATTTTGGAAGCAGTAGGACACAGTCAAAAGAACTATGAATAGAAGGTGAGAAAAATAGCCAAGGGCCAGTCTCATGAACTGAGTCACATTGCCAAGTTCAATCCCCACGTACACACCAAAAGGACAGGGTACCAGAACTTCTCAAACACTCTCTGAGCCAAGTCCAAGGCATTCTGACCCAGGATCGGTTTAGGAAAAAGAGGCCATTTCAGTGGCAAGAGCAGACACCCCATCTTGCACTCTTATGAAGAATAATTTCAAAACATTCCCGATAAAGCTTCAAGTGGAGCAGGGACGGGTTTTGCTCTAAAACACAGACAACTTAGATAAAAGTCACCCCAATCTCATTTGAGGTCACCCTGGCTTTTTCCCAGGAACTCTAAAAAGATGTATGTGTCGATCAAAGTGAGAGGCCCAAATCTCATTTCTTTTGTAACGATGTAGCATCCACACCAATAGAGCCAGCTCAGCCATATATAGCTTGGATCTACCCTCTATCAAAGAAAAATTTTGATTTTGGAAGTACAATGCATTTATTTATCATGACTTCAGAAATAAATATCTTGTGGTTAGTCAGGATATGGCAAAGTTTTTCTGTAAAGGGCCAGATAATAAATACTTTTAGCTCTGCCCCTGTGGTGTGTAAGCCACCAGAGACTACACATACATGAACGAGCAGGATTGCGTGCCAATAAAATTTCATTCACAAAAACTGGAGGTGAGGTGACTTTGGCCCATAAGTTGTACTTTGTTGACCCCCTGATCTAAAAAGATGAGAATAGGTTTAGCTAAAATTCTAGAAAAATGTTCAATATCCCCAAGAAGACAATGAAAATATTTAAAATTCAGATCATTCTATGGCAGAGTCTGATTTAAGCAAAGCTCCTAACCACCTAGATAAACATTTAATCCTCCTTATAGGTCAATAAGATGGAAAACTATATTCTCATTATACAAATAAACATACTGAGGCTTACTGAGCTTTGTAACCCACCCAAGATCATACAGCTAGTATGATTCCGGTAAAGCCAGGATTCCAACCAAGGTCTATGTTAATTCTGGCTCAGTGATTTTCCAGCATCCTAACAGGTGTTGTCATTATGCACCTGAGCCTAAAATGGTTATGAAGAATGATCAGGAAATGCCACTTTTATTCTCAGGAAATCATCAGTGATGAACTCAAATTTATGAGTAAAATGTTTCATTAAAGCCCTTTTTACAATACTACAAAATTGGAAACAATTTAAGTGTCCAATATTAAAGGAAAGCTTGAACAAATTATGATGTAGCTATTGAAAATAATGTTCATAAGAATATATAATGATGTTGGAAAATGTTCCCAATAATGATAAGTAAAAAAATAAGCAGAAAGCAACACAGAAGCTTCACTCTATTGTTTTAGCATGTATGCTATACATATAAAAGCTCTGGAATGAAACACTCTGATTGTTTATCATTTGGTTCTCACTGGTTTGGGGATAGCAGGTAGTTTTATTCTTCAAACTTTTTTGATTTTTCCAAACTTTATTCAATATATGTATCTGACTTTCATAATCAGACAAATGTTTTTGAAAAGCAATTTATCCCTAATTATTTTCTATTTGCTCTTTCATTGTTCTGTTTTATGTCTTTTCTTGTGGCTAAGTTGTACATAAATGAAACTTTTAAAAGCAACCATCCCATCCTCTGAATTCAAGGGAGACTCCTATGCACAATCCTGAATGAAGCATCAACCTGAGTTTTTAACTCCAGTCTTTAAAAAGCTGAAGCAGTGGGCCTTCCAATGTTCGGAACCACCCTTAGAGAGCCCAGATGTACATGAACCTGACCCTGGCCACAAGCCCTGCGGAATAGGAAGAAACCTTCTTGTTTCAACATTCTTCCTGTGTAGGGTTATTGGTAAAAAAAACAAACAAAAAATGCCTTACCATTAATATTATGCATGATAGCTTGGTATCATTTGCGACGTGTTTGATGTGTTCTGGGTGGCCTGAGAGGAGAGCAACGAGTCAGAAGTGTCCTCCAATGTCCTCCAAGAACCCAGGAAGAGGGACCACTTAATAGCAATGTCCAGAAATCAGGTACTAGACCAAGACTGAGTTCCCAGAAAGGCCACGAAGGAGCTAAGTGACCCAGGGCAAGTCACTTAAAGTCTCTTGAGCTCAGCATCCTCATTCTTAAATTAAGAATAGTGACCATACTTTCAACACCTGCCACTGAGTCACAAAAATCCAATGAGAAAAATAATAAACATCACAAACACATCAAATATCAAAAGGGTGTTGTTCTTCCCATAACTGCCAGTGATGACACTGGGGGTGATTCTTCTACCTACCACTTTCGGAACCAGATTTTTTTAAAAAATAGTTTTCTTGTAAATTGGTTGTGTACTTCTATACTAGAAGACACTGTGTATGCGCATGTTGTTGTGTATGTGTGTGTTAATTATTCTTGTTTTATTCAGCTGCACAGAAATGGGAGTTACAGACACATGAAAATGGTTGACACCCTCCTAGCTAATGTCAGTCCTACTGCCTCCCTTAATCATGCTTTTTGTTTTACTAGCAACATTTTGCATATATATCATTAGTAAATGCTTGTACTGATGGAAGCATACATCCAGAAAAGTGTACGAATCACAGATTGCTTAATAAGTTTTCATAAACACACTTACATAACTGCCATCCAGATCAAGAAATAAAATATTACCAATGTCCCAGAAGCACCTTTCATGGCCCTTCCCAGGCAGCATGCCCTCACCTGCTCAACAGAGTTAATTACCTTGACTTCCCACACCAGAGATTAATTTTTGCCTGATTTTGAATTACTCATTAATGGGATCATACACTATTTTATCATCCTTTTCTAGTTTATTTTATTCAAAGTTGACTGAGATTCACTCACATTATTGCATGTAGTTCATTATCTTTGCTAGATAGTATTCCTTCGCATAAATACATCATAGTTTATCCATTCTACAATGGGCATTTAGGTTGTTTTCAGTCTTCCTTGGTTTTTAGAAATAATGATGCCAAGAACATTCACGTACATGTCTGTGAGTAAATTTATTTACCATCTCTATCTAAAAGTGAAGTGATGCCTCATAAATTATGCATATATTTAGCTTTATTACCCAATTTGTATTTCCTGTAGCAGTGTATGAGAGTTCCAGTTGCTTCACATCTTTATCACCATTCAACCTAATTTATCACTCAATGAATCTGGTGAGTGTGCAGTGAAATGTCATTGCAGTTTTATTTCCATTTCTGGATGACTAATGCTTAGTGTCCATATCCTCTTTGGTAAAATAACTCTTCAAGTCTCTTAACCACACTGCTTTATTTTTTAGAAGTGATTCATGATTTATCCACACCAAGCAAGGAGTGGCTGGGGATATCAGAGATGGCAGACATTTAGAAAAAATCATTTAAATTTGTCTTTCCATTTCCGTTTTCACTCTGGTACTTGAATATGTATTGTCTTGAACTATTTGAATTCACAATAACAACTCAATCCATTGAGAAACTAGAAAAAATAATGTGAGCTGTCATCTACCAAGCACTTCCTATGTGCCAAGCACCTTGTCATCTTATATGTATTCCATGAGAACAACTCCCTTTTACAGATAAGAAAACTGAGGTTCAGAATAATTTGCCCAACACTACACAGCTACTAAGTGACTGAACCATAATTAAAACCCAGTCTGAGAACTCCAAAACCGTTGCTCTCAATCACTAAGCTATCACTCATTATAAGATTCTAGCAGTTTTCAAACTTAACGTGTCTCAGAATCTCCCCAAGGCTTATTAAAGCAGATGGCTGGGCCCCCCACCACCACTCCACTCAGAACTTCTGATCCAGTAGGCCTGAAGTAGGGCCTGGGAACTGGTATTTTTAACAAGTTCCCAAGTCCTGACAATGGAGTCACACTCTGAGAACCACTGTTCTAGAAGATGGCAATCATGTCTTCTTTCTTTCATATCGAAAGGCCCTGGCCCAATGCCTGGCAGACACCAGATACATAAATAATTACTGAATGATTCCTATTCCCCACTGGCCCTCCACGCTGGCACAGAAAGCCATGCCTCTCAGGCTACGGCCGGCTAATATGAGTGAACCCCATGATCCCTCTGACTCAATGAGGGCCAAGAGAAGAGTGACAAACTACTCTGTTCTAGAAATGCCTATACACAAACATGAAGGGAGCAAGTGACTTCACAGATTCCCCCAACTTCTTTTCATCAGTATGGATAAATCAACATAGGGGAAGAGTAAAACAGTTTCCTGGTTGCCTGTTGCTCCCAGATAATGAAGCCATTGTGCCTCTGGTACCCAGGATGGTGTCTGGAGCTGCATACAATCCTGATTGACAGTACTGAGGCAAACATGCCCATGCCTTTGCTTAGTGCTCTTTTTACACTAGGTCTCTTAGAATGCTCATTGTGCCACAAACTATCAGTTGTCTTTTCCAACTTATTCTTCCGTTTCTCACTGTATAATATCACCCCAGTTTTTAACCAAGCACTATGTTGCCCAGATAAAAGACTATTTTTCAGCTTCCCTTGCATTGTGATATACCTGCATGGTCAAGTTCTGAGCAATTACATACAAGCAGAAGTAGACCTTCCAAGGAGACGTTTTAAGAGAGAGTGAATATGCTCTTCTCTATCTCTTCCTCCATCCTGCTACTTACATACAAAGGCTGGAACTCAAGCAGCCACCTTGGGCCATGAGATTCAGGGCCACAATCGTTGAGAGGTAAATTAGAAGGAGCCTCGGACCATTTCAACGTTTTAGTACCACTAGACCAGCTGGCTGCCTTCTCTGTGATAGCTTTCACAAGAGGTAGAAATCAACTTTCCTGTTAGTTAGGCTACTGTTATTTTGAGGCTTCTCTTTTATGCAGCTGAACTTAACCCTAACAGTCACAGATATTAACAGTCTCGATGAGCCGATTGAAAGACCACTGGATCCAGTTTAGCCTCCTTCTCTCAAAGCACATCCTCAGCAAGTCACATCAGTTGTCTACACCTCAGTTTCCCTATCTGTCATATACACACTGTAATTGCTTCAAAGGCTTTTGTGAGGTGCAAATACTACCTAGTTCAGATGTGCTTTATGAAATATAAAACCCTACAAATAAAGTACTTTTATTTCCTAAAACTAAGAGAATTTTTTAAAGAGAGCATAAAATAGAAGTAAGCCACATATGAAAAGTGTCTTCTAATTAAGGAGAAGGAACTAAATCAGACCAACAGTTTCTCTGCTCATCTCTGCCAAGTCACCTCTACCGACCTCATCCAGGTCATTCTTTATTTTCCAAATGAGAATTTAATATTGCTCTAACACCATTATTACATCTAAATTAAATATTTATTAAGCTGAATATCAATTGACTTTTAGAAATAAAGATTTGAAATTTATAAGCTCACATAGAGTAATTCAATAATTGTAAATTTCACAACCGAGCTTTGTAATCAATTACTGTTTTAATAATGATATAAACACACGTCCTTCTCAGGAAACCCTGGACAACTATAAATTAGATTCTGTACACACAACAATCTGGCAACATTTCCACGCAGGCACTGTCTCTTCCAAGGAGTGACGGAGGCCAGGGATTAATCCCAGGCTGGCTTCCCCTCATCGTGCATTTGGACCCCAGTGTCCCCATCAGTCAGGCTGTGCTGAGACTAGCCATAATGAGCACTCACACGAAACATAACTCAGAAGATAAATCACTTGGAAGGAAAACCACACAACCCAAAGAAACACCGCACAATGTGTAGGTAACTGAAACGATCATTCGTGCATTCACTTACCCAATAAATATTTATTGAGCACCTACTACGTGCCAGGCACCACTCTACATCAATGTAAGAAACCAAGATGCCTGCCCTCCTGGAGGGTGAGAAAGAACAATGAATAATAATCAACATAAATAAGCAAATTCATTTAGGCTCAACATCACCTGATTTTTAGAAATAAAAATTTGAAATCCATGAGCTAACACAGCATGTTAGAAGATCAGAAATGCTACAAAGGGAAACAAAGGTATGAGTATTACCCTAACTTTCTATATAAGGACATATTACCCTAATTTTATACATAAGGAAATTATAAATAAAAGAGGAAAAGTAACTTGTCAAAATCAGAAACTAAGCTAGATTTGAGATCTGAATTCCAAATCCTGCTTCTGATTTCTGTCCTTGTTAATGGGTGCCCCCTTCTACCACATCTGTAAGAGACTCTTTATCACAGAAAATAAGTCTAAAGTTAAAAGAATGCTCTGTAGCTAGGTTGGAGGTTGGTGCCTATCAGCACCCATCATGCTTAAATCTAGACTAGGCCAGAGCAAAATTTCCATTTTAATTTCTATGTGATCAACACTGGCATTATTTTCACTCTGAAAGAACCTTAAAGCAATTGTGTGAATCATTGTTCATTTGAAACTCATTCTTTGTCTTCAAAGAGCTGGCCAACTAGAAGAGAATGCACTTTAAATTTGGCTTCTATTGGAACTAAGCTTGGTAAAGGGAATTCTGAAACCTTTGAAGAGACCTCTGTCGCAAACCCACAGATTTTGGTAATTGATTACAGAGCTTTTAAGTGAGCTCAGTGATTACATTTTAAATTCTTTTATATTAATTATTAAAAGCAAATTATGTTGTTGAAAAGGAAAGCCACAGAAAGGCAGTAATTTAATGAAATAGGTTAGGGAGGCATTCTGGATAAGGTAATTGATTTTAAAAATGAAAAGGATTTGGGAGGTTTGTCAAAATGAATTTAAACAACTGAGAACAGTGTACCTAGTCACTACTTATGTGTTCTTTGAAGATGAAAAGAAAGTAGCTGAAGATTTTGTAGAGTCTGACCTAATATGAAGAAAAGGAAGTTTTGCTATGTTTGTAAAATGGGTTTGCCACTGGTACAGGGATGCCAGAATGAGCCATCCCTACATTGCTCTCTCTCTATAACCTTCAAGGAGAGAGTTTGACGTTTCCTTAGGCTATCAGAATTGAAACTCTCCTGCAGTACAAAAGTCAGAGCATAGATTTTAGAATCACTTTATTATTTAAATGCTGAAAAATAAACTCCTGTTCTCAGAATGACACCAACCCCTCCAGTCATCCCCAATTTGCCTTCCACTCTCGGCAGGAAATGGAGGTATCCAGGAATAATCACGGCAGTAGAGGGGGAGCACTACCCTCAACAGTGGCGCTCACTGGTAGCTTAGGACCCAGGTCCTAGAACCATCATTTAAAAGCAGGGTTGCCCAGGAGAGCCACCCAACCATCATCATCTGCACTGGAGTCTGCATGAATAAGAAACAGACCTACGATTATTATTTTCATTCCTCCTCCTCACTGCAGCAAAAAATGAAACATGGCAAAGGTAAAATATTTATGAGGCACCATTACTTATGGTAAGCTATTTTTCCCTCCTTTGAATTCCTCCTTGACCCTAGATGAAGAAAAAAAAAAAACATCACAATCACACACACACAAAAAAAAGCTAATCGAAAAACACAGCCAGGACACATCAACACCCTAATGCACTTGTTGGCATTAGTCAAAGCCAGGGTAGGAGGGAGCATCACTCCTGCCCTGCTCCCTGGCCATCCCCTAGACATGTTATTGCAGCCACAGGCATCGGCCAGAGGGGTGATGTAGCAGAAAGTCCATTATGCTAAGATGTTAAGTCACTGCAGATGTGGCTTCCTATGATCAACGTAGGCCCAGAAAGAGGTTAAAGAATCCAAGATTGCAGGGGGCAGGGGATCATGGACACTTTCTCCAGTTGATCATTCCAAAGAGAATGTCCCCAGAGGCAGGCATAGTGTCTAAGCTTGGAGAACCTGGGGACTTGTTCTGTTTCTGATGGCAGGTAAATGGGTTCTTTGCATGCCAGACTTGGGTTAACTTCCACTTCTCACTTGGTTTTAATGAATCTCATTTTGATTAATTGATTGGTTGATTGATTTTCCCAACTTTCCTCCCACAGCTGCAAATCTGGATACTTCAAGATATTGCTAGATCTTTCATGCTGACAACTGTCATGGAACAATATGAGTTTAGGAAGAGTTTTATTCTTTCCATAGCCGTGATGATGGCCTTGGTTAGAATAATACTGTACTTTCAAGCACTGAGGATGGCAAGGCAATGTTAGATGTATGAAGAGGACAAAGATGCCTACTGTACAAATGATGAGAAGCACAACAAGTCTATATCAGGTGATCATGTCAGAGGCAGATGAAGATAGTCCAAGGTCTTCCATTGAGCCAATGAGGAGATAATCAACTGGAATCTTTCAAGGCAGCCATAAAGAAGGACAAATAGATTCAAAAAGAGGCATTTTAATATAGAAAGATGAAGAAATGACCAATTATTGACTGATCTACATTCAGCCTTGTTTTGGACCAATAACTACATCTGTCATATCTCAGATGACAACATGCAGAGCTATGAAAGGTTCAAGCTCCTACAATTAGTCAGTTTGTTGATCTTGACAATCTTGAGACTGCCAATCCATTCTGTCTAGCATGTCCCAGCACAATCACTGTTGGGTCTCCAAAGCAGGCAGGTGGAAAGGACAGAAGGCAGGACAGCACCCCCACTAGACATGGCACCAAAGGAAAGTTCCAGGAGTAAGAAGAGACTTCTCTAATATCAAAAAGTGGCAGAAGGGATGTAGGTCCTCACCAGGCTTCCCATTTCTACTACCGCACCTGAATAAATGGATCTGGGCTTAAAGACCACAGGAATGCAAGCCTCTGGCTTCACGGGCCTCCAGCACATTTGAAAGAAAACCAACAATGAGCCTGCAGGTTGCCAGCTGTACGCCCATTCTGTCTGCAATTCAGAGCAGGCTGGGCTAAGAGTTTCAAAGTTAGGGGGTGGTCTATATCCTTATCCCATGGATCCTATGGTGTAAACCTAGGACAGATGCCCCAGAGCATTCTCAACCTCATGTCATAATGTCATGTGAGAATAAGCTCCCCTTCATCACAATTTTAAACACATTTTTATAATATGTACATAAGTAATCTAGTTATACATGCATATTTATATATACCTTTATATAGTACCTACATGCATATGTATGTGTATATATATGTGTATATATGTGTGTGTGTGTGTGTGTGTGTGTGTGTGTGTATATATATATATATATATATATATATATATATATATATATATATAATTGTTTTCTGATCATTGGCCCTACAAATCTAGCTGTAAGCTCCGTGAGGGTCTCCATGAAGACCTTGCTTATTGTGTTATTTACTCGCACCTAGCCCCGAGTCTAGCCAGGTCATTCATACGTTAGTTCAGGAAATGCTTGAATCTTTGGTTTCAGACCCTGACTCTGGCTGAGGTGCAGCAGTAGACAGTGCAGATGGCTTCCTCAGCCTTTCGAAGAGGTTCTAACCCTCCCTACTGGGGAGGGAAGGCAGAGCTCCAATCCCGGCTGTCAGGCCACTCTTCATGATTCCTCATCATGTGCCCTGCACAAGGGCACGGGGCACAAAATCCCCCACTCTCCACACACTGGACACAACAGGCTGCATTTTTTTCTAATCTGCATGACCACAGAGCTCAGCCCCACATGCCCTTTCCGACCCCATACTCTTTCTACTCTGATGGGAAAAGGCACTGATTTTTTTTTTTTTTGCCAACTTTCTCTCTTTTCCTGGATCTTACCAACAGGGAGCTACCTTTAGCTCCCTTGCTTCTCGTCTACCTCCGCTTCTTCATCCCCACTCCAAAGAGTTCTTTTTTTAGGGATTTTGTGATACAGAATCAAGAGAACACTCAAAAAAAAAAGACACAAAAATAGAGAAGCAAGAGACAAAAGGAAAGAATTTAGGCCAAAAAAACTAAAATGATCTGTCAGAAAAACTTCACAATTGGGACAAGGGCAGGAGAGAAAAAGAGGAAAGAAAGTGGTATAATATGTGTTTGTATTCCCAGTAATAGTCTTGAAGAGATGTGAGTAAGTAATTAAATAGCCTTTTCAGTGCCTTTGTACTGCTAGAGCACGTTGCCATTCAGAGACTGAACCGCATGGGTTTACAGGTTCCTAAGGGTTTTATTTCATTGATCTAGAGGCAGTGAGAATCCCAGACAACTAGAGAGATATTGGGGAAAGTGAAAAACACTAGAATAGATTGTCTTCTCCCTTACCCCACATCCCACCCATGAGATAATGAATATCAGATAGGCGCAGAAATTTTCTAAAAGCCTGGTACCAATACAAAAGGAATGTTAAATCCAAACCTATGGGCCTATCTGATAGCCACGAGATGAAAGAGAACTACCACACACACTAATAATGCAACTGCCCCATCCTGCTTCTTAATAAACGTGGCTTCTGGACAAATTGCATCCTGTTCACGGAAGAGTAAGAGAACAAGAAAAGACACAGAACTTACTTTTCACATGTTGGGGGAGAAATAAAAACAGCGTCAAGAGAGCTTGGAGATACACATCTCTGAAAATAATCTACTACACAATCCAGAAGAAAATTTCAGATTAACGTTCATCATGCTTTTTTTCACCTCACTCATGCCAAAATTAGACATAGCACCTGTAACCCCACATCCGCTGTGTTATGCTCATTCCTGAGCAGCCCTGCTCTTTGCTAGTACATCACAGACATTAGTACAATGATTTTTATATTCTTTCCAGTTTTTGGCATTTTCAAATTGTTCTGTAGTGGTTCTGTATTGCTTCTATAATAACTTTTAAAACTAACTTGACAGGAAATAAAGCTATTTCCAAATTTCAGTTTTTTAAAAAAAAATGATTCATTTTCTTTTTAAAATAAAAATATCCTCTCTCATCAAAGAATTATCCCTCAAAGTAACGTTTAGGCCTAGATGCATTCAGAAGTGATTTATTTAGATAAGCTTTTATTTTTGAAAACAAAGCTAGCAACAGAATTTGGCAAAGACCAGGAAAAAAAACAAAGACTTAAAATCAATCTAACTTGTGAACATAAACAAAAATCCTAATGAAGCACTTAGCAAATAAAATCAGGAAAAAATTTTTAAATAACATGCCATGTCCTAATAGAGTTCACCCCAAAAACAGAACCTATTAAAAATAATCACCATGTTAATACATGAAAAAGCAAACATTTTATGGTTAACTCAATAAATAGCAAAAAAAAAAAAAGCATTTAATCAAATTCATCACTTTTGCCTGAATAAAAAATAAAAAGACCCTTTGTAAATTAAATCAGAACTCTTGTTTAACTCAATGAAAATTTTCTCAACCCTGCCCCCACTCCACAACACACACACAGATACACACCACCATCACCACCACCAACATCATCACACCACAAAATAGTCAGCAGAGTACTTAAGGGAGAAACCCTGGAAGTCGTCCCATTAAAGAAAAGAAAAAACAAGGATGCCCATTATCACCATTGTTACTTAACATTGTACTCTAAGTGCTACTCGATGCAAGCAGAATAGAACAAAATAAGTAGTATAGGTTGGAAAAGAGACAGTAAAATCATCTTTATTTGTAGCTGATTGTATACTTGAAAACTCCAAAAGAATCAATGGAAAGGCAAATAGAAAAATAAGAGATATCAGTAAAAAGAACTAAGTTAAAAAACAAACATTAAGAAAATCAATAGCTTTTTACACCAAGAATAACTATATAAAGAAAACTGAAAAAAGATGCTTCTCAAAAGAATAAAAATAAACAAAACAAATACTTAGGTATAAATTTTACAAAAACTCAGAAAATCCTGGAGGGTTTTACTGAAAGACAAAAAGAAAATACAGAATCCACTGAATGTGTTGCTCTGGGATAATCTGTAATATCCAATTTTGTGGCATTATAGCAGTAATTCCAATCCAAAAATCCCAATTTATGAACCTTAACAACATGACTCCAAAATTTATCTGGAAGAATGAACTCAGCAAGAATAGGCAGGAAAAAAATCTGAAAATTTAATTACTTTAAATATTTGGGGTGGCTTGGCCTGCCAAATGGTACATATTTTAATGCTTTAGTGCAGGAAGAAACAACAAAATATAACAGAATAGAATATCCAGACATAGGCACAAGTATATATGAAAATTTAATATAAAAGAGGCATTTCAAATCAGCAAGGGGAATAGGGAAGATTCAATAAATGATGTTAGGACAACTAGCTAGTCATTTGAAAAACTTGGATCAAGAGAATATACATATATATTTAAAAGGCTAGAGAAAAAGGTAAAATATTTTATCATCTTGGGTTGGATAAAACCATTCTTAACATGAAACCAAGTCCAGCAACTGTGAATAAAACAGTTTTAATTACACTTTGATTACATAAGAAACAAACTGTGCAGAAAGAGACGGCATAAATATAGTTAAAATACAACTGTTTACCCTGGTGGGGAAGTGGGCATCAACTGAAATGGGGCACAGGGGAAGATGCTGGAAATGTTCTATATCTTGGTCTGGATGATGCTTGAATAGGTGTATGCATATGTAAAATTCACCGAGCTGTACAGGTAACATTTGTGCATATTATCAGGTATCATTTATGCCCCCCAACAACAACAAAAAAAGAAATAATGAAGAGGATAAGTCGAACATTTATCTCATCTCTCCTGTAAAGAATATATTTCAGGGTAAGCAAAGACTTAATGAGGAAGAATTCTTCTTCATGCAAAAGTTACAGGTAATAAATGCAAAAGAAACAAAAGAATTAGGAACTCACCATTTTTGCAATACCTAATGAAATAATTGGTCTAGGAAAGCTCCATCGATGTTTATTAAAACCATTAGGGCAGATTGTCTCCATAATGTGAGTGAGTATCACCCAATCAGTTGAGGACCTGCACAGGACAAAAAGTTGACCTTCCCCCACAAGCAAGAGAAATTCTGTAGTATCTGCTCTTTCTTGTGCTAGAGCAGACTGTCTTTAGGCTTCACCTGCAGCATCGGCTCTTGGACTAGAACTGTGGCATCAGCTCTCACAGGGTCTCAAGCCTGCCAGCCTACTCTGCAGATTTTGGACTTGCCAACCTCCCTAATCGCATGAGCCAATTCCTTAACATAAATCAACCAATCCATATCGCTGGATGGATGGATGGATGGATGGATGGATGGATGGATGGATGGATGGATGGACGGACGAACAAATGGATAGATGGATAGATATGGATACATATCTGGAAATGTTCTATATCTTGGTCTGGATGATGCTTGAATAGGTGTATGCATATGTAAAATTAAATATGTTTAATTCTTCTGGAGAACCCTAATACACTTGGAGAGCTTGGGAAAACATAAATTGTTAGGTCCTACCCCCAGAATTTCTGATTCAATAATTGTGGGATAGGACATAAAAATTAGCATTTTTCACCAGTCCCCAGGTAAGGATAGTTGTTACTAGTGAAGGTGTCATGTTTTGAAAACCAATGTGTTAGACAAAAGGTTGATGGGGAAACTCATAACGGATGAATCGGGCTGACAACACCTAAACTTACTGATCAGTCTGAACTTCAATTTACAGGAAATGCAACAGTAGAGGGACAAGATACAGAAAACCATAAAGATGCAGTCAGCCAAATCCAGTGTTTGAAAAAAATACAGAAAAAATAATGACCCAGAGTCTTCAACAAATAAATGTCATGAAGAAAAGTGAAGCGGGTATTATCATGGATTCAAAGAAATTAAAAGGCTTGTTGGGGTACTGATTCAAACTACCTATCTATTTTTTTTTAATTAAAAGTTAAAGAAATTTTGGCAATAGAAAAGAACTTTCATCAGTGTAATTGGAACTGGTAATAAAATTACGCTCATACTTTTCTGAAGTACTGGTCTGTTAGGCTAGGATTTCTTAGCCTCGTGCTGTTGACATTTTGGGCCAGACAATTCTTTGTTTTGGAGAGCTGTTCTGTGCATCGTAGAATGTGTAGCCACATCTTTGGCCTCTCTCTGCTAGATGGCAATAGCAACCACCACCAACCCCAGCCGTGACACCCAAAACTGCCTGAAACAATGTCACATGTCCCCTGCAGGGCAAAATTGCCCTCAGCTGAGAACCACTGTGTTAGGTACATTTTCTAAAGAATTTGCAAATGAAGTGATATGTCTAGGGGTTTTGTTTTTAAAATACTCCAGGAAAAAACTATGGGGAGTGGGGTAAGGTATCACTAGAATGGCAAAATGGTGACAACTTTTGAAGCTGGGTAGCGAGGACATGGTGGAATTAGTCTAGTCCTTCAGCCTTAGGCTTTAAAAATGTTCAAACGCTTCTGATAAAAAGATTTTGCAAAAACACATGTATACATATAAAGTAATACTACAGAAACACATTTTTGACAAATGTTCATAACATTAGGTAGAAAAAAAAACAGATCACCAGGTAATATGCACACTGTGATTCTACTATGATATAAAAGAGAGACAAAGAGATACTCAGAGAGTATATAAGTCAAAATATTTATATTAACAGTCTCTAGGTAGCAGAACTGTAGATAATAATTCTCTTCCTCCAATCTATAGTTTTAAATGTTTCTACATGAACATATACATATTATTCAACATAAACAAACAAATAAAATAAACGCCAATAAAGAAGAAAGGGGTTGCTATGGAGAGACATAATGTGGGTAAGAAAAGAAACAAAAAGACTGTTCGAAGCAAACAAAATCCCAAAAAGTACAACAATCACCAAGCCACTGAAGAGATGGGCAAAGACATCTCATTGTCTCATCAAAGCAAGTTCACAAAAGTGCATGTGTGTGTGTATTTCCTGATACTGACCTTGGACATCTGAATTCTACTTAATTTCTTCTCTTTCAGATGGCAGCATCACATGGAATAAATTTTGAAAAGCCTTCTCTCTAAATAGAGAATGGAATTTTCCCTGCCAGGTAAATATTTAAACTAAAGTTTTTTTTAAATAATCATGTTGGTGCTTAAATATAGAACCAAGTGGAAAACTCAGCTATTAAGCTAGACTCATGCCCCAGAGGTTTACAGGGGTTTTGTTCTTCTGCTTTTCAACACCAAATATAAATTATTTGCTATTTAATCACCTGTTGCTTTGGCTCATCTGAGTGCCTACAGCCTGACTTTGGCACAAGTAATTAACAGTGAGCCAGAGTTCCCAGTTTTAGGATTCCTTCTGTAGTATCCAGCCTAAATTTCAGTTCCTGGTCTGTCTTTAACCCTCCCAGGATCTGATGTAAGATCTCCACATTCACAGTCATTCCCTCCCACAACAAGGTGGAGCTCATAAAGACAAAGGCTTTACTTTCTTCTGTGTTCTGTCTTTAGTGCCTAGGAAAGGGCCTGGTGCTTACTAGGTGCTCAATAAACAATTGCTGAGAAAGGGTTTCAATCATGTTTCCCTCCCTCTTCCCTATTTCTGGCCTTCTTGGGGAACAGCTACTATTTCTGGGACTAGCAAATGGCCTGAATGATAGGCAGCTTCAAATTCCATTAACATGCTGCTCACCCCCATTCCAGATAGATTAATGAAGATATTAATACAAACCCACCCACCCCAGTACAACACACACACACACACACAATGCTCTGCAACACCCCCAAACACCTCCACACCTTGGCCCTGGGGATGATTTCCATTTATTCTTCGAGCCTCAGCCAGTCTGTGCTCAATCTTATTGTCATTTTAATAAAACTAATTAATTAATTCATTTCCAGAGTTAAAATTCATAAGGCAGCATATGTAAGTCTACCTCTATAGCTGATTCTGAATTCTCTCCAGCCGCAGACTTTTTGTTCTGCCCACAAAGGCTCCTGAGTTTATTTGAAGACATGTCCCCATGGCCTCCCCAGTTCCTCAGCAGCCCACGTTTTTTCTACCGCTCTCAGACATTTCCTGCCCAATTCACTTGTGTTTGGCGTGAGAACTAACATTAGATTCTGGAATCAATGCCAACCCTCAGCTAACAATTCTCTTCCATGCCCGTCTCCTGGCCTTCTGCCAATCCCCACTCAAGGTCCCTATAATGTCACCCCAAACCTACTCCCAACCACCCCTTAGAGATCTAGTTCAACCTCCTCCTGAGGAGAAGAGGAAACTGAGGCCCAGAATGTTGAATCCACCTATCAGAGGTGACATGGTAAGTGAGGGACAATACAAGGATTGTGCCTGAGGTCTCCCAAGCTCCAAGAGCCCAGTTTCCATTCTCTAGAACAGGGATCTAACCACTGTGGACTACATCTTGCCCTCTGTCTGATTTTGTAAATAAAGTTTTATTGGAACACAGCCACACCCAATCATTTCCATATTGTCTATGACTAGTTTGGGCTACAACAGCTGAATTAACTAGTTGTGACAGATATTGTATGAACTGCGAGCCTAAATGTTTACTATCTTGCTATTTATTAAAAAAATTGGCTAACCTCTGCTAGAGGGCTCAAAAATACAGGAAGTAGGAGGGAGAAAGCTGATGCAGACACCCTATGAAATGCCAACAGCACCCTGTTAGTCTTTTCAAAGATAAGTAGCTCCAAAGGGGAATAGGAGGACCACGTCAGGGCAGAAGGAGTCATCTCTCTGACTCTCTGACCCTCCCTCCCCCTTACCCTCCCCTACTACCCATGGCATCTTTGTGGACTTTGCAGAGATGCAGCTCCACCCACTGTCAGGCCCCTTTGGCTGCTCCAACACCCCCCACCCCCCCACACACACACACACAGGTGCGCCGAGGTTCAAGTATGCTACGGCCTCCGTAAAGTTGTTCTGGAATGTTACACTCAGTCTGCCACCAAAGGGAGCCTCTCAGCTTCACAGCATGGGAAAGGCCAAGGGCCACGGGACATGTCCAGAGGGAGGAGAGCTTTTCTAGTTCATAAGAAAAAGCATGGCTCCTGGGGTCAGGCTGCCCGTATTCAAGTCTATCTATAGCCTGTACCAGCTGGGTAACCTGAAGTTACTTAATTTCTCTGAGCCCATGACTCCTTGTCAATAAAATAAAGGTGGCCAATAGTTGTGAAGATTCAGCAAGGCAATGCTGGGAGTTCTAAGCCCAGTACCTGCCAGAGTGAGTGCTGAGTCAGGGTACTAGTGATAAGCTCCGTAAGCTCTGCCTTGGGTATTTGGACAACTGGGAGACTCACGCAAACCAAGATTTCTGGTACCCAGAACACTCTCTGACACAAAGGGTCTGAAGCAAGCTTCTTCCATTCCACAGGCAATGCTCAGAAATGCAAAGCAAAAGGACAGCTGAGTAGGCCAGAACCGGTCCCATAGGCCACCCTGTTTGGCCTGGAACACAGGGATGGATGACATGGCAATCAGGAGTATGATGGGCACTGGTGTGAAACCAGCTTGAGTTCCTCCCTCCTTCCCCAACTCTGAGCAAGCTATCGGATCTCTTATTTCCTAATTCTAAAACAATGAGAGCATTTATATAACAGGGCTACTGCGAGGACTGAAGGAGAGGAAATACCTGAGGGCCTTGGTGCTGGGCACAGGTAGGTCCCCTCTCGACAGGTAAGTCACTGCTGTTGTCCTTTAAAAGATTAACAATTCAACCTGGCAACTGGGACACTGTCCCAGCCAGAGTCCACTCACCTGTGACAAGGAACAAGCACCTTCCCCTGCTCCCCCAGGAAGCTCAGTCAAAGTGGATCCTCCTTCCTTTCCTTTCCCAGCCCCGTCTCATGCCTTGCTGGTCCCCAGCTACAACCTCACACACCTTCACAGCCACACCTTGCCATCAACACTGCTCTCACAAGACCGAGTTTTATCAACATGAGACTAGAAAGACCACAACCAGGTGGACACAGAGCCACCATCACACAGGACAGCAAGAGCAGAGGTGGAGCAGCAGATGCACCAAGGCCCAGATTCCTTCTTGTGTGACAATGGGACAGCCACTCACCCTCTCTGGACACAAACTCAGTCATCTTTGACACACAGGATTCAAACGAGTTATTCCTCCAGTCCCTTCCACCTTTCGAATCACTGCAGAGAGTCTGCTCTGAGTCCATGAGAAAGTCGCCCAGTGCATTCGCCAACTCCAATGCTAATTTCCGCCGAAATGAATCCTTTTAACCTGATAGACGTAGCAGGACAAGCAAGAAGTGTTGCTTTCCCAGTGACCTGCTAATGAGCTCAGCTGGATCCTGCAAATGCAGCAGATCCTGGCTCCCTCCCCATCTCTAACTGGACCCCTTTTTCTCGTGTCCTTCTCCCCATGCAATTGTTTTCAACCCTAATTTTCTCTGTCTTTGCTTATGTGGAACCATGGTGCTTTTCTGCTGCCCCTCCACACCCCCTGCTTCCTCACACTTATTTCTTGGTGTGTCTGGTTTCTCCTGGATGAGAATTACAGGCGGTGGCAGAGGACCCAAGTTGCAAAGTCCCTCAGAGACGCCCTAATGCATGGACATCCCCATCATGAAGAACCGGCCGCCAGGGGCCATCCAGCTTATGTCCACACAGCAGCAGGAGGCAGCATGGGGGGGATCCCGGGAGCCAGACCAGACCCAGAAGTACGTGCTTCACTCCTTGACTCGTCCCAGGAGCAAGGCACATGTTCTTCCTCTCCCTGCTCACGGATGAGGGAACCAGCCACAAAGCCTCCAAGGCGGCTGAGCTGGGAAATGGCCATAGCAGGCCCAGAACCCAGATAAGACCCCAAAGTGGGCGCTGCTTCCTCCTTCTCCGGGCACCAGAGTCTCGGCACCTCCCAGCAGGACGAGGACACAAAAGCCTTCCAGGGGCTTAACATGGAAGAGAAGCAAGAGTGTACCTCTCCTTTATCTGCAGTTCCCCTTTCCCCATTTCTGTTCCCTGCAGCCAATCCCGTTCTGAAAATATTAAATAGAAAATTCCAGAAACAAACAATTCATACGTTTTAAATCACCTGCGGCTCTGAGTAGCACAATGATATCTAGCAATACCCCACTCCGTCCAGCCCCGTCCAGGACGAAAATCATCCTTTGTCCATCATCTCCACTGTATATGTGTCCCCATCCCATTAGTCATCTTGGTTATCAGGTCCGTTATATGAGAGAGGCCACAGTCACGTTTCTTTAATTATGTATATTGTTATAGTTGTTTGTATTTTATTATTGTGCTCAATATCTCTTACTGTGCTTAATTTATAAATGAAACCTTATTATAGGTATGTATAGGAAAAACATAGTGCATATAGCATTTGGTACTATGCCCAGTTTCAGGCATCCACTGGGTGTCTTGGAGCCCACCCCACTGGAGAAGGGGGGAGTACTGTATTTTAAATACATTGTAGGACATATTTGTAAAGATAATCCAAAAATACAGTGAAAAGTAAACACAAAAGCATACACAATAAAATCTCCCTGCTGCCCTTGACCACAAGCCACCCAGCTCCCTCTCCCAGGCATTGACCATAAGTACTCTGATATTTCCTTCTGGCATAAAAGTCTACATGTGTACAAACGTGTGTGTGTCATGTGTATCCTTTTGTTATGAAGCTGATAAGTTACTAGACAAAGTTCTATACCTTGCTTTATAAAATTAATAACTCTTGGCTATTGTTCCACATTAATTCTTAGAGATCTTGTTCTCTTAAATTGTACTCCACAGTATGAATATTTACATCGTGTCTAGTCTTTTGCAAGTGTGAGTAATGTTGCAATAAAGATCCTAGTCCACACCCGCCCTGCACAAGAACACGCACAAGGGCACGCGCGTGCGCGCGCGCACACACACACACACACACACACACACACACCATGCAGCAGGCAGAATTAATTCCTAAAAGTAAGATTACTTTTAAGTAGACAGAGTTAGCTACACTTCTTTAGGGTATGTGTGTATGTGTGTGTGTGTAGTGGAAGGTTTATTGGGTATTTTTTAATACAATGGGGTGAGATCTTCTGATTGGAGAATATTAGGGCTAAATTGGAACTCATTCTATTTCACTTCATCTGCTTTTCTTTGAGTCTGTTGTTCCTCAATTTCATCCACACTTTTGGTTATTAATGGCCTCATTCAATGTTTCATATTCACTAGGCCTTCTTAATCCAGTTTACTTTTTTGAGCCTTAATACCCTTACAGAGCCGCCGTGTGTGAAATTATCTTTTACAATGCTGAATCCAAGCAGTTTATAGTTCTCAGTCAATTACTCCCAACTGCCAGAGCTATGCTCAGGATAACATTTCTAGCTAAATTTCTTCCTTCTTGGATCATCAATTCTCAGACACTACTAATCCTGGTGTCTAGTAAGGCCACATATTTGGACTCACAGTCAGGCCAAAGACTCTCTTTGAACTTGGAAAGCCACATTCATAAGCCACACGTGTTCTCAGAAACTTTAGTACAAATGCCAAGCTGATAGGCTGGATGATATTTCACAGCCCTAATAAAGAGTTAACTGTTAAGAAATTCGATAACAAATTCGTTTGTAATTTTAAAAATAAGTCCAATTTCTTAAATCCTTTGGAGAGTAAAAAAAAAAAAAATTCACTGGCCACTTAATTCAACTCCTATCAATTAGGTTTTGCCATGTAACAAACTATCCTCAAAATTTAATGGCTTCAGGAAAAAAACACCATTTATTTACCTCATGATTCTGTGGGTGACTGATCTAGGCTCAGCTGGGCAGTCCTGCTGATCTAGGCTAGGCTCAGTCATGCATCTGTGATCAGCTGCTGCTCAGCTAGGGGGCTCCGCTTCTAGGGCTAGCTGGTTATCAGCTGGGGTGATGGGGGTTAACTGGGTCATGTATGCGTCATCACCCGGCAGGCCAGAACGGGCTTCCTCACACAGAGGCAGCATCAGCGATCCCAGGGGTTGAAGGGAACACACCCCAGTGCACAAGGGCTTTTCAAGCCTCCGCCTGTGTCACATTTACTACTGTCTCATTGGTCAAAACAAGTCATATGACCAAGTCCAGATTCAATGAATGGAAAATAGACTCCACCTCCTCCTAGGAGGAGCCACAACGTCTCACTGAAAGGGCATGAGGGTGGGTAAAGGGAAGAACTGACAGCCATTTTTACAACTGACCACATCAACTGTTTATAAATCATCAGACTGAAATGGAATTTGCATAAGGCTTCGCAATGTAGAGCTGCTTTCAACAATGCTGCCTTTATTCCTAACACAGTTTCTTTTAAAAAAAAAATCACATAAAGCAACCACTGGAGAGACCTCCAGTGTCAATGGGTAGGTATCCATATAACCACTCCACATCATTTTACAAGTTAGCACCCAGATACCCTTGATCCAGATGTGGTGGGTCTCAGAAGGGCTTTCTTCAAGGCAATCGTGGCACAGAGAAAAGAACACTTGACATGGAGTCCAGAAAACTCAAGCTTAACCTCAGCTCCCAAAGCAAGTTATTTAAATTCCATGTGCTATCCCTTCCCTCAGTGATGGCAGAAGCAATGCAAAGAATTGCTGGGGAGATTCAAATGAAACCACCTTGTGCCCATGCCCCAAAAGTCCTTGTGCCCAGTGTTACATGGAGAAGAGATCAAAACAGTGAATCCAGCACAAATTTCTAAAAGAACTTGATTACTCAAATAAAAATGACAGATGTGAGCAGAGGGCTCAAAGGCAATCAAGGGAAAAGGGAACAAGTGTGGCCACAGGGCACAGGGCTGCACCCAAGTCAGGATGTGCAATTTTGAAGAAGGCAGAACTGTGTATTCTCCACAGAAAAGCCCAGACCTTGGCTCTGCACGAAACACTCCCTGTTTCCAAAGGAGAATGAGTCCCCCAAGCAAGTCCTTGCCAGGAAAACAGCCCTACCCGATAAGAGAAAGGCACAAGAGTATTTGTGCTACCACTAAAGGCCTGATGGAATCATTCTGCTTGCTCTCTATAAAAGGAAATGCCCCTCCCCCCATCACCACTTTTATATTTCCAGGTAAATAACAAGAGTGATGTCTATAATATGTTGAGTATCAACCATATAGCAGATACTGCCAATCAACCACCTACATTAAATAATTAGCATTCAGACCCCAACTATGCATTCAGCAGCATTCACTGAGTACTTGTTGCATGCTAGAGTCCACACGAGGGGCTGGAGAAGCAGTGTTGATACATGCCAGGTACAGTGCCTGCCCAATGCAGCCTTGAGGTTGACCACAGTTACTGATGCCACCGTTGCTGCCACCACCACACCACCCACAATTTGCCTCTAGCTTTTATGAATGACCACCACATGCCAGGCTTACACACATTTTCTTAGTAACCCCCATAATGACCCCTAAAGCTTCAATTTACAAATAAGTAAATTGAGGCACACATACCTTGTCCAGGGCTGGAGTCAAACCAGGGAGTATCACCACGCCTACTCGGAGAACCCACCTTAGCAATAACTCCTCTTCTTCAGTCACAGAGGAGGTCTTGTGGAGCACCAAAGGGTTCCAGGCGGGACCAAGAACCCCTTTCCCCTCGCTGTGAGTTATTTTCAACAGTGCCCTGCACTTACTCTTCCTAAGACTCTTAGACAAAGGCGAGAGGCACCCATTTCTGCTATCCCTCTCCCTCCTCCTTTCAACTTTCCAGAGTCTTCAGCAAACTGATGAAATACAAATTCAACACAGTTCACTGCCTCTAAATCTCAGCTCTGGCTCTTTATCTGCCTAAAGGGCTCCCGGGGTTGCTAATTCAGCTCTTGAATAAAATCTAACACTTACACATTCATGCATCCACTCATTCATTCAACAAAAACACGCTGAGTGCCCACCAAATGCCAGGCCCAGTGTGAGAGCACTGAGGAAATGCTCAAGGGTTTTATACAGGGGGTTACGTGGCCACGGTTATGTGGAAAGGTCACTGTGGCTGCTGAGAGAGAACAGAGTCCAGGGGTAGCCTGGTCCAAGGTGGCAATGCCAGGGATGGAGAAAATCAGAAAGGACTGTTCTGGCCACGGTCTAAATCTCAAAAGAGGAGTCTTGGCTAGAGGTATAGATTTTGAGTGTCCTGTCATGTAAATGAATTGGGCATGGGTGAGGTCACATAGGGTGACAGCTCTCAACTGAGGAGTGAAATCAGGCCCAGACTTTTCGGGAAGCTTTGTGCCGACTCCTCTCCCTAGAGTCCGTCTGCCTCCCAAGGCAAGGACAGAGCCCTTAAAAGCTTGCGAAGGTTCCCCATATGATACTTCCATCTCAGCCCACCAGGAACCACCAGCATGTTCAAAGCACAGAGGGAGAAGTTAACCTAGGACAGAAGCCCAGTCAACTTCAATCGAGAGAACGTGCCCACAGAGGAGGCTGGAAGGGAGCTGCCAGAGTGCCTGTGACAAAGAAGCCAGAGGAGAAGGGGTGACCGGTCAATGGCATTGAAGTTCAATGGCAGGAGGACCTCTGGTCAAGGGAGAGGCATAGCTTTGTCTGTTCATTACCTTTTTCACTAAAATAAATTAGTTGAGTTTTTATGCATTCTGGTGGGAAGATGTCTCAGGGTACCCCAGCATCACCCCTAGGTTCAATGGTTTGGCAGAGGACTCAAAAGACTCAGCATATAGTCATATACACAGCAATGATTTATCGCACTGAAAGGACATAAAGCAAATCAGCAAAAGGAAAAGATGCATAGGGTCAAGGCTGGAGACACACCTGTGCGGCACGGAGAAAGGCGCAGCAGGCTGGCTCCTGAGGAGACATGGAAATCATTGACCAGGTGCAGGGAAAAGTCGCAGAGCCACCCTGCAGGCCCAGATGAGGCTGGGCACCATACATTCGCAGAGGCCCCATGGTTAAGATCTGAGCAGTTTTCTTCCAGCAGCATCTGGCTACCAAGTAAAAGGCAGAAAAGAAAACAAGCTGGGTTTGTCCAGCTGTCAGGCTCACTGTAGACACTGAGAAACAGGGAACTGCGGTTCCAGGAGGGAGATCGGCACATGTGGTGACTATGGAATCCACACAGACTTAGGAAGGAAGTGATCACACAAGGTGGCAAACAGCAAGCTGAACGGAAGGATGTGGACGTAAACACCACCATGCAAAGTGGCAATTTGACCGACTGGAGCAATAAGACCAGGGTGGTATCTAGAAGTCACGTAGGCAACATACCCACCTAATGCATGAATTACTTCTATAGGATCGTGAACAATGGTCATGAAGTTCTGCTTGAATACATCTGACAGCAGGCAACGCCACCTTACAAGGAACTCATGCATATCTGGCCATTTGTAATCATGTGAAAGTCCTACCTACTGCCAAGTGATAATCTGCCTGCTGGAAATTTGGGGCTCTAGTGCTGCCATCCATAGCTGCACAGAACAAGGATCCAGGATGGGGTACCTTACCTCTAATGCAACCATGTTAGTGTTGCAACCCTCACTTCTTCCCAGGTGTCCATCTGCACAGGTGTCCATCACTTCCAGGATTCAGTGACCACGTATGTGCCAATGACTCCAAGATCTAAAATGCCCACCTCTCTCCAAACTTCACACTCAAATTACTCAACTGCTTACCAGACACCCCAACTGTAATATCTCACAGGCACTCACACTCTTCATGTACACAAATCTGAACTTGTCATCTCGTCTTCTTCACACACCCAACACCCTACATGGGAAGATCAACTGTATCCAGTTCCCAAGAGGGCATCGACTTTGACTCTCTGCTCAGACTTCCAGACACTCACCTGTCTGTTATTTCTTCCTCCTAACTGGTTCTCAAGTCCATCCAACTAATCCCTTCCATCCTCGGTGCCGTGACTCCAATTGAGGCCACCATCATCTTTCTCAAAGATGTTTCCTAACTCATCTCCCTTCCGCCATCTTGCTCTCTCCATCATTTTACTAGCATTGAAGTAAAAGTGATGTTTTTTAAAGGCAAAGTTGGTCACAACACATCACTTTTTAAAAGTCATTAGTGGTTCCCATTCCCCTGGGGATACAGTCATAACTTATCCCCTATGGCCTGTATTTCTCTGCAGAATTTGCCTGTTCGCCTCTTTGGTCTCAACTCTTATTCTATAGCACCCTCCATCTCTATACTCCAACCACATTAAATATCTTGTTCCCCCAAAACACCATGCTGGCTCATCTCTGAACAAATGCAAAGGCTGTTTCCTCTGCCTCATCCCTACCCCAGCTTCTACATGCAATGCTGGGCTTCTCCTCTCATGATTTCTCTTGCTGTTTTATAATTAACGGTTCACTTATCTTCCTCTTTCCAAAGTCTCTGATCTCCAAGGAAACATGTCTATGTTGTTCACCAATGTCTCCCTAGTCCTGACACATAAGAAGCTCTCTATAAACACCTATTGAAAGAAAGTAAGAAATTTCCAATTGTCAATCACCTCCAATGGTCTGCTCCCTATACTTCTATTAATGCAGCCCCAAATCACACAGTCGTTTTAAGTTGTCACAGTTAACTATAGATGCACATGTAATTTCTCTTGAGGTCTCTTCACATAGAGGTTTTTTTCCATTAATCTACTGTTAAGCCAAGTCTCCACCATCTCATACTCAAGCAATTTCCCAATTTAAATATTTGCTGCAAGAATTTCTTATCAAGATAGAAAGAAGGAGAATCCATTTTCAGGACGAAAAAGAGAACATGAACAGTTTCAGCTTCCATTTTTCTCTAGTTCTGCCCCGGTTCATAGATTAATTTCTGGCCCCAGGATCTGCAGCCAGATAGCAGAGAATCACACAGAAGAGCCTTCGCCAGCTCACAGAAGCCAGCAAGAATCACTCGCTTCACAATCGTCCATTTTACAATGTGTCTAATTATAACTGAATAAATTACTTTTGCCATTCTACAGAAATACTTAAAATAAATAGCTCTCTTTCCTTGAATTAAAATCATAGCCTTTTGTTCAGTGTTTTCTCTTCCATAAAGCAACAGAGCCTGTTGATTAAAGATCATTTATAGGACTTCATTTTCAATCTATTTTATGATATCATTTTAAAATACTCCCAAATATTCAGCTGCAAGGAGGGATAAGAACTTCTGAAAATTGGCTCTTTGAGACTTTTTGATGAGAAATGAAGTTGTGGATGTAACTCTCAGCAAAAGAACATATATTAGAAAAGTCTATTTTAATAACTGCTTGGTTCTTTCTCCTGGATTTTTTTCTCAACCCGAGTTCCTATATTTTTCTTGAGATTACAACATAATCCCCACTGACACACTAAATATTACCTCTCTGTATTGAATAGATGACACTGAGACAATAAATCACTTTGAGCTAACACAATATGCCAACCAGCCCCAACTAAGCCAAATATTTGACGAAAGACACACAAACTGAAATTTAGCAAGGCAGGAACACTGTGGGAATTATGACCTGAATATCAACCATCTCTAGACCTTCTGCAATAAAAAAAAAGAGAGAGAGATGTACAAGGAGGCCAGATGTGAATGCGTAAGATGATCCTGTGTCCAGAGCGGCCACAATTGGCCAATTCTGGGAGACATCTTCGAAAGAGACTATGGTGAGGCTATCCTCAAAACTTAAGGGATGCTGTGACAAAATAAAGATTCCTCAGTTCTGGGGGTCTGGGGGAAGCCATGAACCACTGTTTTCCTGCACTGGTGCAGAAATAAGCACAATGTCAATGAAAAAGACTGTCCAGGTTGGATTTAGCGTGACGCTAACAAAACTGACACTTTAAGGCCCCTCGTTTGCACATGTCCCACATGTCCCTTTCAAGGCCTTGTACCTGGTTTTGCATCTAAAATGTATTCTTTTTCTTAAAGAGGTCCCCCAAATTGTGTACACTTCAACAAAACCTTCTGGGCCTGCCCTTGCTTCACAAGTGATTCTAAACAGGACTCAGAGATGCCCTCAGCTGTCAATGGGAATTGGTTGTGTTCACCGGTCATCCAAAATCCCCTAAGAGGAAGACAGAGAATCCTTGTCCAGCACCCAAGACCCTCCCAGAACAGCCCAGCAGGTCCTCTCTGATTCCAATCTCATTCCCCGTCGCCTTCCACCAGAAACACTCATCTCAACTTTACTCGCCCCTTTACTCACTCTGCCCCATGTCACCCATCTGGACACTTCTCCACCTTTGGGACCTACTGAAGGGGCACCAGCTCTGAGGAACCTTTCCTGGTGGCCCCAGATCCACTAACCACATCCTCCTCTGTGCCCACCAGCCAGGAGATCAGTAAACTACCCTGGGTCTGAATTCTGGTTCCTCCGCTTACCAAAAACCCCCTCTGCCTCAGTTTCCTCCCCAGTGAAATCAGAGACAAGAGTCCTCACCCCATAGACTGGACATGAGGCTAAACCTTGTTGCAAAAGAAGCAAGTCAATAAATGCCAGCCACCGTCGTTGTCATCATCCTATCATCCTCCACATCCCTCAGTTAAAAATCCCTCAACAATTTCTTCAACTGCCCCGTGAGACCGGGATTTCTTAATGGATGGAAGCCTATGCACAGAGCTTGATGCTCCTTAAATGTTTGCTGAACACACAAAGGAATTAAGTGATATTTATATTCTGTCCAACAGAGGTAGGATTCAATAATGTAGCCCACAGTCCCTTGTTTGCTAACATTTTAAGTCTATATAGGAAAATTTGATAAAAAGCGGAAGAAGGCAGGAAGATCACAGAGCAAAGCAACTCTGCATTAGGTTTCTCTGTATGTTCCTAAGACTCGTCTTTCTCCACTATGTGCCTGCAGCGCCCAGAGCTGCTAGCTGTCTATAAACTACACCTGCAAGAGCAGCAGCATTCCTCTGCCTCTGTTTGTGGACAGACCTCCAAGGAGCCTTCAGATGAGAGAAGAATCTGGTCAAATCTAAAGCCAGACATCTGCATACTCGGCACTCACCCTTGACAGTAGGCACATGCACCATTTGGCACATCTAGACGCCTCCTATGGGATTAGATACCATGAATAACCCCATAACCCAAGACAAGATCCAGAAAAGAGCCCCTTGAGCACAGCGAGGGCTCTCTCTGTGCTAGCTGCAGAGAAGGCATGCTGAGAGTACCTGGAAGCGACCCAGAGGCCGATCACTGATATGTGCACTTCTTCGGGCCGGGAGGTGTGATCTGCCTCCATGTCTAAACTCATCTCACATCACATCTTCACAGCTGATCTTCACTCTCACCTCTGCGGAACTGACAGTTCTTAGAAGGTGCCTCAACCTCCCACACCTCACCAGCCTGGTGCATTCACCACCCCTGCCTGAAATGCATTCTCACCAACACTCCACTCCATCCCTGGGGCAGAAGGGATCCATCCCAATAATTTCTCTGTTGCTTCCAAACTGATCGCCACCCTGTGTGGCCCCCCAGATCATCTTCTCCTGAGTCCCCTGGTCCTAGTCATGTGGTTCTCAGCACATTCTATATCACATCATACTTGTTTATGTATCTTTCACCCACCATACCGGATTATATCTACATGGAACAGAAACTGGATATTTCATCCCTGTAACTCCAGCGTCCGGCATAGCAACTGATGTACACAGCAGGCACTTTATAATTGTCTGATGCATGAAGGGTTCGATGAGAAATCCCCCATGAGATCAGAGACTTAAATTATGTTCCACATAACTCCTGATTTTCTTAAAAGAATGTGCATTCCCAACCTATGCATCACCTCCAGCCTAGCTCTATGATAAAGAATATGTAGGTTGGTTTTTTTCAGGAAGAAATTACCCATAGCAGAACCACCGGAGGCTCAGGTGCAGCAGCGGTATATACAGTGAGCATGCCTCAAAAATGTACTGTCTGCTACCTTTCTGATGGGCCAAAAATAAATTAATTAAAAAGCAGCAGAAGGTAAGATAGGTTTCACTCTTGCCTCCAAGATTACAAACATCAGTATCATCCGCTCAAAAAATCTTAAAACTGCCTGACAGGTCAGGGATTTTTTTTATATGTCTGTGTGATATTCTTAGTTTCACAGGACAAATAAATGCTGCAGAGCGACTAGGGAAAAGGAAAAAAAATCTTGATTCATGTTCGCCTGAAATGCAGTTGGCTTTAATTGTTTTCTCATGTAATTACATATATTACCAATGTAATTACAAGTAATACATGGATTTGACGTGTGCAATTATAGAATAGTATATAATTTTTAAATGTGGTACATTTCTTTCTCCCCAAGATTCCCTTGTGAAGGAAACGATTTATCATTTCTAAAAATATGTCTCTTGTGCATTACACTTTAATAAAGTAAAAAATAATAAATATTTGCCTTTCTTTTATATTTCGACAAAATAAACTTCGTCATGAAAATGCTGGTTTAAAAAGGCTCATTACATGCCTTGAAAAAGTGCTTCCACTAGGCTAATTCTACCCATTGGAGAAAAGCCAGCCAAACATTAGCATTACGAAGAAAAGCAATTGTAGAGGACCTACTATGTGCCAAGGGAAGTATTTGTGATTCCCTGAGGTAGAAAGAAATAACACCTCCATGAACTGGGGAAGCCCGGCCCATTCTGGAGTACAAGATGGACAAGAACACTGGGCTCTCTCTGTCTCAACCTCACAGAGCTACAGTAAGTGGAGGTCATCCCACCTTGCTCACTGTGCAGTGTGAAGATTAAGTGAGATAATGTATGTCAAAGGCCCTCACACAATCTCACTTGGGCAGTATATGCCTCAAACCATAGGTGGTTCTTGATGCAACAGCATAAATCATAACCTTCCTTTACCGCTGTCATATTTTCATTTTCCAGATCACTGCACGACATCTAAAACACTGGGGTCTCTGGGTCTCACATTTTTGGAGGTAAAATGGCAACAATCTGGACTCATTCAATGTAGGGGAGAACTGTGAAGGGTCCAAGGAGGAATGTGTGAATTCCCTGGAGATGTACAGAGAGGAGAAGATGTGGGGGCGAACAGAGCATTCTCAACCGTAAAGACCAGAAGGGAATTTCTAGGTAATCCTAATCCGAGTGACCCCAACTTAGGTTCTGTTGAATTCACACAATGAAATATCTTTTGTTTAAAAAGTAGCTAACATTTAAAATCAGGAGATTTTCCATGAAATGTTAGATTGATACATCTTCTGGAAAGTGAGAAGCCTACACAACACTGAGCCCAAGGTGCTTTTGGCCACCACTGGCTGGAGCCCAGGAGGGTTGCCCTCCAGCTGGCCTCACCCGGTGGGCAGTCCTCCACTGTGATCATCATTTGCATAAGCTAAGGCACCCCGTGGGACACAAAAACTTGGAGATTCTCAAATGGATTTCCAGACAACATGAAAGTGGCCAGGAAAGAATTGTGATCTACATCTTCAACTAATGTTCTGCTATATCTGCTGAAGCCTCCTATGGGTAGGGCTAGCATTGTTCTTCCAGAACCTTAATCAAAACTGCTGTCATGATCTCCCCCCAAAAAAAGTGTCTCCAACCGCCTGGAGCTCACTCAGACCCAAGAAGAAAAGAAACACTAGAAGAAAATTAGTACAGCACGAACACAGTGGAATGTCCTGCCTTCCTAGAGATGAAAGAAGGCATGGTCTGCCTCCATGTCAAACCTCATGTGTGAGAAGGGATTAGACAGACCATACATAGCTGGTCTGGGATATCCTAAAGATTCTCCACTGAAATACTTATGAATATGTCTCTAAACCTGGCGCTGCAGTCAGGTAGAAGATGGTACAACTTCCATGGCATAGGAACAGAAAGCCTCTAATGAGGAGAGCCAATAACGAATGCAGGAAAGCAAACTCTACTGATGAGAAAACTGAGTCTCAGAAAGTTTTAGTAAGTCTGAGAAGCTGGAATTGAATCCAGCAACTCCGACTTCAGATCTGCATAAACATGCCACACACACACACACACACACACACACACACACACACACACACACGTACTCTTACTTTTCTAATTATTTAAATATAGTTGACCCTAGAACAGCACAGGTTTGAACTGCACGGGTCCACTTATCTGTGAATTTTTTCAATAAATACTGTAAATGTGTTTTCTCCTGTGATTTTTTTCTCCAGCTTACTGCATTGTAAGAATAGAGTATATAATACATATAACATACAAAATATTTGTTGACTGTTTATGTTATCAGTAAGGCTTCCAGTCAACAGTAGGCTATTAGTAGTTAAGTTCTGTTGGAGTCTAAAGTTATATGCAGATTTTCAACTGTACAGGGAGTCAGCACCCCCAATTCCTGCATTGTTCAAGGATCAACTGTATACACGCCTTTCAATCCACAAATGCATCAAAAGTAAAGAATCAAGAAGATTAATGAGACTAAGAGCCAGGACTCCCAACTCACCTGAAGATGGAGGAGGACAGCCTCAGCAAACCCACCTGATGGAGCCAGCCACATTCCAGAGCCACCGACGGTATAAAGGAATTGATGCTTATTTTACAGTGACATCTGGATGAACTATAACTGTTTCATTCTGGATACATTCCTCATCGTGGAAATAACAGTTTCATCAAATACGAGAACTGCTCAGGAAAAGCCTCTGTTCCACGTTCAAGTTCAACCATGGGCTCAAAGACTAACTGAAGAAGTTTTTGTTTTAAGAGTAAGCCAAAACAAAAAAAGAAAGAGAGTGAAAGTGGCTGACTCGAGCAGCATCACAGAGAGACATCACTTTTTCTTCTGTTCTTTTTTTCTAGAGTAGCTTTGTTTTCTTAAATGAGCTAGCCCTACTTGTTTAAAATAATCTATAACTAGACAAGAAAAATAGAATACAAGAATTACTCTCACTCAAGTAAGGGGGATGAGGTAGGTCCTGATCTGAGACCCACAGATACATAACTGTAGTTTTTTTATATATAACAGTGTAGTTTAGCCTATACTTTTGCCTTCTTTGTCCCGATAGACTAGGCAAGGTCCCTCCAATGCCCCGCTATCCCCACTGTACCCCTAATCCAAGCAGCAAGGTCCATAGCACATAGTAGGTACCTAGTAAATATCTGTTAAATAAATGTATAGTGTCTTGTATTTCCCCTTCACCCACTCTTTCTACAGGTCTGTCAATTTAAGTGATGTCACTCAGCTGAACGATACTTCCGGGAAAAGAGCACACAATCAATTACCCTCGTAACCTCAAAAATCATATTTGAAATCAAATCTGCACAAGCGACAAGTAGAAAATATAAAAAAAAAAAAACGGAATTCTCCTCAGCCTCTTAATTCTCTTAATTACATACTATATATCAAACTTCTCCCAAGCTCTGAAAATGTCCCATTTAACATTCTACACTTGGCGTTCAATTCCAAAACCTGAAATGAAGATTGTATTACTTAAACACTTCCCTGATTTTTTACTAAAAAAAAAAAATCCCTATTTTTATCCTTCATCCAGATTTTATCAGCTCCCTATTTCTCTCTAATGCTGTTATGTACTAGCCAAGAGAATTTAGGGGAAGGCTCAGAGTTGTTTAAATTCTGATGCTTCACTATCCTGAGACAAGGGGCATTTATTTACCCAGTGGCAAATGCATGAACACATTCAGAGTATATGAGATGTCAGTTGCCATCAGATAAAATGACAGAAGAAACATTGTAGCAAAGGCATGTTGAGGACACAAAAAGAGAATCTTCTGTCTGAACTTTCTTCTCCATGAGGCTGAGTATCTTGAGATTGGAGAGCAATATGTATGTATAACATGACTAAAATGTTGTTTAAAAAGTATGTGCTATATTTGTATAAAGATGTGTCTGTGCACCAGAGGAAAAATCAGAAAGGATATACATCAAATATAAATAATTAGCTCTGAATGTGCTGAAGTGAAAAAGCCAGTGTGGCTAAGGAGATAGAAACCTTCCCTCCTTATTTTATATAATTCAGATAAATCAAGCGATAGAATTATGGATGAATTGTATTTGTGTGTTTCATCTATTTTTCAAATAAAAAATATACGAGTATATGTGTTTATATAAAGATGAGTTCTCTGCCTTCTGGTTAAAACAGTGTGAAAAACGCAAACACATGTAGACAAATACACATTGAGAGGCAACAGCAGAATCAAATGGCCTGTAATTTAGCCTCGGGGCAACAGAATGAAAGCCTTTAGCAGCCAGAGACACTAAGTTCTCAGATGCACAGTGAGTATTCCATCCAGAGGCAGAGGGAGAACTGGCTTTCCCTTGGCCTCCTCATTGGTCCAGGCAGGGTCACATGCCCACTTATTCACCAATTGCTGTGCCAGGAAATGCATGTGCTCACTGGTTCAAGAACCCAGGCCTAAGCCAATCACTGTGGTTAGAAAAGTTGGGTTAACTCTGATTGGCTAAGACCAATTCACAGACTAGGGGTGGGAATAGGGTTGTTTGGAGTGAGATCCATTCCTAGGGAAAGAGAATAAACATCTAGGTGCAATTAGGAGAATTAAGAGAAAAGAGAGAATTAACCCTGAATAAGCATAGACAGAAAGGGTTCCTGCTGACAGCTATGTCCTGCATAAAAGATCCAAGGAGGGGATCCCACACTGCTCCTTGCCCTCAGCATCTGCTCAATAGTGAAGTAATGTCACATCCATGCCCTTGTCTATTATCACAATGCATGTGTGTGTGCACACACATACACACAAAGCTGCTTTTATCTCAAATTAACAAGCCTTAATCTGAACCACTTAACTCCCCTTAAAAATGCAAACTGACTTCTCACTTTTCAGAAATCAGCAGCCTGTGCCCTCAGCACAAGACTTCCACATGTGCGAAGAGGGCCAGGTCACTTGCCAAGCTCCTCTCTTTACAAAAATCATTTGTTTCCTCTGCTGAGAAATTTCCTCCACCACTTTGAAACCCGTCCATCTTTTCATCTACCTCCTTACACACTATCCACACCACTCCCAAGTGAGACTGAACTTCCGTCAGGCTTAGAAAGGAACAGGGAGCACTGGGCTGACCCCATGCTGGGATTTCTCTACTTGCTCCTGGTGTCTGAAAGGTCAAAGGTCCCATTTCCCAGTCGGCCCTGGGGACAGGAACAAGTGAACAGCTCCACTTGTGCCCATCACAAAGCTTGCACATCATGGCAGCTCAGAATTAGGAGCCAGAAACCCAGAGGGTCCTTAGCAACCCCATGCTACAGATGAGGACACTGAGACTCAAATAAGGGAAATGGTTTCCTGTCATTTCCTGGGACGTTAATGACAGAATAGGACTAGAATCCTGGGCTCTGAGCTCAAAGAGCTCAAATAATAGTTGGGTGGAGAAATAAACAGATGGACAGGTGGCCAGATGGGAGGGAGGGACAGAGAAAGAGACAGAGAGAGATGACCAGCTAGCATCTTGCTATAAAAAGCTGAATCAGAACTAAGCCTTCTCCCCAGGGCCATACTATTCCATAGTTCCAAATGTGTCATAAGACTTCCACCCAGCCACCTTAAAACTTCCTGCCATTGTTTACAACAGAGACGGAGAGTGAATGGTTGGCTCAAACCCAATGCCAACTTGAGTGGAGGAGGGAGGCTTAACGCACACATACTCATTACGCACCCAGAATTCCAGGTTATCCATCCCTGATGACCCAATGGGAAAAGCTGTTACAACAAGACTGGTGAGGCTGGGGTGATCAAGAGACACCAAGAGGCAATGGCCGCCCTGCCTGGCTTGCAATGGAGTTCTTTGTTGAGCCTTTGAGGTTAAAAGCAAGGTATACCTTCACTGATGAGCTCCTTGCCAGGATTCCTGCAGAGGTGGTGGGCTGGGTGGAGTGAATTGGCTATGAGAAATCTCTTGCCCCTTCATTCATGCACTCCGTACCTATTTGTCAAATGTCTACAGTATGCCAGGCCTCGTGCTAAGTCATTGGAACAAATCTCTATCCTGCTGGGTTACATCTTACTTGGGGTGGGAGATGGAAACACACAATAAACAAGAAATATAATAAATTACACTGTGTAGGTGGAACGTGCTAAGGAAAAAGGAAACGAGCGGAGACCTACCTGATGCCCCTTGTTGGCCCACCCAGCCCCACACTCTGGGCGGGAGGAAGTGGGCACTTTGCAATACTACATGAGGTACTCAGGGAAGGTCTCACAAATGTGCCCAGGACAGCCAGTCCTAGCTTATTCCAGTTGTGGCCCAAATAATGTCTATTGGTTACTTTTAGCGCCACCTTTCCAAAGTGTCCTGGTTTGGATGATGAAATATACAGTTATCTTACTAAGAAGTATACTTTAAGACACCAAAGCGGCAAAAGAATTAGCCCAGAAGGTATCCAGGGGAAGGACAAATAGAGCAAAGACCCCACACAGCAGTGTCCCTGATGTGTCAGAGGAAGAGCAAAGGGCCGGGGGCTGGAGCACGAGGAGCGTGGTGGGCAGTGAGGTCTACACAGCAATGAGGACTCGGGGGCCCTTCAAGGAAGAACTATGGATTTACTGACTGATATGGAGAGCTGTGAGAGTGTTCGGAGCAGTCTTTATTTTAAATGGCCGTGCCAACTGTCATCTTGAGAGTATATTTTAGCAAGACAAGGGAAGAAGAAGGAAGAGGGATTAGGAAATTCTCACGCAAAGCCCAGAGGGAGAAGAGGATGGCCTGACCAGGTGGTAGCAACGCAGGCTTCTGGATGTGTCTGGAAGACAGCATGGTACACAAGCTGAAGGATGAGGTGATGAGTGTGAGAGACGAGGGGTAAAGAAGGACCAAGAAATTTAACCTGAGTAACTGGAAGGGTGCTGTGCCCATCAACCGATGCTGGGAAGCCTGAGCGTGGTTCAGAAAACCAGGAGTTCAGTTTTGGCTAAGTCGAATGTGAGATGTTTGTTAGACACACACATGGAAATGTCATGAGCTGGCTATCGGAGTGAGGAGCTCTGTAGAGAGTTCTGTGCTGGAGATACAAATTCGGGGGTCGCTGTCTTGGAGAAAGTCGTTAAAACCATGTTTACCATCAGAGACCATGCAGCCATTTCATCCAATTCAAAGCAGAACGAATTACAGGGTAATGTTTCTATCTCCCCCATCCCGTCCATGCTCCCAGGAAAGCTTCTTACAACCCCAGAACATATATATATAACCAGACCCCACAACAGGGCCTGCGCAGTGATAGCAGCAAGGCACGCCCAGGGGCATGAGCACCTCATAAAACAATTCCAGCCCACAGCAGTCCAAGTGCTACCGAGGACAACTTGTATGAAACCAGACAGCTGGTTAGCTGAGCACGGAACACAGAGACTGAATACCTGGGAGCGGAACCCCAGCTCTGTTAAGAGTGGGACTCTTTAGCTGTATAACCTTAGACGAGTCACTCAGCCTCTCTGAACCTCAGTTGCCACACATGTAAACGATAATGACACCCACCTCATTGAGCAGTTAGTGACACAATCCATCTAAAAAGTTTAGCACGGCTCCTGGGACATAAAAACTGCTCAGTAAACATCAGTAATAATTATAATGTTGTTATTGTTGCTGTTATTATTATTATTATTATTATTAGCAGTGACTAACTTGGGTTTCCCCAGAAGCAGTTTTTGAGACCAGGATTAGAAAACAAAGGGTTTATTTGGAAAGTGATCCCAGGAAACGCTGCTTAAGGAGAGGGAAAGTGAGACATGGACAGAAAGAAGTCGATTCAGGGTGTGTGATCAAGCAAGTGACCACTATAATTTTGTGGAAACTGAAATTTAACCCTATGGAGGCACTTGGGGGTCCAGTGTGGAACACGGACCAGTGTGACTGACTCCCAATTATCCCACCTAAGGGTGAGGGAGCGGAGGTCCTTAGACCTCGATTCCCATGTCGGGGGAGGGTGGACACACACTGGCCTCTGCTACACCATTTACCATTATATGGTTTTTCTGCCTAACACTGGGCCAAGCCACCCAACTTCTCTGAGCCCCAGTTTTGCACCTATAACATGGGGAGCATAATATCTGCCTCTCCGAGTTGGTCTGGGGATTTTACAAGATAATATTGGTAAATGCTCCCAGAGAGATTCCTGGCATGTGAAAGTTCAGTTTCCTTTCTGTCTTTCTTTCTCTCCCCATTTACAGCCTTTGCACAAAAAGGGAAAACTTGCTCCCTCAGAGGCCACTCGAGCCCTCTCAAAAGGGCATTTTCGGTTCGGTGGCATCGCTCTCGGGCTGCCGAGCACTCCCTCCCTGACATGTACTTTCCGACATCGATAATAAGTCTCCCTAAATATTCACTACCGGATGGAGGAAGTGGAGAGATGCTTTGAGAGCGATGATGGCGACTCATGTCCCCAAGGTACATGTAACTTCTATTGCTGCCTGTGATCACACTCCACCACCAAAGCAAACTGGCGAAGGTGGAGTCGTTGGTAAAGCTGACCCCATTCAGCTCCGTGGTATGTGCACTGCTGTGCTGCTGACAGACACCGGCACGTTGACCCAAAAAGGAGACAGTCCCTACTACCTGCCCCTCCCCACAAAGAAAGCTCACTTTTGAAAGGGCCCCCACAGGAAGCAGACCTGCCCCGTGCAACCCGCCAGCTCGTACAGCAGAGCTGGACTTGGGCCCCGGAGACAAGAGTTCATGTGTGAGCAAGAAGCCACCAGCATACAAACGAGCGAGCAGGTCTCTGTGCCAGGAAACCCCCACAACGGCTATTTGTTCAGGGTTCTGGGAAATCCGAACGCCAGTGGGGGTCTCACGGAGGCGTCCAACAGCCGGAATAAATCTGAAAGAAGTTAACCACGTCTGAGGCTGACCGGGGGTGGTGACCAACACACAAGTGAGCCTAGCTGACTGATAATTACTCTCTGTTTAGAGTTAGCAACAGTCTCAAAGAGTGACACCCTGCTGCACCCAGCAAAGTGATCCCCGACCTGGACAAAGCGATTTAGCTGACAAAAAAAAAAAAATGGAATTAGGTGGGTTCTGTACACAGAACTGCATTAAAAACCATAAATATGGCATCTGATGGATTTTTCATACAGCCCCCCACACAAGCTTTAATACCCCCATTTTACAGGGAAAAGAACTGAAACTCAAAGGGCTTGTCAATAATTGGATCGTGGTGATAAAGGCAATCAACAAAAAAAGGTGAGTATAAGCCCACACTTATGTGTCAAGTCTGCCTCTTGAGAATAATTTTTTAAACATCGGTGGTGTTTCCATAGGCAGAATTTAATGTGATACAAATGTATTTATTGTATGTAGAAGCCACCGGTGGCCTCTGATGGAAGGAGGGGTATTATATGGGAAGAGGTTATGAGAGAACTTTAAGACCCCAGCCTCCAGGGTAGCCTCATGGGAACATCATCTTGTGGTGACATTTCATCAAGATGGACACTTGATAACTATTGAATTTTCTATATGTACATTAAACTAGTGCAAAGATCAGAAAATCATGGTTTGTGGGCCAGCTCCCTGTTTTTATAAATAAAGTTTTATTGAACCACAGACACGCCCTTTCATTCACATATTGTCTCTGTCTTTCTGATCCTTTGTAGAAAATGTCTGCTGTCCCCTGTGTATACACAAAACACTTTACACAAAACACTGAACTTGACTTGGGCACGCAGTAAATGTATCTTTCTGCTTGTGTTTTTAACTAGTCACGTAAATGACTTTGCGGGCTTGAAGAACATATCAAATGACAAGAAGGAGAAAGAGCTTAATGTTACTCTGACATGTTTATTAAAGAATTTAACTGCTAGCTTATAAAAAATTCATGCAATCCAATGAGACTATAAGTAAGGAAACCAGAATAATTGGAAGAAAATCAAGACAAGAGGGAAAATCATTCATTATGACATCTTAGATAATGACTAAAATGACTGCAAATTTGACTCAGAGTGTCCTGGACACCAAAGCAATAACGGTAACACATGCAACACAAATGTCAGGATACCACATAAGAATTTTAACTTCCCCCTGCACAGTCCAGAGAGTGTCCAAACCCATGCACCCAACTGAAAGTTGGCTGCTCTTGATAATTAAAAAAAAAAATCTTTACCCCATTTTTCCTGCAAAAAGACAACTCATTTTTTGCTCTGATGGGCAAACAAACCCTCAGGAGCCTAATTTTCGCCAACTGCCATGTGGCATTGCCCATTCCCATCTGGGCCGGCTGGCACAGACCTCGGCGAATGGAAGAGAGGGCCCCAGGAGGGTCCTCTGACCTACTTGGGATCAGAACAACATTTCAGAGTAGAACCGTGCTTTATGGGTCATAAATACTGCACAGATGTTCCTTATTTACATAGACTCAATAGATTATTATTGCAACATTACCGTGCTTAATATGGTGATTCCTGCCTTGGAAACTGGAAGGCAGGAAGCAGGAAGATGTAATTAAACAAGCATAGTGCACATTTTGGGGGCTTGTTCAATTCAAATAAGACAAAAACACACACTGAAACTGCTACCTGTTACTCAGGTCCACAACTGGCGCTGGACAGCAAGAGGTAAACTTTTCACAGCATATCTTTTGCTGGACTGAGAGAGCAATAAATTAAATAATGACACTAGTCGTAAGAGGTAGCATTTAATGTGTGCTTGCTATGTGCTTTTTATATGTATTAACTGACTTAATTCTCAGAACAACCTTGTGAGGTGGGTTTTATAACCATGCCCTTTTAACAGATAATGAAACTGAGGCAGAGAGCTACAGTAAGTGACTTCCCAGGGTCAGAAATGAACTAGCCAGGGTCTCACTCCGAAGTCCTTGCTCTGTTAACACATACACAAAAAGCAAGAGCAACAACAGCTTTCTGCAGAAGCAAAGGCGTTCTGTGCTGTCCTACCTGGAGTCACTGAAGCGCACGACTAGTGATGCCCAAAACGATGTCGGTGATCCCTGGCGAATATAACATCACCTCCCTGCAGACAGAGGTCTCCATGGTTTTCGACGCTGGAGTCAAGGAAGCAAGGAGTCAAGTCTTCGGATCAGATCGTAGGGCTGCTTCTTGCTCCTGCCCTCCCCTCCTGCCAGACCAGCCTGGCCTCCAGCAGCTCCTACACACCAAAGGGCCTGGCTTTTCATGGTGACCTGCTGGGCATTGGCTCAGCGCAGACAGCGCTCCCATGCCCTCACCTGGATCACTCCTCCAGAGCCAAGCCTCACAGAAACCATCCCTGGCTCTGGACACGTGAGCTGTCCCCCAGGAGAGCAGTGTCCTGCAGCAGTATCTCATACCTACCATGTCTGTACAGTGACTGCCAACACACCCTTCTGTTTCCCCAAACCAGACAGTACTGTCCTTAAGGACAGGAATGGTCCTGCCAGGGTTAGCTCCAGTGGGTGACCCAGAGAGAGAACTCAGCAAACACTAGTGGACCAGAGCAATGGGCTAGGCAGAGCGGAGACCTGTCTTTGTCAGCAGCAAGCATGCCCTTCCAGGAACTGCAGCTGTGACTCCTAAGATGTGCCATGAAATAGCAGCCCCTGAGCCTCTAAGCAGATTTTAAGCTTCCAAAATAAACGTCTATGGTCAACACTGAGATGGACAGGGTGCCTGCTTCTTGACAGTCCACTTTATAACACAAATCATACTCGTCCTTGAGCACAAAGTGTTTGCATAACCCACACTATATAACCAGGAGGTGAAGAGCAGGCAGGATGTATAAGGCAGTAGCAGGTTCTTATACATTATTTGCATGGTTCTGTGGCTCTTTAAAAGGGGAATTGAGGAGGGCGTCTACAGGGAGAGAGTTTTTAAAATTATGAAATCTTAATTACGGTGTAAATGTTTCATTTCCTTACTCCTTCAGTGTGATACAATGTACACCTGATCGCTGAGGATTATTTGAAATATTACAAAATAAATTAAATTACAAACAATAAATTAAATTTTATGATGTCTTATCTTAAATTCCAATTATCTCAGCTTACTGAAAATGGCATTTTGTACAAAGGAGAAAATGAGTTTGTTGTTGGAAAGAAGGACGAAGCAGCCCAGACGTGGCAGAGGATCGAGCTGATATTCAGCACCAACTTCCATTCATTTATGCTGTCTGTCAACAAACATTTACAGAGCACCCACTATGTGCCAGGTACTTCCTAGGGGAGTGAGCAAGACAGACTAATAAATAAATATTCTGAGACAGTCGATGCTCTTAACATATCAAATTATTCTAACTGCTGTGGACAGAAAGCGAAAGAGTGATATTTGAGCAACGGTTGAAAACAAGAAGCAACCCAACTGGCAAGAATAGCAAGTGCAAAGGCCCTGAGGCGGACAAGGGTGTTTCATTTTTCAAGATAGGAAAAGAAGGCCAGTGTGGCTAGAGCAGGAATGAGAAAACCTTTTCTGTAAAGGGCCAAACAGCAATTACTTTGGTATCTGCAGGGTACACATTCCAAGACCCCCGGTGGATGCCTGAAACCACAAGTAGTACCAAACCCTACATACAGTATGTCTTGTCTTATACGTACATACCTATAATAAAGTCTAATTTGTAAATTTGGCACAGTATGAGATTCACAACAACAATAATAATAAAGTACAACAATTACAACAATATACGGTAACAAAAAGTTAAATGGATGACTCTGGGGCCATTATTAAGAAAAACAAGGGTCACTTGAACACGAGCCCCGTTGTGGTAAGATGACGGCTGATCTCGTAACGGAGACGGCCACTAAGTGATTGGCAGGGAGGCAGCACGGACAGCATGGAGACGCCGGACAAAGGGATGTGTCACATCCACGTGGGCATGAGCAGGACGGCATGAGGCTTTATCCAAATGACTCAGAATGGCACGAAATTTAAAGCTCAGGAACTGTTTATTTCCGGAAGTTTCCTTTTAACAGTTTCAGACTGAGGTCGACCACAGGTAACGGAAACCACAGAAAACAAAAACTCGAATAAGGGGGACTACTGTACCCCACTCCACCACTATGGCATGAAAGCTGTCATAGACGATATGCTAATGAACAGGCAAGGCTGTGTTCCAAACCAACCTTTTTATGGGTCCTGAAATTTGAATTTCATACAGTCAGCATGTGTTAGAAAATACTATTCTTTTGATGTGTTATCAACCATTTAAAGAGGTAAAAACCATTCTCAGTCCACAGGCCACACGAAAACAGGTGACAGGCCAGGCTTGTCCTGCGGGAGGAAGTTCGCCAACCTCTAGGCTGGATTCTGTCACGTAACGATGGCAGGAGCAGGGTGGGAGAGGAGATGAGACATTGTCAGTGGCCAGATCTGATAGGCAAAAAAGCAGTAGTTTGGGTTGGAGCTTTATTTATTCTAAGTGCAAGTGAAGCGAATTGAAAGAGAGAAGGGACATGGTCTGATGTATGTTTTTAAAAAATTACGTTGGCAGTTGTGTGGCAATGCTGATGGTGTCATCAACTTTCTTGAAAAACGTGTCGATAGAAAGCTGAGCGTCGTCCCCTTGATGAGTCTGAGGCGAACCACCTCCCTTTCAAACGCTCTATGGATCTGCTGATTTCTCTCTCTATTTGAATCACTGAAGTTTTTTTTTCTTTCTTTAATGTTGATTCTCAATACATAATTTTAAAGATTTCCCCATTTTCTTCCACCATGAAACATGGCCTTTGAGACACGATGTTTGAGGAAACATTTCCAGCAATTCACACGTGGTCTTTCATTTTATTTCCTTTCACAATTGAGATCATTTGACCCATAACAAGCTGAAGCTACATAAGCAACACTGTCTGTACACCTAACAGGCTCCATCTTTGCCTCAAATATATTACCATGAGTACTGGCATTTTCACATTTCTATGTTCCACACGTTTTTATAATACAAAATGGAAAAAAAAATCAATCAGGGCTGTGCAGACAAAAGTTGTAGGAGAGAAAAACCATCCCCATGATTGGCAGATATCTGAGTACAATGGCTCCACTGGCTTCATGAAGTCCAGATTCAACACTGGGAGACATGAAGGAACAATGAAGAAAAGTCAGCTCTTCCCCGCTAATTCTAACTTACATGAAAGGAAAAGCTGTGAGGACACTAGCCTGACCTTCATATCTGCCCAGACTGGCATCTTGACATTCAACCTGGCCCAGCGGCCTAACTCCAGCTAACCTTGGCCCCCACAGAGAAGCGCTGTCCCCATGTCAGTCAACCCCAACAAAGCCTTTATTCTTGAAGCCTTTTGACCTCTCAGTAATCCAAGGGCTCCCTACCCTTGTGAGCTCAGACAAGATTCACGCTTGTGTCTAAATCTTGGCTCCCTCATCTGCCTACTTCTCTGGGTTATAGTGAGGATGAAAAGAAATCATGTATTATAAGTCCTCTGTGCGACATTTCATAAGTCGATCCAGGTAACTAAGTAACCAGAGCAAATCCAATCAGAATTTCCCACCCCTCTCTTTCAGTGTGTTAGTTAAATCTCAATCTGTCTCATATTCATAGAAGCAAAGCCTTTCGTGGCAAGGCCCTGAAGAATACAAAACGGGAAGCGGAGGGGAGGGGGCGCTTTGAGATGTGGGCCTGTGGCAGGCAAACTCTGAGAGGGACCCCAAAGATCCTCACCTCTCAGTACTTGTGCACTTATGTAATTCCCTTTAGTGTGGGCTAGACTAGTGACTAGCTTCTAACCAACTAGAATATGCAAAAATGTGTGTACACACACACACACACACACACACACACACACATATATATATATACACACACACACACATACACACATATATATGTAAAGAAGGATGTCATTTCTGTGGTTAGGTAAGTAAGACTGTGCTTCTGTCTTGCTAGCAGACTTTCTCTGCTCCCCGGGGAGATGAAGCAAGCCGCTGTGTTGGAAAGGCCCATGTGACAAGGAACTAAGAGTAGCCTTTGGCAACGCCCTTGGTCCAGAGGCCTATAAGAAACTGAATGCTGCTAACAGTCACATGAGCTTGGAAAGAGACCTTTCCTCGTCAAGCCTTTCGGTGCATCCACAGCCCTGGTCTGCAGCCTAGTGAGAGACCCTGAGCCCGAGGACACAGCTCATCTGCGCCCAGATTCCAGACCCACAGAAACTGCGAGATAATAAATGTTGTTTTCAGTGGTTTAAGTGGTTTAGCAAGTATTACTTTAAGTGGCTAACTTTGTGGTAATGTTTGCGGCAGCAACGGTTAACTAACAGAGGGTCTGCTTCAATTTGAATTTCTCAAGTCATCTTAATGCAGAAGCCACAGGCAGCCGATTCCCCACACGCCTCTAACTGCATTATGCTAAGCTTTCACAAATTTAAAAGAATAGATTACACATTGATTTCTAGAACCACAACATTAAACCCACCTCAATCTCTTTTCTCCAACAAAGGGATGTCCTTTGCCAAATCTTCCTCTTTGAGGCAAGTGACAAAGAAAATCACACCATGGCATGCTAGGAGAAAGGGACAACAGCCTGCCCTCAGCCTGGCCCCACCTCATACTGGGAATGCAGAGAGAGGGTTCTAAGCCACAGCCACCCCAGACTAGTAGGATCAGATTGGCGTCTGAGGAAGCCAGAGGTGGGTTATCCTCCGGCAGCTATTGTGACATTATTTATAATCAAAATATCTACTCCATGGCAATTTTTTCCCCACACTAGCATGAATTTCTCTCAGCAAAAGAAGTTATTTTTAACAAAGAGCCTGAGGCTATAAACCTGCTACCCTAGAAGAGTTAGGTAAATCAGAATCAAAGGAGTCACAGGAAGGAGAGAAGAGGCATAGTCCTCCAAAAAGATGCCATGTATCCTGTCCCACGACTGTCCTCTGAAAGCCATTGGAGGCCCTCTGTCCTCTCCCCTTTTTTTACCTATACTTCTTCTTTATACAATTTGTCCTATCTGTTCATCCCCCTTCACTAGGCCTTCATTCAAGATGCTCCTAAGAAAACTTGCCTTCATGATCACACAACTTTCTAGATAGCTAAAGTTTGCTCTTTAATTCAACTTACTACTCTAAAACTTAAATCCAGCATTCGATAGGCTGAAGGAATCATGCTAAACACTATAGCTGACATTTGAAGAGTTGTGTCTGCAAAGTCTTTAAAATGCTCCACAAGCTTCCCTTCCCTCTTATGTGATAGAATGAAGCCACGCTGCAAATGCCAGGTGCAAAACCTGAAAAGCAAGTTTTAGGCCACCCCTGAACTCTCAGTGCCTGTGTGGCCTCGGGCTGGTCCTTTAATGCATCTAAGATTCAGCCTCTTGTCTGCAAAAGGGTGGTAGCACTCATTAAAAGCAAAGACTAATATGTCTGAAAATACTGTATATACAGCATTATAAAAATAGAATCATCGGGATTAAAGAAAACAACTTAGCCTTTTTTTATAACTCAAGGTTATCCATTAAAAAAAAAAAAAAGATCAGTTATTGTACACAGGACCCATACCTATTTTTTTCTCCTGAAAAAAAAAATCATCATCATCATGACTGCCACTACATCTTCAGGGGTGACCTTTGGGGCCTTCAGCAGAGTGTGGCATCCCTACCACAGACCCAGACACGTGGGCTACCGAGTTGATTGAGACCTCACTGTTGCTGCTTCTAGTTCTCTTCATCTCTAGAATCAGGCCATCACTCCCCTTAGCACTGCAAGCAAGCCTTCCTGGAGCAGTCAGTCTCTAGGCTTGGAAATCAAATACACTCTTGTCAGAACTGTAGGTAAAGTAAGAGCTTCAGCCACTGGATGAGTCCACGGGCTCTCCTGGGAGAAAAGACAGAGCTTTGTGTGGGTTTAACATGTGGTCGGTAACCCTGAGGCTCTTTAGCTTCTTCCAGATTTTTGACAGCACATTAGAAGGTGAGCCTTTTAAATAGTAGGATCCAGAACAAAAAAAAAAAGGAGTTTTTACACAATGTCTGGTGGATAGTACCACTTACTCTTACTACATAGCACTTCACTGGGTGCCCACATACACGCATAGATGAATATGTGAAATATTCAACAGAAATGAAGCCATGAATGTATTTGATATACAGAGGAAATTCCCACTGATGATAATAATTTTCACACTATTTATTCACCGCTTGACATGCATTATTTAACGTAATGATTGGCTAGGAGATAGGCACTATCATCCCTTATTTTCTAATTAAGAAATGTAAGCCTCAGAGACATTAACTAATTTGCCCGAGGACACACAGTCTGACCCCACAGCCAGCCCAGATAAGAAGGAAAATGTCTCCAGAGGCTGCTCTTTGTTCGAGCCACATTATCAGTTTTTCCTAATGAACAGAAATAAACCCTAAAATCAACCCCCTGAATTGAGACTTAACATGATTCATACATAAATTACCGATTCTCAAAAAATTCTCAGAGACCATCCATCACTGCTATTATCACTTGCCAGCTAATTTACATGCATCATCTCAAATGGTCATAACAGCCCACGAGGCTAGTAGAATCATCCCCATTGACAGATGGGGAACCTAATCTCAGCAAGAAGAGTAACTTGCCCAAGGACACACAGCTAGTAAGTGGCAAAAGCCCAAATTTCAATTCAGGTCTCTCTGACTTCAGTGCCTATTCTCTGGCCAACATGTTGAGTGACCCAAGATAAAGTATATTTCAAGGTAAACTGTTTTCTTTTTTTATAATTTTTTTATTTTTCAATTACAGTTGACACACAATATTATATTAATTTCAGGTGTACAACACAATTATCACATCCATACAACTTATGAAGTGATTATATCAAAAAGTCTAGCATCCACCTGACACCATACATAGTCATTGCAATATTACTGACTATATTCTCTATGCTGTATTTTACAACCCCATGAGTATTTTGTAACTACCAACTTGTACTGCTTAATCCCTTCCCCTTTTCCATCCATTCCCCCAGCCCCACTCCTATCTGCCAACCATCAAAATGTCTTCTGTATCTATGAGTTTGCTTCCATTTGTTCATTTATTGTGCTTTTTTAAATTCTGCATATAAATGAGACCATATGGAATTTGTCTTATTTTCTTATCCATTCAACCACCCTGTGTCTTTTGATTGGAGCATTTAATCCATTTACACTTAAAGGAATTGTTGATGGATATATAGTTATTGCCATTTTATTATTCATATTTTTTTCTTTTTTTCTTTTTTTCTTCTTGAAGTCGTTTTTAACATTTTTTGTAATACTGGTTCGGTGATGATAAAATCCTTTAGCTTTCTCTTGTCTGAGAAGGTGAACTATTCCTTTATGATATAATCAAGATTCTTCTGACTCTTACAGATCTCTGATATTTAAACAGTACTCGCCTAGAAATGAACACAGCTTGACTGAAACCTGGGTTTGGCCAGTTAATAGCTATGTGACTTGGGTATGTCACATGACCTCACTAAGATTGCAATTCATTATACTGATCCAATTTCACAGAGATGTCATGAGGATTAAATGAGATAATGTGTGATATACTGCATGTGGCATGGTCTCTGCCACACACAGGGTGTTTTAGTTATTCCTTCCTTGATTTGTTATTATTTTTCTTTAAAAAATGAAATTGGTGGGTTGAGATTTCAAACTGACAGATTTAAGAGAAACCAGCCTTTATTATATAAGAGAACAGAGAATCTTCAAGTCAAGACTAAAATTGCTGAAATTGATTGTAGAAATCCCTTAATATCCATTCATTCACCAACTCTAAGTAAGTACTATGTGCAGAAATTGTGCTTGGCATGTGAAATCAGCAGTGAACAGAACGAGGTCCTGGCCATCATGGAGCTTAAATTCTAGTAGAAAAGGGTCAGAAAATAAACACATAAATCCATTTAAGAGGCTATTTAAGAGAATCAAGTGCTAGGAATAGAGATAGCAAAGCTCCATCTCATTTGGCTAAGACTGAAACTGACCACCAAGCCAGAGAATGGACTTCATTGCCCAAATGCCCCACACAGAATTAATGGTGCATCTTCACTCTCCACACTGTGGTTCTCAAATTTTCATATGCCTCAGAATCACCTACAGGGCTTGTTAGAACACAGATTGCTGGGCCCCATCCCCAGAGTTTACAATTCAGCAGGTCTGTGGTGAGTGCCAAGAATTTGCATATATAAAAAGTCCCCAGGTGATGCTGATGCCCCAGCCAGGGGCCTCACTTTGAGAACAACTGCCATCAAGCAAGCCATACCAAAAAGCAGCAAGGCAGAAAGAGAGGAGGAAAAACACTCCAGCCCCTCTCATCCTGCCTAAGAATCTCCTGCCAGTGCTCCCCATCTGCTAAACACAATCAAAACCCAGAAGGCAAAGGAGTCTTGCCTCTGGGAAGTCAGAGCCGTACAGAGAAGGGCTCCAATCCCCTCCCCTTGGCCCCCTGCAAATCAAAGGGTGCTCATGGCCTCCCACTGTTTCTAGTCTCCAGATGTCCCAGCATCCCTTGTGGGTTCCCTTAACCCAAGGCCACGACATGAGTAGTCCCTTCCATAAAGTCTCTTGACACATTAGAGTTGAATTTTGTTTTCTGTCCAGAGAGAGACACCACCAGACTCCAGACAGCTCCTCTAGCGGTGAAAGTTTCAGAAACTGACAAAAGCTAGTCCATTCATTCCTACAGTAACATCTATAAAATGCAAATTAAATATCAAATAATCCTTTTTTGCTACATGAGCATGAATTATAGATGCAACTTGCAGGAACCTGCACGGCATAGGCAATGAGATCACTCCGAAGGAGCTCAGAGTGACCCATTCATCCTGGTCTGCCTGATACGCGCCTGGTTTTAGCACTGAAGCTGCCGCATCCTGGGAAACACCTCTGTCCTGGACAAAGCAGGACAACTGGTCACCAGAGCCGTATATTTTTATGCTCCACTGGGCTCAGGCAATATTGCTCCTGCATCAGCCCCCCACCGATCATGACTAGCATTTACTGGGCACTTTCCATGAGCCCAGCCCCATGCTAAGCAGTTTACGCACATCACCTCATTGATTTCTCACAACCACCTGACCAGCGAGTTCATGTTATTAGCCTCATTTCACAGATGATAAAACTGAGGTGCAGAGGGCCCTAATAATTTGTTCAAGGTCATACGACTTATAAAGAGCACGGCATTGACGTGGACACACACAGTCTGAGATCAGAGCCTGCACTTTTAACAACTGTGGTTTCCTTCATGATGGAGCAGACAGGTCCCTCTGCCCCACCTGATTTCACAAGAAACACAGCCCAGAACTGCCACCAAAGGTCATCTTAGGCACCAAGCTCAAAAAACTGCAGTCACAAAAGCAGAAATTGAGAGGGGTTTACACATTCTTTATGGTAGGGTACACAATGAAAAAGTCAATGGGCAGGCATTTGGTGCTTCTGTAAAATTAGAGATAAATTTACATAGGCCCCTATTCTTCAGAATCAAATTCTCACAGCAAAGCCTGTGACAGTCAACTCTTGATGCCACCTACAAGTTCAAAGGCAGTTCTACCTGATGGGTTAGGCTTCAGTGTCTCATTTGTAAAATTGGAATAATTATCTTTCTTAAATACACAGGGTAGCTAACACAGGGTTAAACGAACTCAAATATATATATAAACAAAAGATGGCATCCTAGAATGCTGTGTTTGCTGGAGACCCCAAGCTCCAAAGACGGTAGCCTGGGTTGAAGCCTCTCATCCCATCGGAGTTCCTCGGAGGTGTGGCACCTTCAGCTGCTGGGGCCCCAAGGTGGCATCACACCTAGGGCCTCAGCTTTTGTTCAAGGACAAGTAAGGGTCCTCCTTCTTGTAAGACTTCTTATAAGACTGGGATAGTTAAGACTTATTTGGGAGGGAGAGGGAGCATTTTCTTAGAAAGATGGCCCCTCTCTCTCATACCTCTTGTTGCCTAAAAATCTTCTAACATGCAATGTCACATGGCGGTTTAGAACCTGAGTTTGTACTTCCATAAAACCAGTTCTCTTTTCTGACATATGGGACTGTCACACCTGCTTTATGGGATCATTATGAGAAATAAGTGAAGTCGTAGAACCCTGCCACAAAGGAACTCTCACTGAAAATTCTGAAGGAAGGCTTTCCACCCAAGAATTTCAAATAGGACCTGAATTTTTCCATAAGGATGAATTTAGCACAGCACGTGGCACAAAATAAACTGCAGAAAGAGCAGAAGCAGTGGCGAAGAACAGATTCCAGCCTCAACTGCTTAGGTTCGAGTCCTAGCTCTTCCACTCACTAGCTGTGTGACCTTGGGCTTGCTACTTAACCACTCTGTTCCTCATTTTGATGATAACTGTACCCAAACCATAGGACTATCATGAAGACTCTCTAAGCGACAATTAGCAAAGACTTTGAAAAGTGTCTGGCTTGTTATAAAGATTTAAATTACACAACAGTGTTACTGTTTGCTATTTGGCAGTCATTTCCTCTCCTGTTTTTATTCCCCTGGTGTTCGGTTTGAATCCTTCACGCTTCGCAGACATACCCAGGTGCACCTGTGATTTTCATAACTTTTGAATCTAGTTCCCAATTATTATTCCCCTCTCATCCATCATTTAGCCGAATGACTTGTCATCTCCTTGTATTTTCTGTTTTCCATTCCAATAAGAGTCCAATTCTCCTGTCCTCTGCATAGTCTTTTGGGTTTAGAAATCTTCATCCCAAGAGAGAGAAAATTCCACCTGCCATAGTCTAACCTGGACTCTTCTACTGGAGTCACTGTTTCCAGGATTGTTCCTGGAAACGGATTTTGTTTGTTTCATCTCCCAGACCCAAGGGTTTCACAACTTACACTTTCTGAACGAGCAAACCATGGATGGTGTCAAATAACAACACAGATTCATCAGTAAAGGGCACTTTTCTAATATAATTAATATCTACCAAAGATCTCAAATGATTTGGTTTTCAGAGGGGGAAAAAAAAACTTCTAGAGTCAGAAACTAGAACTCCAGCTCTAAAGAAGCACAGAATTCATTTTACAAGTGGGAAAACTTTGCCCAGATTTCCAGGATCTATAAACATTGAAAAAATGGTGCACCATCATTTCCCTGTGCCAACTGTGCCTTTCTGAGTCCTCAAGAAAACCCAGGGCCAAAGGCTGTCTGTCCCATGGAGGCATCTCTGCAATTTCCCCATGGAGGTCCCAGGAGAGAGATCAGAGTATGAAAGGGGGTAGACACTGTCTAATAAGGCCCCTTTCGTGAGGGCCCCAATCACTCAAGCTCAAATGTCTCCTGCACCTGTGACACAATTCTCTACTTCTCTCCTTTCCACCAGATGCAGGGGTGTTAGAAGTCCCCATAGGAATCATCATTACAGACTTTGAAAGGTTTTCCATACAGAAAATAAGACCTAAATTTGTTTCAAAAGAATGAAGAAAACAGTACATATGTTTAAAATCTCTATCATTTGCACTTTACTCACAAATCTTAAACTTCAAATCTTTTCCTTGGAAAACCCTTAAAGGAAATAACTTAAATGCAGACATATTATAAAGAGAAGGGTAATTAACACCTTTGTTCTTCTCTATTAAGAATTATCAACTAATTTTAATAAATTTTCTTAAAATACGTTCCCCTTTTCAAATGAAATGAAATATTACAGATAAAGCAAAATTACTTTTTATCCACCCTCCCAGACCCATTTCTCCCCAAACCTCTTCTAAAAAGCATAGCCTTCCATTCTGATTTTTATACTAACATAAACATACATACATGGTTTGATTGTTATATCCATTAAATTGAGTCTTTTTCTTCCTACAGAAGATGTGGTCTAGCAGATGCTGAAGTTGGTTCATGAACCAGAAAAGCCTAGTATTTGTAAATATTCTTTAATGGATGCTCAAATTTTTGGCATAAGATCTTCCAAAATGTTGATATAAAAGGGCAGTGGCATAGCAAAAACTGGGCGATATCCTGAAAATACCACTAGCAACTATGCACCCCATTAGCAGACAAAGAGGCCAAAAAAGGTCAGGCCAAGACATACCACATCTGCTTCTTCCCTGTGTGGACACCTCATTTTCATGATATCCTGTATCTCTAGCTAAATAAATCAGAATTTTATGGTAGTCTGGGAACACATACAAGGTCTCTAGCAGATCATCTGTAGCCCATGTGAAACTACACCTTTGGCGTCATAAGTGGGACAGGCATGAAGAGCTCACCATCATGGCCAGATTTTAGTGAGGGATCGGAATGCTGAAGTAGGGAATCATGAGTCGAACATGCCTGAACCAAGAGAATTTTATGGGAGGAGCCGAGTCACGTGGAATTCATCTGCTATGCTTTCCTTCCAACCTGTTGGACCTAACATATAATAAAAGATGGCTGAGCCCAGGGCAACGAGCCCACGGCACAACTCCTGGGAGCTTCGACATGAGCCAAAACAGTGACTCGGGCTAAGGATCTCCAAAGAGACTCGAGACCCCAAAAGAAGGAAATATCTGATGTTTGACCCAAAATCTATGAATCACAAAGGGATGTCCCCAAATTAGACGTCTGAAAAGGTAATCTGGGATGGAGGAGGTACCAACAGCCCCAGAGCTACAGGTGGAACAGGTGGTCAGCAACTTCCCAGGGACGAATGCTGGCTGCTGAGGCTTTGGGTGTGAGAGGAAATGAGAATAGAACTGAGAAATGCTTGCTGAAAACAATAACAATAAGCTTTTGCACGCAAGTGGATTGAAATGTATATGGAAAGTTTTATATGTGAAAAGAGGGAAAGGTAATAAAGCTAAGGAAGCTCTGACTTTCTTCAATTTTCACTAAAAAAGCGACCCATAAGAAGACTGGTCCCAAATTAAACTAAGACATTCTGTTTTAAAATATGTGCACATCGTTTACAGACAATGGTGACCTTGTCTGGGATTCTAGTTCGGGTCAAGTGCACTCCTCCCCGAAAAATGGTGTGTGGGGGGTCAAGTCCCAAAACTAATGTTCTACATGGAACACACGTGGAAATTTTAAAAGACTTAATTGAGATGAAAAATTTGCATTGATAAATATACCAAAACGTTTTTTAAACTTCTCTTTGAAGCAAGGGTGGTACAGTCTTTGGGTTCAGCTAAGGTGTTTGCATGTTTGAGCTGAGCATTGCAGTAGTCAAAGAAGTAGCTTCCTTTTTTCCAGGAGGTTTCATAGTTCCTCTGAAAAACCTAATTTAAATGGCCTCAAGACAATGCAACCCAAGTGTTAGAGAGCTGACCTCTGCTTTGTTCCAGACAATTTTGTTTAGAGGAAGATAACCATCCTGCACTGGAGCCAGCTGAGATACAGCAAAGAGGCTGGCAATGCTCGGAGCTTCTGAAAATAGCTGATCATTCCTGCCACCCCAACCCAACCCCACCCCTAGTTTGAGACGGGTTAGAGTTTTGGCTTAAAGTCTTAGTTTCTAAAGCTTCTGAGCCAAAAACCACAGCCCCCACCCCAATACACATGTCCTATAACAAAAGGTAAAAAAAAATAATGCAAAATGTGAAGAGACAGTAAATGGGCCATATTCAACACAGGAAAGGGTCACTGAATACAAGAAAAAATAATAACAATAGTGAAAACATCAGGAGCTCAGGATATGGACATGAGAGAGGGGCTAGACATGGAAATGGCTTTGAACTTGAACAGGGGCAGCGGAGCGGAATGAGGTCCTTGACCCAGTCCCACAGGTGCAGCTGTGCAGGTCCACATACCCACCTGCAACGGCCCTGACCTGGACACCCGGGAAATAGTGCCCCCACCTCTCTCACACAAGGAGGGGTGCTGGCACCCAACCTCACACAGCCTGACCCAGCAGGACTGAAGATGACACTTAACGAGTGAGAAACTAACTGCTCAAGAACCAGAGCCCCTGAGAGTGCAGGACAGACAAACGCTTCCCCAGGGCAGGTAAAGGGCCCACTCAGGGTGTCAGGCTCCTCCCGCCCCAGGGGCACCTGGTAGAAATGATTCCAAAAGGGCCTGGGGTTGGGATCAACACAAACTGGTGACCCTCTTGCCTGAATACAGAAAATGTCTAGATGAGCAGGATGGGGACCTCTGGAACTGCCACCGCCACCACCAACCCCCGCAAGCAAAGAGGCCATCGATGAAAACAGGTCAATTCTTGGAGCAGGTCCCCACCCGGAAGTCCAATGTCTGACCCACCCATTTGGATTTTAACAAAACTCTTCTTTAAACTGTGACCGAATTTCTTCTGTAATGACAGTACTATTGGGACAGGCAGGACATATTTAGATCCATACAATAATCTATATATTTACATGAAAACTCATAATCACTGTAATTTATTAAATCCTCAACATTAGTTTTCACATGACAATTAAACACCATTTGGAAATAAGTCAAGAAGTTCTAAAATAAGTACTAATTTTTAAAACTGGAATGTCTAAATGTACTAAAATGTTTGAATTACAGTGAAATTATAGCCCTAATCTATTGTTATTCTGTATAAATTGGTTCTTGTAGGACCTAGGTACTGGTGTGAAAGCTTTATAGTCTTATAAAAACATTATAGTACTTCAACTTTTAGGATAAAGTTTGAAAATTTTTCTGATGGATCTTTATATTAATTCATTTTTCTTTCTGACATTCCTAATTAACTTTTTTAAGATTTGGACTAAGTCAATTCTGAGACAATAAATCTCTCTTTTCAAAGGCCTTTAAAGAATAAAAAGCTTGACACTCAACTGACACTCATGCCCAAAATAATAAAAATAATTAAAAGATCTGAACACACTTTAAAAGTTACATTTGCATTTTTCTCCGAGATACAAGGTTTCCTATACTTGTCTGTTATTTGAAGATCCTGAAACGGTTCCCAGTGGTCCCCACTTCTTGGTATTCAAGACCTCACATGATTCCTTCCCCTTGAGTGTGGGCTGGACCTAGAAGTTCCTTCTGACAAACAGAATATGGCAAACATCATGGGACGTCACTTCTAAAATTAAGTTACAAAAGGCTGGCTTCTGCCTTGCTCATGATCTCTCTTGCCCTCTCAATCGCTCGCTATGACACAGCCAGCTACCACGTTGTAATGTAGGAGTCCATGTGACAAGGAGCGCAGGGCACCTCTAGCCAACAGCCCATCAGGAGCTGAATCCTCCCGATGACCGTGTGAGTGAGCATGGAAGCAGATCCCCCCCATTAGAGCTGAGCTGACCACAGCCCCACTTGACACCCTGATTGCATCCGAGAACCCAGCTATTGCCACACCCAGATTCCTGACCCAAAGAAATGGTAAGAAAATAAAGCCACTAAGTTTGGGGGTATGACTTGATACACAGCAGGAGATAACTAACACAGTTTTCTCAGAGTGAGACTAGAACTTGTTTCTCATTTCTTTGCAGAAAGTGGGTGCCCAAGAAAGTGTTGACTTTCTTCTGGGTTGTTAATGATGCCCGCCCCCATAAAGGCAAAAAAAAAAAAAAAAACAGGCGTGGATTTCTGGCAGCTGTGGATCCTGTTTATAAACTAACCAGGCAAGTATCTCTTCTTCTGTTAAATGGTTACATCTTTGGCTTAATGAGAAAGAAAACGAATAAATGGTCTATTTTCTCCCTGTACCAACCCATAACTGCCAAAGCCCTCCAGGCACTAGGTATTCACGTCTTCAATTTTAATAGACACTGCCATTTTAGCACTCAAAAAAAGCTGTTTCAATATCTACTGCTCAACAATGAAGAAAGCCACCTAATTGCTCAGATCCTTGTCAAAATTGAATCATCTTAAACTTTTTCATTTTTGCCAAACTGATGAGGAGGAAGAAATGTCAGCTCTCTGATTTAATTCACAGTCTAAGGAGCCTAAAAGAAACACAGGAAGAAAAAAAAAACTAAAATAATGCCTTACAAATAATTAACGCAACAAACTACATTGGAAACTAGCAAAGGATAAGTGACAGCAATGCCATTTACCGGGACTGGGTGTCTGTTTTATGCCAGGAACCGAGCTGGACAGTTTGCAGGAGTTATCTCTGGCTCGTACAGCATTGAGGCATCCATGTAGCCACTTTACGACTAGAGAAATAAGGGTTCAGAGCAGTGAAGTAACTTATCAAGGACACACCACAACCTGGGAGCCAAGATTTATACAGTTAACAATGATCACCACCTTCCAGTTTTCAAATCTTCCCAAAATCCTCTCTCGTGCCCCCTTGCTATGACTCCTTGCTCCTGTGCCTGGCCCCAGGGAACCACTGATCTGCTTTCTGTCTGTACAGATTTGCCTCTTCTGAAAATTTCATATAACATGTTGTCTTTTGCGTCTGGCTTCTTTTCCTTAGCATAATGTTTTTTTGAAGTTCATCCACGTTGGAGCATATATCAATAGTTCATTCCTTTTTATTGCTAGTCGTATACCATCGGCTGGATTCACCAGCTGATGGTCATTTGGATCGTTTCCAGCGTGAGGCCCCTATGAATAACGCTGCTATGGACATTCACGCATGTGTCTTTGTGTGGACATATGTTTTCAGTTTCTGTTGGGTATATTCCTAAAAGTAAAATTGCTGGATCCTATAGCACGTGTATGTTTAACTTTTTAAAGAAACTGCCAAACGGCTTACAAATGTGGCATCACCATTTTTTTATTTCTCCAGCATCAAATAAAATTTTCAAGTTAAATGTTCAAGAAATTGAAAAGACTTTATGTTTATTCCACTCATGCACCAGTGGCTGTGTGTGTGTCAGACAGCAGTCTGACTCCACTGTGAAAAAAAAATAAGTCTGTAACACTGCAGACTCACATCAATTTATTAGTTACCCACCAGCCTGATGGTGCAGCCGAGGAAACTTCTGAGTAGCCATTGTCTGTGTAATAATACCTAGGATGGGCCAAGTGAAATAACGCTGACATTTGGGGATAAAACAGGCCAAATGATCACCATTTCTCAATGGCTCCTTACCCTTTTACCATTCTGCCTTTTTGACACATTAATTCTCATTTTTCCCACTTGACTTCTGGTACATCCCTAGAGAACTATCCCTAGAATCCTCACTGGGTCCCTCTGTATCTCCCTTAGTACCTGCAACTCTTACCAACAGGTAATAAATAAATGGTATTATCATGTTCATTTCTCCCTTTTCCAGGCAAATAAAAGTGTCCAGCAAGCTCACATCACAATCTAAATCCCGAGACCTTAACGGGTCCCCCTGGCCACCCTGAACACAACATTAGTGATCACCACTGTCCCTTTGGCTGCATCTGAATGTTATTAATCTACTTTTTAAAAGAAAAAATAAAAAAGTCCATAGCTTTCTTCCTCTCCAAACCAATTTGACTTCATTTTACAAGATTTCATGAGACACTCTAACTGCTTGCTAATATCTACATGGTGTTGCCTCCTAGCCCCAATTCTGTGATGTGCTTGCAAATGCTATTACACTTGTCGGACACGGTTTATTTTCAATAATCTCACAGTTTTATTTCTTTATGGGAATGCCACAGCCCTCAATATATTTGCTTATTCCGTGCACAAAGCATCTCCCCCACCCCCACCCCCACTGCCCCAGAGTGTGTGCACTTGACTTCTCAGTAAGGGATGGAAATGGAGCAGGGGTAGAAGCCTTGAGGCAAGGAACATTGGCAGCCAGGAGCCTACAGGAGCTGTGCCGGGGATAAACAAGAAGAAATTAAGTGGTAGGAAGGGAGAGAGGATATACCCACTTTCCTGTTACAGTCTGCAACCAATATGGGTTTTTTTTTTAATCAATTCTCATTTAGAAAGGTAAAATGTACTTAAAACATTCCCTATCTAAACTCTTGAATGGCCCCATGTATTAGTGTCACCTGTTAGAAATGTTCATTGTAATGCTCTAATAGTGGTTGCAGAGAATAAAGCCTCCAAAAGAAGAAAAACTGAAAATCATCACCAAAATCGATCCATCTAATTGGCGATTCATAACCAAGCTTCACATCAATGCTCTCTTGGCCTGTGTACATACACCAATGCCAAGGCCAGGAACGGACAAGTCTCCCTTGTAGGACAAAGTCTGTATGCACTCTGCATACATCATCTTATTAGTCTTCACAAAATCCAGTGAGGTGGCTATACTTATCCCCTCTTTATAGATGAGAAGGTGGGGATCCAAGAAGGTAAAAGACCTGCCCAAGCTGGCATAGCTAGATAAAGGCAGTGGCAGGATTCAAATTGAGGACTTCGGACTCCCAAGCTCATCCTCATGTCCCTAAATCAGTCTGCCACCTGAATTAAACTCCCCAGTCCCTCATCCTGGCTGTCACTAGACTCTACCATCTCTTTATCATCATCAATAAATATTTATCAAAGGCCCACCGTCGATGTGGCATTGCTCTTGTTTCCACAGCAACACACTGTCAGAGAGTCATGGGAGTATCCTGTGCTTAAAAGAACAATGCCGTAATGCCCTGTGATCATGGCTCTGAAAGGTGACAGTTCCACTACAAGAGTGGACGCCTCTCAGCTGGCAGCCAGGAGCTGTGCCGGGGATGAACAACAAGAAATTAAGTAAAGGATAAAGGTAATGAGTTGTAACCCAAAAAGATGGTCCAAGAATGCATTTCACTAAGAATGTGTGTGCAATTGTTGCTGAAACAGTATCCAAGCCAGGTTTGCACATTAATTGTTCTTTTATTGGGAAACAAATCAAGCATTGCAGGACGGAAAGTAAAATTTGACTGTACTGCTAACAGTTCCCCAGAGGTGTCTGGCAATGATTATTGAGTTAAATGACTACATCACTAACAACTGCAATCTCAAGTCAGCCCCCTTTAAGATCCATTTCTGCTCGCAACGTACAGATGCTGGAACCCACTAGGAAATGGGCCAACACCCCCTTACCCTGTTGGTTTAGCTGTTTCCCTCCTCCCTACATCCCAAATCACGTTTTGCCATACTCTTAACAGGTTGTTTTTTAAATGCTTTTTTACTGTCATTTCTTACAAAAATCACCTGGCTCCTGAAACACACCTTAAAGTAAAGAAGAAGGAAATTGCCTTCTGATGATAAGCTTACACCACTGACTTTTGGACACTATGACCAACAAGTTAGAGCAAAACACATCACCGTAAGTGTGTACTGGAGGCAAGCTTACAAATTTGAAATTGCTTTCCAGACTGAGAATTTTCAGATTGAAAAAATCTGGAGAGCACACCACTGAGTTTCAAAATGTATTATTTACCCAAACTTGCCAGAAGTTTTGAATGAGATACTTTAAAGGAAATCTATCTATTGCCATATTTATGCTAGATTTGAATTGCAACAATTTCTACATTTAGAAAAGAAAATTAAAGTCAACATTTGCAGCATTCCTGCATCTACAAATGCAGATGTTCATGAAGAAACCTGGAAAAAAATAACAATGTAAATGGTGTAATTCACATTAAACTAGAAAGGAGAGAATAGATATATAAAGAAAATTCCCACTTTTACAAATGAGTGAGGCTTAGAATGCACCAAATCTCCAACACAGGCTAATCCCCCTTGTTTAAGGAGGCCCCTGGAACAAACGCAGTCCCCTGCTAAGTATCTGCTATAGTAGGTTTGCAAAAGCCACTCAGCTCAGGTAGAAGCAAAAGAAATATACGGTGACTTAACAGTAGATTTCTTCCCGAACTGTACTCCAAGACTGCTTTTCTTTCCCATGTGTTCCTTAGAGCAAACAAAGAAAAGGTGCTTGCTCCTCACACTTTTCTAAATGTTTTAACAAAAGGCTGCTGAATAAACACATTACTCATTTAAAAATTGAAAAAAAAAAGTTCTATTCCTGAGATGAAAGCAACTAGATTTGCATTTTAACAGTTGTGGGCGAGCGCCACCTGGCGGAAGCATCCAGAACCGGCGTGCTTTCAGAATTAGGTTCTCAAACCCGTACGGCTTTACCGCACGCTAACCCAAGAACGGATTGAAACCCGTGGTGGAATATTTTTGATACTGTTTTTGCCGCTGGAACGTGAGTACCATTATTGTGTGGCAGACCGGTCAGACCTTGGAGGATAGTAAAATTAAGTCACAAATCAGGCCCGGTCCCACGACTGCCACATCATCCTCTTCTCTCCTTCTTAGCACACCTAAGACAGACCCAAACCGAGGAAAACAAGAATCGTGCACCATCTTTAGAACGGTGTCGTGGCTGTCCCTCTTCTCTTCCTCGTGCATCTGACCTTTCGGCTTCACACACTACAAAAGCGCCTTCGTCGCCTAACTTCTCGGCCACGGCAACGGGCTGTCTCTTCATAGAAGTCCCATATTCAGTTCCCATTTTGGTTTGGAGCAAGGGAGACCCCCGTGCATCTCCAATAGAATGTCACTCCAGCTGTTCTTAACCTCAGGAGCAGCCTATTTAAAGAGGTTGCATTACCCCCCCCCCCAAAGCTCCCTCCTTTTCTCTCTTGCTCCCTCCCTTCCTGCCTTCCTTCCTCCCAGCTTAATATATGGACACCGCTGGTACTCGGCGATCCAACAGGAGCCTTTCCTAAGTCCCACTTGCTTATCTCAGCCTGTCCTTGTGATCCCAGCAACCTCGGCTCAGTGTGGTCACGCCAAAGCCAATCAGTGCTAAGAAACTTCAAGGTGATTTTGAACTTGGAAGCATACCTGCGCCGCTTCCTCCCTTCTCGCCTTCCCGCCACTGCTCTTTGGAGGCTCAGGGCTGAAAGCCGCCTGCTGTGTGTGAGGTTTGGTGATGTGTAAGGCCCCGAACGTGGGGGTCCCCTATGCCTGCCAACTTACCACCAGGAATATACCCAGGGCGCACCCCACACACTGGGAACCGCCCCTGCTCACCTCCTCCCCGTGGTTAAACCCAAATATGAGTCCCTCAAACTTTTCGGGAGCAGACACGCTCACAGGTCAAAGCCACTCCACTCGAAGGGCCTTCACAGGGGCGCCCATTTGTTCCAGATAAAGACCACGGGGTAGGACGTGGGTATGACTACCTCAGTCATTAACACAAACACCCCATTGGTGCCATCCGCCGGCTTGCTTCACAAGCTTAGGGGCGCGGCGTGTTTAGAGCAAGTCTGGAGCTTCCAGTAGCTCCCAGGAGAAAAGAAGAGCCACCGCCCTGGCCGCCTCGGCCTGCTGACGACCAGTCCTCTCCACGAAAAGCGCGCGCTGCCCGAGAAGCTGCCGGGGTGACAACGCTCCACCCCGGGCGTCGCTGCCGCTTCCCATCTCGCCGCCCCAAACACTCAAGTGACAGATTCCGACAAGTGGGAGGCAGCAAGTGGAAATATTCGCAACAACCGCGGAAAGTTACTCCAGCCCCGGGGGCCGGCCGCAAAGTAAAGCGGGGAACTTCGCCAAACGCGGGCTGTCGCGGGACGCGAGAGGCCGGGCACGGTGGCCCGGGCGCGCCTGGACGCGGCTCCAGGCGTCTGGAGGCAGGGACCCGGGCTCCGACCACCCAGACTAGCGCCCCCCGCGAGCCCGCACAACTTTCTCCTCCGAGGGCCCCGCGGCGGGCGCCCGGGAAGGGAGCGGAGAGCCGGCCGAGCGCACTCACCTGCGGCGCTCTGCGCCCGGGCGCCGGGCAGCGGCGGCAGCTGCAGCCGCAGGAGCAGGCTGAAGGCGAGCGCGGCGAGGCTCGCCATCCGGGCGACGGCGGGCAATTCAGCCCCTTCCCGCCGGGGCCGGGGCCGGAACTGGGGCGGGCGCGGGGCGGCCCTGCATCGCCGGCGCGGCCGCGGGCTGTGCGCGCCCTGGGCGCCCGGCTGGCTCCGCTGGGCTCCCGGAGCCGGCGCCGCTGCGCTCGAAGCTAAGGCGCGGCGCGAACTGAGGCAGGAGGCTGGGCGGGGGCGGGACGCGGGGGGCGGGGGGCGGTGTCCCCCGAGTCCTAACGCCGCCGCCGTCGCCCGCTCGGGCGCTCCGCCTCGGCCGCGCACACACCCTCGCGCGCACGCCCGCGCCTGGCACACGCCCGCGGCTCATACACGCGGGCTCCTCCGCGCTCCGTCAGCGGGGCTGGCCGCTCGCACAGTCACGCGCCTACACACATCCCCCCTGCACCCACACGCCCCACAGGGGCCGCGCCTCTTCGCCCCGCACCGCTCCGCGCTGCCAAGCATCGTCTGCCCAGCTGGGGCGCAGGTACCGGAGGCGGTGGGGGAGGAGGGAGAGAGGGAGCAGCCTTTGAACTCGGAGTGGGAGAACAGGTGAGTGGGGTGGGGGGAGAGCTGGGAGGGATAGAGGGGCACCCTTAACTAGGGATGAGGGGGCAGGTGAATGGGGGGAAGGGAGGAGCATCTGCCCTACTAAACTGGGGCAGGCTTCTGCTGGCGAGGGTCTCAGTCACTCCCAGAGATGAGAATTTCATCTAAGAGTTGACACACACACACACACACACACACACACACACTCACACATGCTCTCACACACTCTTCTGGGCACATAGCTGGCACCACTATCACCCCCTAACACACACCTCATCAGTCGCCCAGGGATCCCTCTTATTCACTTACATCTGTCCCTTGTCCCCACCCCCACGCTGGAGGAGTAAAGAGGGCATAAGGCATCCCCCTCTCTCTTGCTGCCTTCCCCCCTTCCCTTTCTTGGGAGACAGAACCACGTAGCTTTTTCCTTTTTTTTTTTTTTTTTTTTTTTTTTTTTTTTTTTTTTTTTTTTTTTTTTTTTTTTTTTTTTTTTTTTTTTTCTGGTCTGAACAAAGACCTGGTTGGAGCTGAAAACTGTATATCAGAGTCAGAGCTGTCCTTTGAAGCCCACAGGCGAGGACTCTCTGCTTTCCTTGGACTGAGCACCTCATGGAAGAGACTTGGTGCCACCTGGGTCCTGGCTGGGGGCCTGGGCTGCAAAAGCCAGGACACGGGACACAGGGACAATGCCCAAGGGATTCGCACTTGTGAACCTGGACAAAGCCCCCCTCCCTCTGTTTCAGCACATCGCCCCCACTCCCGACCCTTGCTGGGATTCCAAAGATTGAATTGGACAGACTTTGGGGGAGAAATGAAAGTCAGGCATGGCCAGGGTCTCCAGAGTGGGGAGCTTCAGGCTCGGAATTGAATTGCTACAGCGGCGTCTCAGGACTGCTCTCCCCCAGTGCCCACTAGATGGAGTAGGTCAGTTCTCTTGAATGAAGGCCCAGTGACTTCCCCCACCTGGCACTTGTCATCCTAGGCACATGCTTCCACGTCAGGCTCCACACCACCGCCACCTTCAAATGGTGAAGGGTTTGGAGCAGCCTGTTGGACTAGCCAGTATGTCCCACCCAAAAGAACTGCCGGGGAGGCTTCTCAGGGTCCTGCTTCCCAGACCCGTCTGGGGAGCGTGGGATCCTACAGGTGGGGGTGGTGCAAACGACCTGTGCCTCCCCACTATATATGCTGTATCACTGCCCGCAAAGCTCCGGGTCTGAATGGGGTTCATGTGGCCATGAGAGAAGGCTCCGTTTCCTAAGGTCACCAAGTTGGGGAAGCAGGACCAGCACCCGACCTCGGCACCCGGCGGTACCTGCCCCGGATGAACCACGGCCCTCTGTGCCTTCCCAGCTGCCCTCCACACCCAGAAACTATCCCCGTATGCCCGCTGCCCAGCAGGGCTCCAGCACCCAGTCACCCAGTGGCCAAGCTCTTGCATCTGTTGTCCCCTCTGTATGGAAGACCCTTCCCTGAATCATCTCCCTGGGAAACTCACACTGGTCCTTAAGGCTTCCTGAGCAACTTTAGCCAAGAGTACTTCCTGCTCAAGGCCTCTTGCCAAGGCCCCTTGGGTGATGCTTTTCACACTGCAGGGTGGTGGTTTCTTTCCTTGGTCTATTCCACAAGCCTAAGTTCTCAAATGGCACCTGGGTACAAGTATACTAGTGACAGGAGGAAAAAAGCTGGCTCAGGGCCACAGATGCCTCAAGCCAGGCCCCCTCTGAACTGGCTTCTCAGGGGAGGGGAGAGTGACAGCAGCATCTCACACCCTCCTTCATGAGAGCCCGGCATTGATCAGAAAAGAGGGGCTGCTTTCCTGTCTGCCTCCGATCTGCACGGGGAAGCTTGACCACATGTTTATCCTCAGCTCGGGGCTGGGCTCGGTGTCAGCACTGGAGCAGGGAGGTTGGGGCCTGGGACGAGCTTTGTGATGGCTGGGACGGATGGCGTAGCACTCTGCCTGCAGCCCCTTTTAATTCTGCCCAAGAGGGCAGCCTCTTGTCCTCAGGGTGGCTGTACCTTTAATCCTGTGGGACCTTCAGCAAGACCTCTCTGGGCCTCAGTTTCCCTATCTACACGGTGGCTTCCCTTTCAGCTCTGGAGGGAGCCAAAGAGTGTTCAGATATTTTAGCTGCTGATGTCTTAACCCATGCAGTTGTAGGAGAAGCCTGAAGCTTGGGGCATCCTTTCAACAAGTGAGCTGGCTGACTGCCATGTGCCAGGTGTGGCAGGGCTGTGGGCTTGCAGTCTGAGCAACACACATGGTCTTTGCCCTCATGGAGCTTATAATGTGCTGGGGAAGGCTGAATGAAGAGAAGGGAGGTAAAGGATCAGGATATACAGATGGCCTCTGTTTCCCCAGCCCCTCCCTGCCCCCAGGGGCAGTCCAGTGGGGAGCAAAACACCAGTTGGAGTGAAGACACATTGGGCCGAGACACTTCACTCCCCCATCAGGAAAGCCCAGTGATCTGCTGGGATGAGGATGCTGTTTCATCTTATCTTATCTTACACATGAGGAAACAGAGGCTCCAAGAGAATGAAGGACCCATGTGAAGAGGTGGCCAAGGGGAGGCGACTCCATTAGATGTGAAGCAGGGTACCACTCGCGATTTAAATTTAAAATTTAAAAATTTGGTTTTTAGTCTCACTAACCACAGTTCAAGTGGTCAACAGCCACATGTGGCTGGCTAGTGGCCAACCGTGTTGAACAGCACAGATATGGGACATTTCCATCACCACAGAAAATTCTATTAGATAGCACTACTCAAGATAGCCTGTGGCTGCCTTTTCCATCAGACAGAGCTGCTCCGGAGCAGAGGTCAGCCAACTATCACCGGTGAGCCAAACCGGGCCCACCTCCTGTTTTTATAAATAAAGTTTTATTGGAACACATCCGTTGTATTTGTTTACATTTTGCACTACAGAGGCAGAATTAAGGAATTGTGACGGAGCCCGTCTGGCCCACAATGCTGAAAATATTTACTGTCCTGCCAATTACAGAAAAAGCTTGCTGGCCCCTTCTCTAATATTCTCACAGCACAGTCTGATGATCATTAGTCTAAAACTGGTTCTCAAAGTGTGGTCCTTAGACCAGCTGCATCAGCATCAGCATCACCAGAGAATGTGTTAGAAATGCAAATTCTCATGCCCCACCCCTGACCTACTGACTCAGAAATGTTGGAGGTGGGGCCCAGGAATCTGTGTTTTAACCAGTTTCCCAGGGAACTCTGATGCAGGTTCAAGTTGAAAACCACCCATCTAAAACACCCATGGAGGAAAAGCCAATGAGTGGCTGGCATCGCGAAGGTGCTAATGGGCTCCCCTGGGAACAGAAGAGTTTGGAAAGATGTCAGGAGGCTGATAGCCCCTTTGTTGCCCGGCCCTTCTGCAGCAAAGCCTTTGAGAGCCCTGTGATGCAGCCGAGCCAGCCTGGCGTGGACCTCTATGCCCAGGCCCCGCCCCCCCGCCTGGCGGCCCCGCCCTCCCACAGAGCCGTTGGCACATTTGGAGCTGTCTCCACACATAAATTCATGGACCAGCTGTCTCTTTTAATCTGGTTGCAAGATGAAACCATTAATAGATGTCAGACACATTGGCAATGATCTCTTCATTAATTATTTCCTCCTTTCTGAGGAAAAAAAATTAGTAACAAGCAACCATCAATAATTCAAAAATACAAGTTAACCTTTCTATCAGCAGAGTGGCTTCTGCACACACCACGGTCTCTTTCAGGGCCAGGAGTTCTGGCTTGAATAATGTTTTTATGGCAGGAATATTAATATGCATTAATGCTGTCTGTCAAGACACACAATTATAAATAACCCAAATGCAACTTAGAAACCATAAGTATTTTTCAAGTGTAACCTCGTGAGCCAACCATTTTGTTCTGTGAAAACATGCATTATCCAGCGTTATTGCTGTGTCCATAAGCAGGACTTTATGAAGGAGCTGCTTTCAGGTTGAAGCCCTCGTGGCTAGAAAGATTTCCCCTGCGTTTAACCAAAGCTGCCGTTCTGTAATTTCCTACCCTCAAAATTGGTTCCTCTCTCTGGGGACACAGAGAAAGAGCCTGGACACACGTCCAGGTGACTTTGGTTTGGACGCTGGTATGCTCTCAGTACACATTCTCTATTTCTTACACCCTTCTTGATCCTCTTTTTATATGATTTTCAGATCCCTAATCTCTGGCTTCTCTTCTAGAACGTGCTACATTTTGGCAACACCCTTCTGGCCAAGGCCTGGCATCTGCCCACATTTCCCATGCCTCCATAGACCACCCAGATGACTGTGAACTAGTCATTCCCCCCCCAAAATCTGTTTCCCCATCTGCGAAGTTGGGGTGATTATTCCTACCTCACTGAGCCGAGTGGGAAGGAAGTGAGTTGATGGATGCGAAAACATGTAGAACAAAGGCCCAGCCCATCCAAGAGATCCTTTCCCTTCTTTTCTACTTCCACGTCTTAGATCCACTGCACCACCCCAGCCTGACTCCAGGCCAACTATCGTAGACACATGGATGACAACACAGCGTGGAGAGCCAGCTGCTTCATCCTTGGGCCAAAACACCAGCCCATGGTCCAGACTATTGGCAAAGTAGACCTCAGTACCTGAGAGGTCCTGAATTGAATGCCGGATAGCATCTCACTTTGTCTAAATGGGCTCTGCCAAACAGCTGTTTCTTTTAATTAAACACACACACACACACACACACACACACACACACACACACACACACACAAAACAACAAAACTAAGTGATAAGTGCCAAGCACCCTCCATAGATGTTTGTCTCTAACCTGTGCCCACCCTCAAGCTGAGCAGTGGGGATGCCACGCTAATGTGATCCCATCCACGAGATCCCAGCCAGCCCATGCTGGGAAGTCACACCAGCACACAAAGGGACAGGGTGATATTAGTGTCAGAGTTTGAATACGGTTGTCAAACATGATTGAGAGATGGCCCCAGCCTTTACGTCTTGCTTCCAGCAAAGTGCTTCTCTAATGAAGCAGGAGAAAAGCCACTTGTCTCATGGCAGCCTGATGTCCTGGAGTTGGACACAGGCCTTCAGAGCATGAAGGTCCCCCAGGACTCGTAGCCCCTCTCCTGGTCCCCACTCCAGACCCAGGGGAGGTTCCCAGGGGAAAGATGGACTCATCAGTCTGACGTGGAGTGAACCTGTCGCTTCTCTGCGGCCCCCTGCAGTGAGCTCAACTCCTCTCTGCCTTCGCTGCCCTCAGTCTCATTCCTCCTAACCCGGCTCTACACACAACAGCTGGAGGACTCATTCAAGAAGACCGTCACTCCACTACCTAGTCACTCGTCATCTTAAAACTCATCACGAATGCCCCATCACCCTCAGAATAAAGCCTAAATTTCTTAACAAGACCAACAAGACTCCTCTGGCTGGGTCCCGCCTGCCTTTCTAAGTCTATCCCCTCCCTAATTCACCTTAAACTCCCCCCACACACAGTCCTCACCAGGTAGAACAGGTAGGAAGAACATCCCCCGTGGCTGGAACAGCAAGACAAATGCTCAGAGATGTGAAAGAGACTGAACATTAAATAGGACACATGAAGGGGGTGACGGGTTAGTAGACGGCATTCTGAACACGGGTCCATGGGACACACCCACTCCAGAACCACTCCAGGTGCTCATTAACTTCGACTGAATCAGAATCTCTAGAGATTGAAGCTCAGGAGTTAATTTTTCCACTTGCACCCAGGTGATTCTTAGGCACATGTAAGTCTGTAACTGGCTGATGTGGTGTCAGGAACAAGGGGAGTCGAAAGGCTCCGGGGACAACTCTGAGCCTGCTGAGGCCAGGTCTGCATCTTGACCATTTTTGTGTCTCTGACACCTGAAAGGGCTTAGAGAATGAACACTGAGACCAGAGCACATACATACATTGTATTTTAGGCAAAACTATTTTTTTTTTTATAAATAACAGATATCCAGCTCAAACAAGCTTAAGTCAAAAGAGGCATCCAGTGGCTTATTTAGCAGAGCGATTTATGAGCACCTTCAGGCAAAGCTGGATCCAGATACTCAACTGCCATTCATTCTCTTTCTCACTCTCCCTATTCTTCTCCCTCTCTCCCTCTGCTTCCCTCTCCATATCTTAGTTGTGCTTCTCTCAGTGGGTTGTCCAGGAAATTGGACAGTGACAGCTCCGTCTATAGTTCTCACAGCTTTAATACCCTCAGTAAAAACAGACCTTCTGCAACGCACTTGCCAAACATTAATGAAGACACTAATTGGCTGATTAGGGTCACATTCTATTTCCTGAAACAATTTGGCCAGGGAAGTGGTGGGGAGAGCTGTACTTTAACTGGCCAGCCTCAGTCATGTGTTCACCCCTCCATACTGGGGATGGTCACCATAACTGACAGCCCTGCAAAGACCGAACAGAGTGGAGAAATTTTTTCCAAAAGATCTTGTGCAGTCGGGTACCATCTATCCCCCTTGATTATGAATCAAAATGTTCATGAACCCCTTTACTCTGTGGTCTGCACCCAGGGTCTACCATCTAGTACTGAAGCATGAGTGTTACTCCCAAATCAGCCAGCTACTCCTTAGCCAATCCGGTGAAATAAATACTAACTATTGCAATTTCAGAGAACAGACTCTGTTTAAAAACCATTTTCCTACACTACGCAGAAAGACATTTCACCCAAAATGATAGCAGCAAACTTCAGCCCCCCAGAATGCCCTTCGCCCCTCTTGGAACTGAGCAGGACAGTGGCAGAGGACGCCCAAGCCTCCCTGAGATGGTTCATCGGCACGACAGGCCAGACTGCACGTTTATCCAAGCCATTCTCCTGTCAAGGAAAACGTTGACAAATCATTATTTCTACAAGCTAAAAAAAAAAAGTGCTAATACCTCAAGGCAGAACGAGAGTGAGTTTGTTGAGGTGAACGTGAAGAATATGGAGGGTACGATCGCGGAATGTGAAACCGCAGAAAATACCTTCTGAGAACAGAGAAATCATCTGTCTCATCTGGAAGCCTGTCTCCAGAGTGGCAGACGCAGGGACAGGTTAGAGGACAGCGTGGGCCCTGTGCTCTGGGGAGGGGGCGGCAGGGGAGGGAAGGAGGGCCCGAGATGTTGCTTTACCCAAAAACACTCTTCATCACTGTCTGCCACTGAAGTTTAAAGATTGATAATCTTGGGGATTTTTCCCTTTGGTTTTGCCTTTGCCTTTCTGACGTGCTTGAAATTGAGTTTACTGTGAGCTAGGCACGTAGCAAAGAGCCTGAGGTGTCTGATCCGCCCTACAAATCTCTTATCATCCCCCCACCTACAAGTGAGGAAACCGAGGCACTGGGAGGTTTGGTGGTCAGTTGATAGCGGTTTTAGGTTTTGCCTCTCTTTCAACATCTCTTGTAATAAGTGTCTCCCAATCATGCACCAAAAATATTAAAATTAGCAAAAACCTTCGAGCCCAACCATCTCAAAACCCTTTTCGGTTTCAATAGAGCTTTGCTAATAAACAAAAATAAATAAGTTCCGTTTACCCGGAAGCCAGATTTCCTGTAATAAGTTCTGGGCTAGGTTCTCCCCAGAGCAGAAAAATGTGCAGTTATAGTTTGGGTGAATTTTGTTTCTTCGAGGCTTTGATTTCTGAATTTCTCAGGCCTCACCTACCCCAGGAAAAACTGAGATGTGGTAACAGAGACCATATAGTCCCCTCAAAAGTCCCCCAGGTGGGAGTTCCCCAGTGCTTAGTTGGGGTCAGAGCCTCTGCTTTGAGAGACTGGTTGTCTGTATAATTCTTGTTTCACTTGAGAATATTAAGGGCCCATGAATGTTTTAAAATATAAATGCATGAAATTTTGCAACCACTCAATAATCAGGTTTCTCCAATCTGTAAGGAGTCAAAAAAAAAAATCAGGAATTGGCAAACGTTAAATATTTCCTTACCGTTAATCATGCTTCCCCCTCCTTCCCTTTTTTCTCCTCCTGTAACTCTTCTAACGTGAATTTATTTTCTATTTGAAAGCCAATCTCACTAGTTATTAGATATTCTCCCTGCTGTCACTATCAGTAAATTATTAAACAGCTGACCAAGCTTTGTTTTAAAATGATTCCCTTTATGAAGCTCGGTGATATATTTGCCATGAATACTGAATGGTGCCGTGGTCTCTAAGGACACGTGAAAGATCCCTATTTACTACCTTTAGCAAAACGTGTGCGCAATTAGCAGTAAGGACTTGACTTGAATCACGGTCACAAACGATGCCCACGCCTCATTTCCATGGCGCTCTCTTTACTCATTACCCTCTTAACTGGGAAAAGCATGTCGAAACCACATCATAAAACAGGATATAGACCTGCCTTGTGTCATTCCCCACCTCCTTTCTTGCCCTCCTAGACCCCCCTCTACCCCACAAAGCCTCACTATACCCTGTAGGGATCCCTTTCTTATTTAAAGAAGCAGCTGGTTTTGAATGAATTTCCGTGTGAAGAAAATAAGCCCGATGGGGATAAAATTACTTAAGCTGTTTGGCTCTCCACTTCCTCATCTACAAAATGGAGATCATAATTCCTACCACATGGATTCTATAATGAAAACAAAGTGCTGAGCGCAGTGCCCGGCATATAGTAAATGCTCAGGAGCTGGTGGCTACTTTTCTTTTTCCTGTTGACTCCTGCATGACTCCACAATCTCTAGGCTGTAAGTGACAAGAGACCCATCTCAAATTCACTTAAGCCAAAGAGGACATGCGTCGGCTTACCTGACCGAACAGCAGTTAATCAGCCAAGATCTAACCAGAAAAACAAAAACTGCTTCAAGTATATACAACGGCAAGAATTTAATTCAGGAAATTGGCTATAAAGGTGATAGGGAGCTGAAAGCCCAAAAAGGGATAGAAAGGTAACTCAGAAATACACAAGAGCAAGAAGCTACTCCCAGCCTTAAGGTGGAGGGACAAAGGCATGCGGTAATGCACGGAAGCTGGACCTAGGACGATGTGTCCAGAGGTAGCTGAAGTCCAGGAGGATGCATCTTTGCTGCTGGAGAAATCACCCAAAGCCAAGAGAGGAAACGAAACTCCCTTATATTCTTGTCCCCCTGACCTTCAGGATCCTGTCACTTCCTCCCAGTTGGCCAAACCCAGCTGGAAGCCAGCAGAAACAGGGCTCCAGGGAGACACCGCCTCCAGATGGTCTGTATTCAGGGCACGCAGGCTTAACTACTGTTAAACAACATCTCCCTTCTACAGCCCCACAAACGTCCCCCACCTGACGTCCCCCACCTGACTACAGCTTCATCATGATGCTGCGATCACCCTGCGTTTGTCATGAGGGGTTTAAAGGTTCCCGGTTGGGTAGCTGGTCCCTGGGAATGTCCACCAGATTGCTCCAAATCTAGCTTGACATGTTCAGCTGTGAGCACCCTGGGTTTGAGCTTCCAAAACCCCATTTGGAATATGACAGAGAAGTGGTGGGGCTCCAAGGATGGAATGTTCTCTCCTAGGGCTCAGCACCAGGTGTTGGCTGGGGCAGGAAGGACCAGGCAGTAGCTCAAGGAAAGCTGCCATTCACTTTGCTCCCACAAGAGTTTATTTACTGAAAAGTGGATTTTGAATATGAAAACCAGGCTCAGCAAGGCCCAAGTATAGAATCTGGTTTGAATAACTAATCCAATATTTTTAATTAATGATCATAGTTTGCAGCAGATTCCGAAAGTAAAGAATGAGATATGCTGTATCTCATTAGGAAATCTAAGAGTGAGAGGAGGTTCTGTGGAGATTGTGGAATCAAGAATTGGTGCTATTCATCTTCAAAGGGACCGGCTAACTTAACAAACACGCCTTCCTCAACTTCTGAATCCCAAAGCCTCAAATGAAAATACCTCTTATCTGTCGAGAAAGTGTTCCAGTCTGCAGAATCAGTCTCTTGATAAGGCAGTAATTACTGGAGCAATTTTTGCAGATACAAAGGCATTTTTTAATAATTTTAATTATTCAAAAGACTGATTAATTATCTAATCCATGGATCAGAGGCCAAAGAGGGATAAAATTGTATGGACATGGTTACATGACGGGAGAGGGGAGAAGTCAGCTGCCTTCAAACAGAAAGCTGCTCTGACTTCGTGGTTGCATTTTTGTGCACTGCAGTCCTCACAAAACCTGGACCACTGGACTGGGTCTTAGGAGACCAGGGTTCTGTGCCTGCCTCCACCACCGACCACTGTGTCCTTAGCTAATGCCCTTCCCCTTACCAGGACTCTTAGTGGGGACACTACAATAGATGGTCTCTGTGCCTCTGTTAAGTGCTAACCTTCTATAGCAATGTCAAACTTTTCTTTAAAGTATAGATGCCATTGAAATTTTTTTCTGGAACAACGAAAATCCTAGGAAAGTTTATGAGCATGGAAAGGCTTTGATCAGAGTTGGGATTGGGAACATAGTAGGACATCTGTGTGGGATAGATGAGGGAGAGACATGTCAGGCAGATGGGTATGTCCCTAAATGGATGCCTGCTTTTGGACGGAAAAAAGTCACCCCCTCTGCCAAGCATTTATTGAGCACCTCACATATATCTGTGGTCCTGTGGGAGGAATTGTGGAGACACAGGCTCTGTCTTCAAGGATTTGCTAGGGCAAGGATGCCTTGCTCAGATAGCAGCCCACTGATAGGTCTATTTGGATGATGACATCAGAATGTCCTAGATGCAGAGACATTGTCCACTTTGAATGACATGGGAAGTCAGGCCCCAAGCCTCTGCAGATGCAGTGTTACAGTGCGCCTTCAGTGGGCTGGATGCTTTCCTCGGCGAGTGATTGTCTCACCTCCAGCATAGCTCCCGACATTCTCCCCTATTTTCCATCCAGATTTAAGTGTTGGCCATCCCATAATGATTCTCATATGATACATTTTCAATCAATGTTGGGATGGTTTTCCCATTTGTTCTCTGGGTGGCAACTCCAACACCCCGCAGTGTGTTCCTTCTTGGCTGCCTTATCCAGTGTAGAACAGCGATGAAGAGTATGAACCCTGGGGCTAGAGCATCTGGTGTGAACTCTTGCTCTGCTGCTCCTGAGCTGTGTGACTTTGGACAAGCCACATAAGTTCTGTGTGCCTCAGTTTTCCTATAATTAAAAAAAAAATGTTGTTATAAAGATTAAAGTGAAGTGTCTGCACATAGTGATATAAATGATACATACCTATTACTTGCTGCAATTTTCTTCAATTCTACAGGATTCAGTTACTGCATATCTAAAATGGGATAAGATACTGCACTAGATAAGATAAGATCCCTGTTCTCATAGAGTTTGCATATTCGTGGGTAGAAGGGGGCTGTCAGAACAACCAAATAAATACATGGTAGGGAACAATCTAGAGCGGATTAATGTGATGGTGTGTATGCTTTTAAGATACAGTGGTCAAGGAAGACCTTTCTGAGATGATAACATATGAGTAGTAACCTGAGTCCATGGGACAAGTGATCTGGAGGCAGAAAATGGATGGAAGTCATAGGAAACAGCAGGCGCAAAGGGCCCAAGGCAGGACCACGCATGACAAATGCAGCAAACAGCTATGACACCACCATGGCTGGACAAGAGTTGGAGGAGAGAAGGTGGGTGGTAGGTGAGACTCCCAGGGGGAGACTCAGAGGCCAAAGCACACAGGGTCTCATAGGCCAGGTGAGGACACGGAGAGTAACCTAAACACACTTGGAAACCATTGGAGAGATTTGAGGGAAGGGTGACAAGGTCTGGCATGTACACAAATGACCATATTGCAAAGCAGAATGTGACACACTATGTAAAAACACAAGATATTTAAGAAGGTAGAGGAGACGAGTTATTTCAGGCTCAGGAGAGCAAGAAAGGCTGCAAGGAGCTGAGTAGAAGTTAAATGGGAGGAAGCCAATATTTCAAATGGAGGTAAATCTGTGAACATGATAATTATGGGATACATTTGTGGATTTTTCATTCAGTCACTTATCATTCCATCTTTGTTCTGTGTCCTGTACAGTGGTGACTAAAATCCAGCCCAGTGCCTGTCTTCAGTGAGTTCAAAGTGCCAGCCAGCTGGAGGAAAGAGATTAGACTGGTATTAATTCCTATTAAGCCACTGAGATTCTGGGCTTATTTGTTACTGCAACATAGCACAGCTAGGTTGCGACCTCCGGTATTGAGCGAGGTGCTGATCATATACCAGCCCCTCTGATGCACAGGCAGTTGTTTGTCACACACGTCACCATGACTTGATGATAGTCCCTCTGCGTGAGATAGCTCCATCAGCAAATTTACTTCACATTTCCAAACTCCTCATAATGGTTCATTGTCCGAAAGGAAAACATGAAAATCAAAAATACAGAAAATCCATCCTAAGGTGAGCAGTCATCCCAAAGACCAGTGGTCCAACTTCTGAGCTCATCAAGATCTTTGAGGAGTGCTCCCTCTGTGCTGGGGACTTTGCTAAGTGTTTCACAATCATTAACTCATTTAACCTTTAAAATAGTCTGTCGTTCCCCTGCACACACCCCTGCACCCTCTCCCCTTCAGTGCGCACTGTCTGGCTTCCAGCGGCCGGCACGGGCACTGCTCCTCCTGACAGAGCCCCCTTCACAGTGGGCATGACAAGCCAGAAGTGTCAGGGAACTGATGCCCCCTCCTCACATGTGCACACACACGCATGCACATACATGCACGTACACTCGCACACAAGAGAAGCCTGCAGCAAAGGACAGATGGGAGTCGGTGGATGAATACACCAGCTCCTTCACCCCTCGGGTGTGTGTTTTACTCTGTAGTGCCTGTGTCACAGTTTCCCAGGCTCCCCAGTAGGATGAGGTGCCAGTCATGCGCAGTGGTGACCTGCTCAGGAAGTTGACTGGCCATTCTCTTTCCTGTCTCCCTTTACTCTTCATCTACCTCCACCTCCCAATTAACTTCCTCTTACATCCATGTCTCAGGGTCCACTCCTGAGGGGCACAGATTAAGACACAGCCCTGGGAGGCAGGGAGTTACCCTATAGTCATCTTTATTTGACAGCTGACAAAACTGAAACAGAGAGGTTTACCAACTCTTCCAAAGTCACAGAGCTGGTAAGCAGCAGATCCTGGCTTAAACCCAGTCACCATGCTCCAAAATCTGCGCTATTAACACCGACACTCTGCTGCCTCTGGCTGGGAGAACAGCCCAAACCACTGAGCACCAGCCTCATTTAATCAGTTTGGTGAGACACACAGCTTGCTGAGCTATATGGAGTCGTCTGTAACCTCCTCTTTGGAGATCTAGCGTGTAATTCAGAAGTGTGTTTGAGAAGATAGTTGATGTGATTTTCAATGCAGGGGCAGCCACACAGTGATCCATCAGCCAGCTCTGTTGACAGAGAATTGATCTCCCAGGTCAGGAAGCAAACCTCAATTTACGTGGGATGCACATGGAATGCACCCTCTTAGTAGCGCATGGAAGATAAAGCAGAGTCGATGACAGTTCGTGTCAATGAGTTTGTCATGGCAAGAGGGGATACGTGAGGCTCCCCGGACTGAGGGCTGACACTCCAGATGTACTTTTTTTTTCCTTTGGTAAGATAAACACTTTGCCAGCATCCTTTAGCCCTGCCTGTCAATTCCTTGATGTTTTCAAGTCTTCTTTTCATCCAAGCATCTTCATCCAATAGTATAAAAGCAAAATGAGTACTTACTTGGTTCCCGAGCCATAGCCATTCTCTTTCCTTCAAACTAGATCTCTGTGATCTTTTCAATTTTGTTCCACGTCTGGATGAGTAATTTCAGAACCAGGAGGTGGGTGAAGTCTGAGCTTCCTCACTCAGAATTCCTTGCCTTCACATAAAAAGAAAAGCCCGTTGTAGCAAATTGTCTGTTTAATTCCCTCGTTGCAGGCACTGATAAAAAAATAAATTTTTTTCTTAAAGACTATTAAAGAAAGAAATAATCCCAGAAAGACAAGCAAGATGCAACAATTTAATATTAGATTTATTTTGTAATTAGAAAGCTTACCCTTTTTGCTTTATGGGTGATATTTGAAATATAGAGAATGAGAAATTGAAAGATGGAAGATCTGATTGAAACTGCCTCTGCTGGCCAAAAGATTAATGGTTTCAAAATATAAATTTATTTTTCTCATGGCGAGGTTTTCTGTTCTTTATGCATACTTTAAAGAAGTGAAAAATCACGTGGCTGGTTTTTTCCTGCTTCTCGTATAAATTTTTTATTCTAGACCAATAGATAGAACTAAGTTTAAAGGTGGGAAGATGAAGTGAAATATTAGAGTGGGAGAGTAGAAAGGAAAATACAGTCCTACTATATGCCCACAAGAGGGGGCAACCCAAAATATTTGGTGAACAGCTAATGCCAATTACACATAAATTCTTGACATGGAGGAGTTCATTGCCTTTTAAAGATGATGATGCCAAAAAAAATTTTTTTAGCAATTCCCTAGGAGAGAAGCAAACTAAATGTTACCAGTTCAAAGAAGGCTGAGGAGCTGAGCCTTAAAAAAAAAAAATGAGCAGGATTTTTATAAGTAGAGATGAGAAACTGGGATTTTTAGGTGCAAAAAAGAGCAGAGCAAAGGTGAGAGAGCCAGGACGCATGAGTTATGTTGCAGAAAAATGAGTGGTTTCTTTTGCCATAAGCAGAATGTGTATTTAGGAGAGCATATGATCTAAGAAAGAGGGTGGGGTCAATGCCTGAAAAAATTGTATGCCAGGCTTGGGAGAGTGAATTTCTTTCTGCCCATTGGTCTATTATTCATTCATTCATTCATTCATTCATTCATTCATTTAATATATACAAGCACCCTATTAGGCTCTGAGGATGTAGCAGCAAAGTAATGAGAATGAAATGAAGGGAACGACTTTGAAAAAGATTTCGAAAGGAGAACTGAAAGCATTAGATAAGTTTGTGAAGGGTGACCTTAAGAGGCTGGGAGCTGAGGCAGAGGTGAGCCTGGAGGCAGAGAATGTGTTGAAGCCAAGCACCCGAAGGGCACAGGAAGAATGAGAGTGGACTGAGACTGGCTTATGGGCCACAGGATGAGCTGCGTTTGAGATGTGCTGAGTTTAAGATGCCAAAGAGCCACACAGTAGGTATGCCCACCACCCAGCCACTTTTCAGCTCATTCATCATGCATGTGGGGAGCCCTCTAGTGGACAGTCTTGGTGGTCAGCCTGATCCTCTCAGAGCCCTATTTCCCTGTCTGTGGGGGATCCTCCCCTAGCCTTTGCCTCTGGCAGCCCATCTCTGTGACCCTCTGGAAGACTGGGGTCGGGCTCTTAAAGCCATTTTCGGCTGTGCACACAGCCCTAGTGCTCTTCCCCCACTCCCTACTGGTTTCTTCTGTAAGCAATTCCTTAATAAATCTCTTGCTAACAAATCTCCTTCTCAGGGTCTGCTTCTGGGGAACCCAGCCTACATCCAGCAAGTGCAGTGGGCCAAGCCCTTTGAATAAGGCACAGCCTGGATTTTCAAGGCTTCCTGGTGGAGATAACCCCTAGACTGGCTCTTAAAGGATGAACAAGATTTTGAAGATTTTGCAAAGAGAAAGATACGGAATGGCAGCATAGGCAGAGGGAATAGTAAACCAAAGTCTGCAGGCATGAAAGGGCTATGGAAACTCCAAGGAGCCTTCTATTACTGGAGCATAAAGGGAAGAACAGATGAGCTGGGGGACATGGGAGCCACCTAAGGGGTAGGATTTAAGCACGAGAAACAGGTCTGACCTATGAGAAAGTAGTCACAGAGGAACAACACATGACCTTTAACCTGTATTCCTGCCCACAGTGGTCTCCTAGGGGTAGTTCTCACCAAGCCCGGGTCCCCATCTCGGAGGCCCTCAGCAGCACCCATGAACTTCCTCTCATCCAGTGATACTGTGGCCTACAACACAGGCTCTGGGGGACAAATAAGAGACAAGCAGAAACTACCCGGCACTTGTCTGGGAAACTTTTCTTTTAGTTTGAGTGTTTTCAGAAGCAGACTCTGAGACGAGGATTTGAATAGCTGGAATTTATTTGGGAGGTGCAGGAAAATACCAGTAGGGGAGTGGAGAAAGGAGGCAGAAGAGGGAAGGCAGCCAATACAGGACCCGTTATCAAGCACAGTACCACTGTGGGGGACACGAGCCTGATCCTGGGGAGCTCTGGGAAATAGTGTGGCATGCACATCTGACTTTTCTTACCCCAGGGACAGGGTAGCTGGGGTATTTGTACCCCAAAGCCCAGTGATCTTTGCTTAAAGGCTGCTCCAAGAGTGTCAGTTCCCTGGAAGGCAGCAAAGTGCCAGCAGGCAACAAAGTACAGACGCAGACAGCTGGAAGTCAGGCTGCTGAGCCCTGAAGTGGTGAGGGCAGGACACGTGGGCAGGATGCCACGGGGAGCCCTGTACTTCCGCTTCCTGTGCTCCCTCCCCGGCTGTGGAGGAGAAACGTCACTAAGGCTGATTTTCTTTTTTTTTTCCTCCATGTAAAGGTTGGAAGAGGAGTCAGAAAGGGAATCACCAGTCAGGAGAAGAGGGCCCTACGTCAATCCAGAAACCATGCATAGTCTCTAACCTACTTGGGGCCAGTGTGTCTGCCAGTTGGCACAGATTCATTGCCTCACTCTGTAAAGCAAGTGAGTGAAAGAAAAAGCAAGCTCGTGATAGTCCTTCGACAAAGTCGAAGTGTAATTTGACTTTGGATTTATAAAGAATCTCCTGGTTCTTTTCACCTGAAAACACGAGTGTAAAGTTGCTTTTAACGCACCACATTCTACTAACGCAGAGATGTGCACACATTTTCCAATACCACAGCCATAAGAAACAGTTTTCTTAAGTCTAGTGGTTTGCAAACTGCTCTGGGGCCTCAGAGCTCTGTAGAGATGTGCCAAGAGGTAAGGAATGGGGGGAGGGAGAGTTTCTTCTGCTCTGAGCCAGACTTAGTTTGGTTCCCCTCAGAAAATGACTTTGAGGCATGGATTTAAGTACAAGTCATCTATTTAGGAGGTCATTCCAAGAATCACCAATAGAGGAGTGAAGAGTGAGTGAAAGAGAGAAGAGAAGATAGCATCAGAGGGTGTATTAGCAATGCAGTTACCACTGTGGGCTCCAGGGGTTAGTGCCTCCTACGGAACCCTCCTCTACATCACGCGTATAGGGATGGCCCACTCTAGGCGCAAGGGACCAGAAGTGTAAGTACCCCGACTCCCATCAGTCATTGTTTGAGGGATGCTTGTGGGGATGTTAATTCCCCAGTATCCTCAGGCTGCCAAGTAGGTGACAAAACAAACTCTGAATGCCAGAGAAAACCTTTGGGCAACAAGGAAAACTTAAAAAAGAAAGAGAGAGAGAGGACGAGAGAGAAAGCAAGCAAGCAAGCAAGTGCTGGAAACTGGGAATCAGTGGAATGAACTGAAATTTGAAGAGCAAGGGAATCGGGAGGCACAAATAGCATGGGCTACTTAATCCTGTGAGGGAGGCTTACTTCCTACCTGTTACATATACCTGGGTGTTGGGTGACAGCACAGAGATATGCTAATAAAAAGCTTTAAAACCCCTGGCCTGATCCAGTGCACATAGTTTATGAGCAAAGACACAGAGGCCCAGAAAAGGGAGTAGACAGCTCCCCGTGGCAGAGCAGGACCACGCTGAGGCCTCCCGAACCACGGACCAGGCCTCTTACCACGTCAGACTCGTTTGAGCCTAAGCCCATTCTCGCTGCTATGCCATTTTCTCCAGTTCCATTTCTTCACATTATCCTCGCTCTCCATGAATGCCCCCGTGACCTTAGCTGGCTCCTTCTCAGCATCGATCACTCTGAGGTCTCCACTAGTCATATATAATGCCACTCTCTCTCTCTTTCTGTGTGTCTGTTTTTATCCAGCTTCTCAGACAAAACCTTCCATACATTCACAAACAGTGACCAAAAGTATGAAAACCAGAGGACGGTGTTGGCACAACCACTTTGGAAATAAATGTAAATATTCCACTTCTCTTGGGTGACATGCTGGGCTGATTAAACAGCTTCTGCAAACTCAGGACCAAGGGCTCTGTTTCCAAGACAGATGCCTATTGTCTTTCATGTTTGAAGATTATTCAAAAGCCTTTGGGCTGCTGCATACCTTAACCTGTGGATGTCTTAACTTATAGAACCATTAATCTCTTCATCCTCAGTGCCAGGGCCTTTCTGTCACATAGTAAGTGCTCAGTAAATGTTTGCAAAATGAAGGAAGAAATTATGGGCTCCGTATTCTATGCCTCACCTTCAAACTGAAATTGAAAGGCCAGCTGCAAGAACTTTTGTGTGTACACCGAGTTTCGATGACATTCTGCTAAAAATAGGTCATGACTTCTTTGCCAAAGATTTTTCTTGAACTATACTGACAAAAAAAAATTAATAAGGTCATTCATTTATTAAATAAATATTCAGTGCTAATGACGTGTTGGGTACAGGAATACAATGATGAGAAAAAGGGTGGGGGAGACTCTTCTCCTTTGAATAGTGCAGCCTAGACAGATATTAATCAAATAAACAAACAAATTAAAGAGGAAACCTACAGCTGGGATAAGTGACTGGGGAGGTTTTAAAGATCTGGTGACAAATTCTGTGATGCTCCTCTCTCAAGAGGCAGAATTGACTTCCCCTTCTTTTGCTTGGGGGCTGGACTTAGCGACTCACTTCTAGGGAACAGAAGAGATGGGATGTCATTTCCAATATTAGGTTCCTTCTCTCTTTCTCTCTCTAGCGCTCTATCTATCATCACTGTGTTGGGGGAAGCCAGTGGCCATGCTATGAAGATGCTCAGGAAGCTGATGAAGCAGGGACCATTTAGTAAAAAACAAGCCTTCCAGCAACCACATGAGTCTTCTTGGAAGCAGATTCTCCATCTCCAGTCGAGTCTTCAGATGACTGCAGCCCAGGTCAATAGCCTGACTACAACTTCATGAGAGACCCCTGGTCAAAACTACTCAGCCAAGCCACTCCCATGTGTTGGACCCACAGGAAATGTGAGATAATAAATTGTTTGTTGTTTTCTCTGATAGATTAATTTATGACACAGAAATAAGTAACTAACATGAAGGAGAAACACAAGATGTTTCATAATGCGAAGTAAAATGCATTGATCTAGCCTGGGAAGTCAGGGAGAGCTTCTCCAAGAAAGCAGTTGAATAACGAAGGAATAAAAAGGCTGGGAGGAATAACCAAAGGAAAGGAAGTGATGTGTGCAAAGGCCCTGAGGCAGGAAAGATTATAATAAGTGGGAAAGACTAAAAGAGACCAGTGTGGCTGCAGCCTGGAGATGAAATGGGAGAGTGATTTTTTAATGAAGCTGGCATGGTGATGGTGAGGGGGAAAGGGGACCTGTCCATGGAGGGCCTTGGGACATTATCGAGAACTTTGGTCTTTTATAGGAGAGGGATGGGAAGGCTTTGAATGGTTTTAAAGAGGGAGATGACTTGATCAAAACTGTACTTCTTTCGTGTCCTTTCAACTATCATTTCTTACCATGAGAGTCAGCTGACAATTGCCTCTCACTGGACATGTTCTGATTTCCACATAGACTTTCTGCAAATAATGGAAATTACATAAGCTAAAAAAAAAAAAAAGAACTGCTTATAATTTGCAGTGCCGAATTTATGCTAACCCTCATCTCATCCCGGTGGCTGCCAGTCACTGGCTATCAGCTCCAAGTGGGTCAGACAGATAGGTCTGGGAAACACAGGGTAACATGAGGGGCTCCCTTCAAGCTTAATCCCCAAAATCACTGCCAGTGTTGGTGGGCAGGTGCATCTGTGCCTTCTTCAGGGAAAGTTCTTATCATGTTCTCAAGGGGGTCTGGGTTCCCTAGAAGAGAGCCTGAGACAAGGATTTGGGATCGTGTGACTTACTGAGTAAGCTCTCTCAATGGCAACTTGCAAGGAAACAGAAGGGGAAAGAGCCCAGCAAAGATGCGATCTCAGGTCATACGTAGCCCTGGCCTGACCCACGGCCGACACTGGAGCACAAACCCTACCACAGAGTTGTCCCCATCCTCTGGCCAGGCACAAGCCAAATCAGTCTGGCGTTGGCTGTCGGTTGTTCCCACGGATCAGAGACAGTTCTCTGGAAAAGAGGTGGAGTTGCCAGATAAAACAAAATGTTTTTATTTGCTAAATACACCAACCCTAAGAAGGGGGCAGCTGGGAGACGTTAGCAGCCAACAATCACAGCAGCTGGGAGACGAGTAAGTCAAGGAACTTGGCCGGCCACCAAAACAGTGTCTACCGCAGTCTGTGACCCCGCAAACCCTCCATCTGTAGGCTGGAAATGGCTGGGTGGTCAGTAACACCCTGGGAAACCACGATAAATTCCTCACACTTAGAAGCGAGGATGGGGCCCCTGGGAAACGGAGACGGAGCTCTGTCCTGTTGTGTTTACACAGCCGATTGACTCGGTTTCACAGTGAATTCAACCCAAATCCAGCACTTGTAACTTATCAGAGCACAGGAAGGAGCCAAGAGGTTAAAATTAACTAAAGCATCATTAACTAAAGTTGCACAAAAATGTCCCAGAGGGACCCCTGGAAGAACAGGTCCCCCATGTTACTGTGAGTACGGGGTAGGGCATATGGTGGTAGATCAAAGCAAGGACCCTGGATCCAGACTGTCAGGGTTCAAATCCCAGTATCCCCACTTACTGCGTGACTCTGGGAAGCTCCTTAACCTCTCTGGGATTCAATTTCTTATCTGAAAAATGGGGATGATAGTAATAGTTTATGCTTACAGGGTCCATGCCAATATAAGATCAACGGAGTTAATTCATATAAATTGCTCGAAATGATACCTGCCTCAGAGTAAGCATCCATAAAAGTTAATGGCAAATATGATTATTTAGCTATCAAAAAGAGGAGGCAGAGACTTTTAACCTGAAAAGTCCCAAATCAGCTTCTCCCATCGTCCTGAAACATCCTCCATACAGCACTTATTCTGTTGTTACCCGCCCAGAGCTTGGCCGTGAGCTTCCTGGGGTCCAGATGTGTGTCGCACGGTGCTTTGGGCACATCGCTGGAGCTGATGAACGTTTCATCAGTGGATGCTGCCATGGCCACAAGTTTCACTAGGAGGTTTAACTATCATCAGGGCCCTGCCCAGCCAGGTCCACTCCACCCACCCTGTGTCCATGACAGGCGAGGCTATATGTTCAGAAGTTCTAACGAGTCGGTCTCTGAACCTCGGTTTTCCAGGTATACAGTGGGAGGTTGGTCTGGAGAATATCTATTTGGGTCCTCCCTCTGTGTAAGGCACTGTATTAAGCATCTCACAGGCATTACCTCCTTTAATCATCTGCTATGCCCCCTTTCCCCCCAATTCATATGCTGAAGCAAATCTCCAGCGTGAAAGGATGAGGAGCTGGGGCCTTTGGGAGGTGTGGAGGTCATGGGGTGCCGTCCTCATGAATGGAATCAGTGCTTTTATTATAAAAGACTCCCCAGAGACCCTTTACCCCTTCCACCATGGGAGGACACAGCAAGAAGTTGGCAGTCCTGCATCCCCAGAGGAGGGCCCTCACCGGAACCTGACTGTGCTAGCATCCTGACCTTGGACTTCCAGCCTCCAGAAGTGTGAGACATAGTTGTCTGCTGTTCATAAGCCATGCAGTCTGTGGTGTGTTTGCTATAGTCGCCAAACGAACTGAGACAACACAGCTGTGCTCTTAATTATTCCATTGTACGGAGGGGGAAACGGAGGCTTAGCCACCTTCCCTAGGACACGCAGCTAGTGGATCCTCTTATTCCCAGGCCTGAGCTGTGCCCAGCAGGCACGACACTCTCTTGCCAATGCTGGCTGAGCTCCCCGAGTTTTCAGAAACTCTTTGGTGGGCAGGTGCTGAAGCCAAACTCAGGAAGGGGGCGATGCTCTCGGCCGGCTACCCTCTGGCTTACAGCCAGAGCTTCTGTTCTCCAAAGCTGGGCCCAGACCAAGAGAAGGGACGGGACATCCCTAGATGTCACAGGGATGCTGCAGAGCCAGGGTAGTGGCAGAAGTAATAACGGTCAAATAGGAAGCACTGCTTGCTGTTTGCTTACTGAACACCAGGCTCCATGCTAAGTCCCCGTCTTGGTTGGTCCCCCAAAGTAGAGCCTGAGTCAAGGATTGGGGTGTAACTAGTTTACTGGGAAGGTGATCCCTGGAAGCAGAGTGAGAGAATGAGGCAAAGAGACAGGGAAGGGAGGATAGCAATAAAATGTGCAATAATGATTAGGTCACCCCTGAAGGCAGCTGAGACTCAGTCCTCACTGGGGACACTTTGGGAAACTCTGTTTTACATGCTTAAGAATTATTCCACTGAATATGAGTTTCACCCACCAACCCGCATACCTGAGACATTAACCCCTGGTCCTATCTCTCCCCCACGTGGGAGCTGAGCACTCTTGGGTAGCCAGAGAAGCGTTCGGGCAGAGAGAATGGCAGACGCTTGAGGCAGAAATAAGGTCATGGACGTAAATAGGAACTGCCAGCAAACCTGCAGGTGACAAGAGAGTCAAGAAAATAACATCAGGGACCCCCCTCATCTGCCACAGCACCTTCTGTGGATCGTTTCACCAGCCAAAGGAGATAGGTGCCACTATTGTGCCCATTTTGTAGTTGAGACGCAGCAAAATAAAAGCATTTCCTCAAGGTCACAGAGCTGCTCAGCCAGGACTGAATCCAGGCGGCCAGTTCCAGAGCCCACGGGCTGGGGCATGATGCTGCACAGCCTCCTGCCCTGCACAGTCCCCAGACGGTGCTCTTTGCCTCTGCCTCGTGGGAAGCAGCCACCTCCGAATCCGTGGCACTGCAGCCTCCATTAGCTCCGAGGCCGGCATATTTTCCACGTACCTCTCAGCCCACGTGGCCAAGCCCAGCATCGCCAAGGCAGAGAGCTGCACCCCTCCAGGGAGGCAGGTGGGGCGTGAGCCTTGTTGCACAGCGTCCACACTTCTGAAGTCTACTCTATGCATGGTTGCTACATTTGGGGAGCATAGGGGCAAGTAAGGACGGTAGCTTCTGCAGTGGGAGTAGTTTCACCAGTAACATTCGCTATCACCAATGCATCGTTTCGGAGGCACACTTACAGCACGAAACAGCAATGGTTTGCATCCCTTTTCCAGATCATAGGATACAGCTCTGTGATCTTGGCCAACTAGCTTCATCTCCCTGAGCTTTAATTTTTTTTCACCTGCAAAATGGAAATAATGATGGCACAAGCCTCTCAGGGTTGTTGTGGGGATAAAATGAAATAATAGAGTTTTCGGTACTGTGCCTAGCACATAGTCAGCACTTAATAAGATAGTCATTCCTCACCTCTCTCAAGATGCCTTCGCTAGTGCCCACAGGGAATGCTGGACAGGTGTGACCTGAACTGATGTTTGTGGTGACAGATCCAACAAGGCAATAATTGAGAGTAGCCTGTGAAGTGTGTGTGTGTGTGTGTGTGTGTGTGTGAGATCTGCTGCACTCAAACCCATCCCTGCACCTGTCCCCACCCCCACAGGCTCTCAGCAGTGATTACAAGTGATTCTGAAGAATCCATTGAAACACGTTTCAAGGCTTGATTACAAAGAAAAAATGATTTTCCTAAAGTGGATCTTGCAACTTCTAGAAGTAGCCAGGCCCCCGCGGCAAGGGAGATAAGCAATGCTGCAGAGAAACTCTTGGAACTCTGCAAACTCTGAGCCTTCAGCACAAAGCACGCGCCTTCCCCGCAGCAAGCCTGATTGACAAGGCCACACAAAACCCAAGAAAAACTCATCCATGAGGCAAACCACGCCCAGACCAGGCTCCAACTGCAGCAACCCGCAGAGCAGCCTCGGAAATGGACAATAAATGGTGCCTTTCTATTTAAGAGCATTTTCCATTAGGGGCATAATACCCCCATTCTTTCCCGTTTGTATATAAATATTTTGAAATAGGATTGCTTTAAAAGGACCTTGGGACACAATTCTCCTGTCTGAGAGAGCAGCTGACTTTTGCTCCCGTGAGAGCGGGCTGGACTGCAGGTTGCTTGCTCCCTCGGCAGTCATTCAAGGCAGAGAAAAGAACTCACTCAGATGCCCATCCAGCCCGGAAGCCCAGCAGGGCAGCTACAAACTCACGTACCACTTGGTGGCCCCATGGCCAGTCCTGCAATTAGCGATTTGGGGACCTGTGGCCACTTTGCCCATAATAATGATTCCCATTTTGAGGAAGAAACATGTATCCAAAGCCCCAGTCACTGGCTTTACATTTATTTAATCCCGACACACCCGAGTTAGTTGTCAGAGATCTGGCTGACAAAACTTAGTCCCTGAAGTATTAAATACTTACTTAACTGCCCCACCGGCGTCTGAAGCTGGGTTCCCTGACTTCAAGCCCAGGACTCTGATACTCACACATTCCCTGATCAGTGACTCCCCCGGTGGGAGGAGGTATTATCAACACCAGACTCAGAAAGTGCTGCCAGCCCAGAGCAACACATTCCCAGACAGTTCCTTCCTATCTTTGGGCTTCCGTTTCTTTGTGTGTTTTCTTCATTTGGGCTGCCCCCAGAAACAGACCTGAGCCAGAGATTCCAGTGTAAGTCATTTATTTGGGAAGTGAAGACACTACCAGTAGGAAAGAGAAATAGTATATTTTATCTATTTCATTATGATGAATTGCCCCCCAAAACTTAGCAGCTTAAAAATAACAAATAAATGTTTATTATCTTACAGTTTCTAGGGATCCGAAATCCAGGCACAGCAAAGCTGGGTGCCTCAGGACTGGGGTGGGAAGGGCTCCCCTGAGTTGCTAGGCCACGGGCGCTGCACTGTCTCTTGTGGAATTTCCAACTCTCCTACCCCTGTAAACAAACCCTTTACCAAACTCTCCTTAGTTAAACATGTCTTATGGAAGACCAAGAAGACCCCTCCTCAGATCTCTAACACGTCTCTCAGAGTCACTCTCTGTTCATGAAGCAAAGATTCTTCAAAGATTTTATTTTTTTTGTCTTTTCTGCTTTTTCTCTTCACTTAGTCTTTTAAGTTCTGGCCTTCTTGGCTGATCCTTCCTTTTCCTTTCACTGTCAGAAAGAGAGCTCGCTCCATTTTTCACACTGCCATCTCTACTCTCTCCAAATTCTGAGTCTTGATGATCCCATTTTACGTGTGTGTGTCGTTTTGTTTTTTTTTTTCATTTGTGATTTTTAGAAAGGCAGAGGCACTATAATATCTTTATTGCTTAAATATATAAATAGCCTGTCACCAATTCGTCCTAATTTCTTAAGCGATTGGGTTAAATGTGGGTTCATGCCTGAACGAACTGTGCAAAGAAGAAAGAAAAAGTTAAGGTCCAGGTCACCCATCTGAGTCAAAGTTCAGAAGACAGGTGGCTACTTACTTGGCAATCAGCGCTCTGGGAAAGGAACCTGACGAGGCAAATTTTACTGTTGGTGTCTCTTGGATTTCAACTAATTACCTACCAGTGCATGGAAACAGCCTTATAATCAAGTAACCATGGTCCCGAGCAGAAGTGCTATTAAAAATATTAAGCAGCAAATCCAGGATGGGCAGGAGGAATCGGAACAGACGCCAGGAGGTTTGCTGGACCAGGCAAACCGCTGAGTATCAACCTCGGGCCTGGATCACGTGGGTCCTACTGTCCCCGGAGCTCCCCAGTGAACTTTCCTGCTGCCTGGCAATTTCTCTTCTCCACAGGAAAGCAATCTGTTAGCATCTTTGTGAAACACTTCGCGATCTACGGGGAATTGTTTTTCCACAACTGAGGAGTTGTCTGCTTCCTTCCCCGTTATAAGTAAATTGGGTTATTTAGCCCAACATGATTTGCTCTGCAGATACCCTCTCACAAGCGTGAAGGTTAATAATTCATTAGCAAATCTGTCTGGAATCACTATCCTAGTATTTGATATGGAGCCCACCCTTCCCTCTCTCTCCCCTAACCAGCCCATTGCTTTGTGTGGAAAATTTCCTTATGAAGGAGGCTTTGGATCTCTAGGTCTGGGGCAAAAGGCCCGGGCTGAGTCCCTGGAGCTAAAATTGATAGCATCTTTTCCTAGTCACAATGCTAGGTGCTAGGATAAAGTGATTTTGACTCATGATCTGTTTTGAAAGGCCAGGTATAATCTATATTCTGTTTAGCAAACCTTTATATGGCACTTATTATGTGTCAAGTATTATTCCAAATGCATCTCAAATCTTAACTCATTCAATCTTTGTAACATCTTTAAGAGGTAGATAGATACTCTTATAATCCCCAAATTGAGATGAGCATCAGAAAACTTGAGTAACTTGCTCAAGGGCACACAGGTAGGATGTAGAAGAGGTGGAATTTGAACCTAGCCTGATTCCAGAGTCTGTGCTTTCTTAACTACTACATTATACTCTTAAACGTGATGTTTTTACAATCCAGGTGGATCATGCGTGGTCATTCACTTACGAATGAAGTACCGTCTAATGTATGGGTGCAGGAAGCACCAGCATCGAATGAGCACCTACAGTACACCAGGCTTTGTTCCAAGAGCTTCAGTTTGCCATCTGATTACCTCTCAGCAATCCTTAGGAGGCAGACACTGTAATCTCTAGTTTGCAAGTCAATTAACTGACACTTAAAGCAGACAACAGAATAGGAATCGTAACACCATTACTGGCATATGGTGGTCACTCAACAAATATTAATCTAATTCATTCATTAATGTCTAAACACAAACTCAGAGTCTAGCTAGTTCCCAGTGGAGTCTAAATTTGAACCCAGGCCTCTCTTTCACCTGAAAGCTGACAAAAATAAGCTATTATCCTATTAGAAGGATATGGACAATAGCTTATTTTTTCTAATGTCCATATCCTTCTAATAGGATAATTAGAAGGATATGGACAATAGCTTATTTTTTTCTAAAAATATAAATGTGAACATAGATATTAAATTATAAATATAAATGTTAATTTAAATAGCAGCTTAGCTATTAACTGATGTCTAATTATTGTACTGAGTATGAACAATATATCTATTTTCCTTCATTGCCTCATCTAACCTTAATTTATTTTGCTTTAAAGAGAATATGTTACTTTCTAGCTTTATTTGTTGCTTAGGAATATTTAATCTACATGGAATTTATTTTGGTATATGGTATGAATTGTTTTTATAAATAAAACATATATAATAAAAACTATGTATATCTCCAAATGGTCAGCTAATTGTCCCACCATCATTGACTGAATAATCCACCCTATTCATAGCAAACTATTTTTTAGCTTTTAACCTGAAATAATTTTGGACTTTCAGAAAATTTGCAAAAATAGAATCGAGAGTTCCTTATTTCCTTCACTTAGCCTCCTCTGATCTGAAGAACTTATATAACCACAGTGTAATTATTGATACCAGAAAACTAAAATTGACACATTTGATTTTCACCCGTTTTCTCATTCATGGCCAGGATCCAATCCAGGAACTTACATTGTGTTTAGTTGTCATATCTTCTCAGTTTCCTTCAATCTGACAGTTCCTCAGTCCTTCCTTATTTTTCATGACCTTGCCATTTTTAAAGTACTGACCTATTTTGTAGAGTGTCCCTCAATTTGGATTTGCTTGATGTTTTCCATGATTCAATTGAGGTTGTCTGTTTTCAACAGGACTATCTCAGAAGTGGTGTTGTGCCGACTCAATCCATCGTTATCACATGGTACATGATGTGTCTCATTACGTGTGTTGTTAACTCAGCACTTGAGTAAGGTGGCGTCTGCCAGGTTTCTTCATCGTAATGCTACTAGTTTTCTCCTAGTAATTAATAAGCATCATGTGGGGTGATACTTCAGGGTCATGCAAATATCCTGTTCCTCATCATACTTTTACCCACTAATGTCAGCATCAATTGATGGTACTTGTCTGCAACAATTACCACTGCAGTGCTTGTCTGATACAATTTTCTATTTCCATCATTCCTTCTACATTTACTAATTGAAATTCCTCTCTGAGGAAGAGTTGTCCTTTCTCCCCTAATAACTATAATTATTTGTATCGGTATGGATTCATTAATATTTATTTTATTTCATGGATTATAATCCAATTCCTACAGTAAATTCTAATGTATCATTTTTTTCTCTATCTAGATTAACTATTGTATTTCATTGATATTTTGATATATTCCTGCCCCAGTAATGCATTTATCTTCATCATTACATCTTTATAATACATATTAGAATTTGAACATTGAAGTCTCCTTCTCATATTCATTATTTTGCCAAAAATCTCTGGACTATTTCCCTCTATTTATCATTCCACATGAGTTTTTTAATAATTTTGTCAAGTTTCACAATAAATTCCTAAGGGCAATGGGTTTAAATTGCATTCAATTTAAGAACTAATTTGGAGAAAATTGTTTTCTTTAAAATATTAAGTCTTTCCCATCCAAAAATATGATACACCTCTCCATTTATTTAAGTTGGCTTTCATATGCCCATGTAAGGTTTTACCATTTATTTCAGGCAGGTAGTACATCTTCCAATTATGGAAATTCCTAGGGTTTTTATTTTCCAGGATTTTTTCTTAACCAGACACCTTATTGAACTCTTATTGATTTTAAATTTTTAGTTTATTTTTTTCAACAATTACTTGCTGAGCACCACATGGCAGGCACCATTGTAAGAAATGGGGAGTTCACTTAATTCTGGTCCTCACAGAGCTTAAATTCTAGCAGGTTGGGTGAATAACATGGAAACAAATATTTGCAAATAGTATTGTCATTTATAACAAGGAGGTGTGAGATGCTCCTTACAACACTCAAGCAGCATAAGGAAATACAAAATGGAAGGGCGGGGCTTTATTTTAGACACAGCAGTTGGGAAAGCCTCTGAGACCTGAATATAATGAAAGAGTGAGCCAAGAAACCATCTGAGCAGAGAGCATTCCAGATGGAGAAAAATAGCCTGTGCAAAGGTCCCATGGCAGGAATTTAGCAGATTTGAGGCCTAGCGAGACCAGAATAACCAGAACAGGGCAAGAGAGCATAGAGTAGGAGCGTATGAGGTTGGTGAGGTGGGCAGAGGTCAAGTCCTGTCAGGTTGTGAGGCCCTGGTCAGGAATTTGTATTGTATTCTACATGTAATGAGAAGCAGGGATTCCATGCTTCCTTGGAATGTTGTGGAAGTCACCCAGTTAGGGAAGACAGATGCTGGGACCAAAGTAGAAATTGTGGAATGGTCAAAAGCAGTCAGGTGTTCAATACTTTTTAAAAGTAGTGCTGGCAGGCCTGCTAATAGATTGCATATGGGGAGTGTAGAATGGCAAGAATAATAGAAATATACCAAATTACATGGGTAGAAATCAATTTTATGCATCTCACATTTATCTTCAAGGGTCCAGACTCAGCCAATGCTTTATAACACTTAACTGGTTAATGTATAAAGTTTTAGTTAATTTTCTTTATCATTAAAAAAAAGAGATCTGTCTGCTTGATTGTCTTTGGCAATAAAATAAATCCACACACTCCCAGAGATGGTCAATACAGCAACTGAATTATGTCAAATAGACTCTGGTGTAATAGAGAGGACATAAGTTTAGGAGACAGAGGCTCCAGGCAAAGTTAGGCACATCACTCAACCTCCCTGGTCTCAGTCTCCTCACATAAAAATGTAAGAATTCAACAGAAGCCTCTTGGAAGGTTAATCCAGTTCAGGCATTCCGGACTCGCCATAGACTGCATTATTACACCAACCTGAATCAACTTAGAATGGACAATAGAGAGAACAGAGCCTGGAGAAGCAGCCTGGTTCCTACCAGTTGCCTAAAGATACACCGGGATGACCCAAAGCTGGAAGCTCCACCCCACAGAGGAGGAGATTGGGAGGACTGAATGAGACAGTACCTATAAAGTTCTTAGCATCATCCCTGACACAGGGTAGGACCTCACTGCAGCAGAGCTGCCATCATTTTCCTAGTTAACAGAGAGTTAACCGGTATATATGGAACACCAATTTTCAACTCTATTATACTTCTCAACTGAAACTCTACTGAACACATTATATTTTATTGATGACTCAAGTACCCTTCGGGCTCTGGAAGGAGCCTGAAGGTCATGATTATAATCTCTAATTAGCTTTGTTCTGGATCTGTGTGGGAGGGCGGGTTAAGCAGAAGTTTCAGGTACATGAGTTCCGGATAAAGAATTGCTGCTTCAATGGATTAAGAACAGATCTTGTTCATTTATTGAAGTACTTGTTAATTGTGAATAATTACTAGAGGGTGTACTTTAGCCATCACCTCCACATATAAATAACCATTTGTACTATGACTCCAGGCTATTAATACACTCCCAGGGCCATTCTGATAGAATGCCAGGAGAAGTGTGGGACTCACATCCTCTATGCGAATTTTTGTTTGGCCTGACTTCACAGGATGCCAAGAGGGGGAAAAAAACACACTATGTTAACCTGAATTAGTTGGTTTGAGCAACTAGTATCCATAATGAAAATTGCTTAAGAAAAAGGGATTTTGGGAAGCCCACCCACAACTGATTCTAAGAAACTCTGTGATGCCTCAGATTCAAAGCAGAGCCAACCCTCCACCCCCACCCCGCTGTCTTCAAAGACTTTTGCCTCATCAGTATGGAGCAAAGTGAAAGGGTGGTTCTGGTGCTTACCAGCCATCATCCACTCTGCCTTCTCCTTGTCAAATGTTAGGTTTTTGGGGTTTAGAGCGATTGTTACAGAGGCACCACCACAGAGGGCAGCTCAGACCCAACCGTCTCATCAAATGGCAGGTTATATGTATCCCTCCATAAAAGCAAAGTCAGCCCAGTTTATTACCCGTTGGACATTACTCCATTATCCCTAACTCCTGTGCCTACTCTCAGGTTCCCTCCATCATTTTCAGGCTCTGCCTAAAAGTCCTCCATAAGTGCGTATCAGCTTCCACTCTAATACATGTTCTTGCTTAACTATGCTACGTGTTGCTGTTTGAATTCTGTCTTCCCAAAAGATATGACGAAGTTCTAAGCCCAGGCAGATACCTGTGAATGTGACCTTAGTTAGAAATAGGGTCTTTGCAGACATAATTAGTTAAGACGAGGTCACAGTGGGTTGAAAAAGGCCCTAAATTCGATACGACTCATGCCCTCATCAGGAGACACAGACACATACACAGAGGGAGAACGCCATGTGATGACAGAGAGAAGGGTTGGAGTGATGCATTTACGAGCCAAGGATTGATGGCAACCACCAGAAGCCAGGAGGGAGCAGGGAAGGCTCCTCCCTCGGAGTTCCAGAGGGAGCCTGGCCCTGCCCATGCCTTGATTTCAGACTTCCAGGCTCCAGAACTGTGAGCGAATAAATTTCTATTGTTTTAAGCTACTCAGAAACTAATAGGCTATATGTAGTAGCACAGACATGCTCAAACTTATCTATTCAGCCACCCTTTTTTTCAAATAAAAATTTATAAGGAAGCCCTATAAGATATTGGAAGAACTCTGATTAATGTGTGAAAGCGGAGGAGGGGGGAGGAGGTGATCGGGAAACCAGGCCTTCTCCTCCCTGCTCCCCCGCAGCTTAGGAGCCCCTGAGTGGGGAAGGCTGGCCTGACTTCCCCTCGGGCTCCTTACAGCACAGTTTGACATGAGAAATGCACAGGGAAGGCAGAGCACAGCCCTTCCCCACTACTAGCTGTGCAGAAAACCTCCCGGAGCCTCAGTTTCTTAATCAATAAAATGCAGATATAACCACCTACTCCATTTGATCACCAGGAAGCTGAAAGGAGATGTTGTTTGCAAAGCACCCACACAGAGCCTGTGTTAGGGGTTGAATTGTGTACCCCCCTCAAATTCCTGTTGCATTCCTAAGTCCTAGTACCTTAGAATGCGACTGCATTTGGAGGCTAGGTCTTTATAGAGGTCACTAGATTAAAATGAGGTCATAAGGGTGGGCCCTATCTCAATATGACTGGTGTATTTGTACGAGGAATCTGGGCACAGACATAGAGAAAAGACCACATGAAGACAGAGAGGCCTCAGAAGGAACCAACCCCGCCGACACCTTGATCCCGGACTTCTAGTCTCCAGGACTGTGAGAAAATAGATTTCCTCAAGCCTCCCCAGCCTGCGGTATTTGGCGCTGGCAACCCCAGCTAACTAGTACAGCTGGTACACAGAGGGCACAATGTTCATTTCCTCACCATTCTTACATGCCAGACTCACTGACAAGCATTTTACATTAGTCACATTTGATTAATTATAGATGTGCCTTCTTTTCCCATTTTAACATCTCTGAAATGGGGATGCGTCTGGCAGCCTCTGACAGCCAGGCCAGGCAGGCACAGTGACATGATCGTGGCTGTGCGTGCTCAAGCCTGCTGGGGACTCCAGGTACACAAGGGCAAGCCCCACATTTCAATCAACAAACTACTTACAGACTGTGTTGGTTAATAGATTGTGTTAACTTGACTGGGCTAAGAGGTGCCACGATAGCAGGTCAAATATTATTTCTGGGTGTGCCTGGGAGGGTATCTCCAGTAGAGATTAGCATGCAAATCTGCAGACTGAGCAGAGAAGATGGCCCTCCCCAACGTGGGTGAGCATCATCCAATCCACTGAGGCTCTGAATAGAACAAAAAGGCAGAGGAAGGAGGAATTTGCTCTCTCTGCTTAAGCAAGACACACATCTTCTCCTGCCCTTGGATATGGGTTCTCTTGGTTCCCAGGCCTTTACACTAAGACTGGGACTTAGACCATCAGCCCTCTGATTCTCAGGCCTTTGGATTCAGACCGAATTCCTGTGTCTCCAGCCTGCAAATGGCAGATCGTGGGACTCCCTGGCCTCCAGAACCACCTGAGCATACACAGCCATTTGAGGAAGGAATATAAGTCCTGGTTGTTGTCTGCAAAACTTCCCTTGATACCTCTTAGTAAATTCTAAAACTTCCAGCATTAAAATTTGCAGGATGGGCAGCTTCTGGGGACAAGAGTTGAGAGCACTCTTCCCGGAATTGCTGCGTCATGAACCCTCTGGGTAGCACAAAGGACAAGATTATGTGGAAAAATACAGACATCAATGACTGAGTCTAATCTGTTTCAGAGAAACCGAACTTTGAATGCAGGAAGGTCTTAGGAATACCTTCACCATTTATTTTGCTTATAGTTTCCTTTTAATGTATGCAAATGTGCAATGCATGACAGAATCTATGTCCAAATAAATTTAAAAGAGTGCTTTCAATAAGCAAAACTAAACATTCTAAGTGATAAAAAGCATGGAATCTAATTTAGTTGGCAAGATTTTTTTTTTAGTGATGCATAAAGTAAAAGGCATCTTACAGTTAGTGGTCAGTGGCTTTGATTTGATTAAATATGACAGTATTTTAATTGCCACAATAATTTTAGACAGTAACTAATTATCCCCATTTTACAGGTGAGAAACTAAGGCTAAGAGAGGCTAGATCTGCTTGGAGTCACACCACAGCCCAGCCTTGTACCTCCAGACCCTTCTTAGGACCTGGCTGCAGGTGGACCCTCTCAAATTCATTTAAAACTCCCCACCTATCTGAATTCCCATCCTAAGTCCAGCCTCAGGCAGAATGGTATTGCCAGGTAGTTAAATTAGTTGTGGGGTTTTTTTGTGCATATATAGTGAACTCTTAGTAATAAATAAACTTTTATGGGTGGCAGATTTATCCATTTTTATGGCTCAAAAGTAAACCTCGCCTGGTTTATATTTCTAACAGGTGCTGCCCCTCACACCTGCATGTATAAATCAAAGTGATATGAGATGGCAGCCTGGAGGACCCGAAAGCCTGGTGTAGAAGACTGACAATACTTACAGCCTCGAGAAGCCTGCAGTACACATGGGCAGAATCTACTAGGAGCAGTGGGATGCAGACAATTTTCTGGATGCAGAGCAGCTAGTATGTAGTCATAAAGATGGTGTTTCAGAGGATTAAGGTTGTCCACAGGACACAAGGTGCGGAGTGTCTAAACGCACATAGAGTATGCCACTGAGGGAGGGAGGAGGAAGAGAGAGAAGCCATTCCCAGCATGGTATGCTGGGCAGGCATCCACCGAGCACTCTGGAAGGAAGCAAAGCCTTGAAGACTGGTACTTCACGGGAGAATCACCTGGAGAACTTGACAAAACACAGACTGCGGGACTCCACTGTCAATCGATGGTTGATGGTTGTTGGTTCCGATTCACTGCCAACAGGTATCCCGAATTTGGGGTGAGGCAAAGAAGGAAACTACGCAATGCAAACTGCTCAATTGTGATGCAGCACAGCTGTGGAACAGCAAGGCTGTAAGGACAGAGTGCCAGAAAACCCCTCCAGCGAGGTGGCTCTCTTTGGGAGGACAGCACTCTGATCTACTCTGGCCTACTCTGATCTGCCTGGTAAATCCAGCCCTCTGTGGAAAGGGAACCCACTCACCCCAATGGGTGGGGAGAGATTGACTTATATAGAGAAAAGTCCTCGCCCCCAGGCCCTGATTGGTCCATCCTCATGCTAATGAGGACTCCAAAGCCCTGCAGTCTGATTGGTCCAAAAAGCACTGTCCTGATTAGTCAGAATGGAGCCTCTGATTGGTTGGTGATGCTAATGGGGTTGGTTGGGGGTGGGCAGAATATAGCTGCATAGCTCCAATCAGATGGGGAAAGTCTCAGTCCTATTGCTGAAATATGATTCTGGGAACTCCTTTACAGGGTTGGCTCAGATGGCAGCAATATAATGCAGGTAGGTAGGTTCACTGCAGGTGGTAGGCAGCCTAAGTGAGCCCTCTCCCAGAAGTGTGGTTTGCATGAGAGGCCCCTGTTTAGAAATGACTACTAGGTCTATTTGTAAATTTGAGCCCAGTTAGTCACCAGGAGCCTTTCCTGGTCAGTATCTTCTTTCCTGGGGTGGTCACCCCCAGACTTTCTTGTTCAGGGGATCTGGACTAGGGCCTGAGATTCTGCATTTGTCCAAGATGAGGCTGAAACTGCCAGTCTGTGTTCATACTTTGAGTATTAGTGTCTAGATTATATTTTGAGCAAAGGAATAAGTATGTCACATATTACCCAACTTCCTGAAATAATCAGCAGCACTCCCAGAAATGTAGATGGCACAATATTCCCAGGTCTAAGGAGCCAGCCCGAGGTAGCATGGCAGTTGAGAGGAAGGACTCTAAAGTCCAGCTACCTGAATAATTCTAGATAAGTTGCTTAACCTCCCTGGCTTCAGTTTCCTCATCTGCAAAACGGGGCAATAATAGTACCCAAAGGATAAGATTGTTATGATGACTGAGTTATTATAGGCAGGGTTTTCTCTGCTCAGTAATTATGAAACTGAGTGATGGGTTGAATAGGGTTTATTGTACTATTACTTTTGTGTTTGGTATGAATTTTTGCCATAAGTTTTTTTAAAGGCAATAATGATACATGCACCCAACTCAGAGAATAATCAATTCTATTCTTTATATTCCCTCCCCAGCGACCCCTGAAAAAAATAATGTGGAATCAGCATCTCTAGAAAGAAATGCATTTAAGAGAAGTGGGAATGGGCCAACAGACACGCTGAAGTAACTGTTTGTTTTACTTGCATTTAATTTTATTTGCTTCACAGATAAATAGAAGTGGTGGGGGAGGTTTGCAAATGTACCAGACAGCTCATTGCCTCTGCTTCTCTCACGATCTCTTGATGTCTGTGACCTTTCTCTCCCTCACTACTTCATCTTCTTTTCCTTCTTCTTCATCTTTCTCTCTCGCTTTCCCCCTCTCTTCTCCTCCTCTCTTTCCCTCCTAACCCCCTCCCTCTCTCCCACTCTCACACTCTTATTTTCAGCTCATGTGTATGTGTGCGCCTGTGGAGGGAATTATTTTCAGAACAGCCAATTCCAGTCTTTACCTCACATATTAGTGCATTAGTCCCAACTTTTTGTGTGTGCTTATATTTCCGTGGATTAGTCTTGTGGGGTAGTGGAAAAGCCCCAATTTTGGATTGGACACACCTGTTTTTGATCCTGGCTCAGCCTCTCACTAGCCTTGTGGCCTTGGATAAAAATTCTCTCAGAACCTCAGTCTCATCTGGAGAATGCAGATGAGTTTGCAGAATGCCATGTTTGAGTTCCCTGAAAGTGGGCCCGAGACAAAGACTTGGGGGCAGGTGTTCACTGGAGAGGTGCAAGATGTGGAGGGGAAGCCAATAAAGGGTGTGTTTCTGGGTCAGCGCTGGAGATCACAGGGCTCAGCTCTGCAGGTGACTCTGAGGAGGGTGTGGGATGCCTCCCACAATTGTCCTTTGCAGGAAGAACGTTGGGGCATTTATCTCCCAGTTTCCGATCTCCACTGGCTGGGAGTCGCCCAGAGGTGTTAACTCCCAACATTCAGAACTGCATCTGCGGTTGGCTGAGCGATTCTACAGCCGAGGCAAGGGAGCGGGAAGAGATGTGACCCAGGCACCAAAGTGACTGCTGCGGCATTAATCAACTGCAAGAGTGAATAAAATGGCATAAACTAAGGCATGTGACTCAGCTGACCCGTGGTAGGCCCCCTTCCTTCTCCCTCTCACCCTACTAGAGGGAGCTTAAACTCTCTTGTCCTCTGCCCTCCTCTGCCCTCACACCCACCTTCCCCTAACTCTGAGTTCATGGGAGCTACTCAGTGAATATTTCTCCCTTGGGAGTTGTAAGGTTCCAAAAAGGCCTTCTCTCCTAAGGAGACTGCTGACCGTTAATTTATTCATTCTTTCATTCATTCAAAACATATGTGGTACTCCTACCAGATGCCCAGTGCTGGTCTAGGATAATAAACTCATAACATGTAAAACTACTAAAATATAAGCACTCGTTTGTTATAACAGCAAGCACAGTCCAAACTAACCTTCCCTGCCAATGAAGATCTCCCTGATTCATCAGACAGAGGAGACCTAGCAGAGGGATGATTTACAGGATGTCAGACGCTTGAGGACGATTTCTCGTGCTGATACCAGGCAGTTCCGCCATGTTGCATGACTGCTGGAGGCGCCAGCACTCCCTGGATTTGTGGGGCCCATCGCTCTGATATCAGGGCAGGATTCCCAGAGGAGGAGGCATCACTGCTGAACCTCAAAAGGGTAAGAAATGAAAAAAGGCGTCACAGCCGGATAAAACAAAAGAAACAAAGCTACAGCAGATGGAAAATCAGAAGTGTGCATGGAGCAGTAACAGCCACCAGTGTTTCCTGAGTTGGTCCTATAGGCTAGACATTGTACTAAGCTCTTCACATACACTGGCTCGCTGGATCCCACAACATCTTCATGAGGAAGGTACTATTTCATGAATGAGGAACTCAGGTGCAGACATGCACAGTAACTTGCCCAAACCACAGACTTAAAAAGTGGCAGAGCCAGAATGCAAACTCAAACAGCCTGGCTCCAGAGCCTGTGCTTTAAACTGCTCATGGACCTTGTCCAGGATCCCTAATGTTGTCACAGTACCTTCCAGTTTACAAACTCTTTTGGACTCCTTATATGTTTTTGTCATGGCATAAGCAGATGTTCCCATTTTACAGATGAAGGAACAGTACTAAAGGTCCTGTGACTTGTCAAGGTCACACAGCATGGATGGAGAGGCCGAGACTGGAACCCCATCCTCCAGCTCCCAACCACGCATGCCGCAGCAAGGATCTGCACAGCAGCCTCTCTCCTCGCTCTGCACAGGGGGTGAGGCGTCTATATTTAGATCATCACAAGGAGCTGCTGAGAGAATGTCCTCAGGCTATGAATTCAGCCTTACACACATTCCGTGCGGATCCAGGAGAAGGCCAGGAATAAACAGGTGGAAGAAGGTCCTTGATTTCAAACAGAAATGGAGCTGATCAAACACAGACTGAGCACAAACAGAGGCCACAGGAGGGAAACCGGATTTATCGCAAACCCTGTGTACTCAGTGTTTCACTGAGTCCTTATCTCTCCTCAGTCCAACGCCACAGGCTGCTGGGTTGGAAACAGCTCAAACCCGTTCAGACCATTTCAGGGGCTGAGTTGTATCAGGGACAACTGCTTGCAGGCAGAGAGCAAAGGCGTGATCTCACTCCTCACTGCACTCACCCAGGCCTCTCTCTGATGGAGTGTTGGCTGGGCCCCTCTGGCAGAGCTGGCCAGCTGTTCATCAGAATGCATGCTTCCCTTCTGTGGTATAGAACTCTCTCTCTCTGAGGTTCACAGCCCAGCCAGGAACTACATTACCCAGCTACCCTTGCAGCTAGGAAAAGTCATGTGACAAGTTTTCACTAATTGAATATGAGCAGAAGTGATTTGGATCTCTCCTGAACAAAGCAGTAATAAAGCAGATGTGCTTTCTCCACATTCTTTCTCTTCTTCTGCCTTGATGCAGACCCTGGAAAATGGTGGAGCCACAAGATGGAAGGAACCTGGGTATTTATAAGAAGAAATATCTTGCATTAGGTTACTAAAGTGATGGGGTTCATTTGTTACAGCAGCAAGAATATACCTAGCTGAATATAGCTCCTTTCCTGACTCCTGGCACCTTCAGCTCCCCATGGAAGGAGGGTTGAAATCCCACTTGCTCTCTAAAGAGAGTTGTAATCTTCAATTGCTCCCTGTTGTGTGTTGGCCTAACCCTCACAGCTAGATTCCTGCCTCAATTTCCCTGAAGAGAACAATATATTCCCCTCAAGACAGGGCTGACTCTGACCCAAGCCCAATTGGGACTGCCTGCTCAGGCTTGGCCAACATCCCCCAACCCCAGCTCTGGAGTGTTCAAAGGGGACTATGATTTCAAATGTCATAGGTGATACCCACCCATCTCCCAAGTTATAAAACCACTGCCCATTGACCCTGCTACTGAATTCTGCCCCCAGAATGGATCCTTTTGGTATTGGCACTGGCTGGGTTTGAGCCCACTGGGGTCTTGATACCATACTCTTGGGGAAGAATACTGTAAAAGGCGGAGTGCACTGTGGACTTAGAAGAACCTCAAACCAAACCTAAATTGCTCAGGATAAAGTTTGTACTCCCTTCCTAGTCCACAGCTGCACCTGCTCATTCTCAGTCCTTCCCATCTGCTCCTTCCCAAACTGCCTCCTCCTGTCTACCCAGCCCACTTCTGCTGCTTAGCCACCTGCAGCTGTGCACATGCTGTTCTCTCCACCCAGAACACCCTTCTGTACTTCCCCTCCATGGGCCTTGATTTCTCCATCTGTGGCTTGAGAGGGTTGGATTGAGGTGATTACTGAAGGCCTTCAGGCTCTATCAACTCAAACAAACAAACAAACAAACATAAACAAATACCAGAATGCTCTTCTGACTTAAAATAGGAGTTCATAGGAGCTCATCAGAGGATTGCTGCTGTTTTGTTTTGTTTTGTTTTTCTTGCCTATTCAGTATCTCTCTCTTTTCTAGAAATACAAATCTGTTATGGGGAACCTTATTCATTAGGAGTACTTAGAGACAACCCCACCCCATTTCCACTAGAGGAGTGAGCATGAAATTGTGCTGGGCTAATCCAGGAAATGTAATACTTATATACTAGGAAAGATCAGGCCTCTTTAATTTATAAGCTGTATGGAGGAAATGGGCTTACAGCCTTTGGTGATCATTTTGTCCCCACCCTATCTGAGAATGGAGTCAAGAAGCAGGACCCAGAAAAGTGGTGAGAAGTGAAGCCTTGAGTCACAGCTTGAGCCCCATAATGTAGATAATTTAGTGCCTTGCCCAGATACCTGCTACCAGACCAATGTACTTATCAGTAAGTGTTGATTTGGTTGCTGATTACTAACAGTTGAACTCCTCTTTGGAGCATTGCTCTAGGCTAAAGAGAGACACTTTGCCCAGAAATTCCAAGGAGGTTATGCCCCCCATTCCAGCCCACAGCCAATGCCTGACTAACATGGGAGTACAGATGGCCCGGTCTCTTGCCTTAAGAGTGGGACAGCTCTGTGATATTATTCATATTCTAGGGCTCCCAGTGGGATTGGGCTGAAGGTAGACTCCAGCAGAAAACACATTCTTTATTGGCTATTTCTCCACCCTATCTTACTTGCAGATTCACTCCCTTGCGGTTCCTTCTGAGAGTACTCCTTCAATAAACTACTTGCACAAAAACCCCCATTTGCAAGTTCTGCTTCTAGGGAATTCAGCCTAAGATGCACCTAGATCAAACCATACCTGAAGCCACAACCATGGACTTCCTCACCCTGAGAGCCCATAAATTCTCCTTTTTACTGACGAGGTTAGAATTGGGTTTCTGACTATTATATTTGACCTTGGAGACATCTTAATTTAGTGAAAGATACACATTTATGTGACACTCTTTATTCCCAGTCTCACCTTCATCATCAACCCAGAGTGAGGTAAGCCTGCAGATTGCTGGCTCCCTGGAGAGCCATGTGCCTAGCCCACGCAAGCAGACACCCAACACCAAACACCCCCGTGCTACAAACAGAAACTGTCACACCTCCCCACACGTCTTGGGAACTTTATTCAGTGTGTGATTCTAAAAAGGGTTGCCAGATTGGGCCAGATTTCAACTGCAATAAAAAGGACCAACTGCTTAGTCTCTCTTCAGTCTGTGCTGAATACAAATAATGCTTGTATTTGTAATAAATGTTTAGAGAAAAACTGCTTCAGTTCTCAGCTTTAGAGAGTTGCATGCCTTTCAAGGATTATTGCATCTGACTATTGTAATGCAGAGATTGCTGGCTATTAGGATCTGTCCTGAAATCCTCCAAGATGTTGGCACTGTATAATATTAGAAAATTATGGTGTTTTGCTGTGTCTCCAAAACAACAAAGAAAGATTAAACACAAAGCAGGGTTTAATAAATAAAGTTGAAGGTTGCTGAGCAGAACAAGGGAGCCCACTCTTCATTCCTACGGCCAACGCCTTGAAAAGTCTGGATGAATTACATATACCCCAAACTCCAGACCTACCTACCCATCCCCAGCATTTTCAGTTCTTGTCTCTTCAAGGTGGGCTGTTACCAGTGACTTAGTTTTCAGTGTGTATTGTGGTTATCAGTTGACATTCGGTATAAATCTCAGGCTTCTCATTCAATCAAAGTATATGCATTAAAGCTACAGTTTATTAAGATTATCTCACCAAATTCCTATAAAGTAGTTCAATCATTACTATCATCCTCATTTTACAAAAGGAAGTGGCAGAGCTGAGATTTGAACCAAGGCCTCTCTGAATCCAAAAGCCTATTTCATGGAGTTATACTGCCTCATGTGTCAAAGAATATAATGTGGATTTATCCTTTCCTTTCCTTAAAAGTTTGATAACTTTGTATGGGGCACAGTGAATGAAGCTGACATCTGTAGCAAAGATTCCTTTTTAAGATAAACTTTTCGAAGTCATGATAGCCATGAATCTCTGGGGCCTGAATCTGTTTCACGAGAGTTCCTGGGCAGGATGCATGTTCAGGGTCCCCTACACGATGTGTGCTTGGAGATAGAGTCCCTGTTTCCCCCAACCCCCATGATATCCCTCTCTAAGACCCCACTTCCTCATTGTAAAATGGGGACCATAATGCTTCCCCTGGGATCTGTTCAGAGAGTTAAACAACATTGTGAAAGCACAAGACCTTAGCGCAGCGTCTGGTATGTAAAGCTGCTGTTAGGTTTGTTTCTCAACCTGAATGAGTCCAACACATTCATTTTGCAGATGAGAACACTGAGGCCCAGAAAGGGAAGGGGCTTGCCAACATCACCCAGTGAGTCTGGCTAGAAGCTGAGCTATCTCTAAGCCCAAGGCTTCCTCCCCTTCATCTTATGCCCTCCATCCCACATCTGGGGCAGAGTGGCTCTGTTTCCACTGGGCCACACTACAGGGCGTGTCAGTGCCTCCTTGGGAGAGTGACACATGCACAAACCTTCTGCAGCTGACCTGCAGCTGAGGATGATGAGCTAGTGCAGTGAGGCTGGGGCGGGAGACATCCTGCCTTCTTTCTTCTGGGGTAGAGGCTCCAATTGCCCCCTTCAACCTGAGCTGAAGGCAGGCATCTGGATAGAGCAGGGGGACAGGAGCAGAGTGTCCTTCATTGGGTGACAGGGTGAGATGGCAGCAGCCTGGCTGCTCCCAGAGGAAGGACCAGTCAACAGAAACTAAACAGGCCACTTCACCTGAAACCCCCAGATGTCCCATGAGACACACAGCCATACCCTGACCCCCACCCCGTGCCACACACACACACACACACACACACACACACACACACACACACACACATCATTTCTTGTCCGTGAGTCTGAGCCCAAGCAGAGTCCCGGCCCTCAGCCCCTGCTCCATAAGCACTGCATGCCTTCCCGCTCCATCTCCAGCGTCCTCCCGGCACCCGCCCTACCCGGACCCAATCTCATTCCTGATTAAACTCTCCCTCTTCCGTTTGTAATTGCACGCAGGGATGTGACTTTTGAAGCTCCGTATAAATATGTGCTTTAGAATTAAACTGGTTCAGCAATTCTTGACAATGATTTCTCAAAAATTAAGCCCGAACAATTTGTTTGGCTGGAGCAGAACATCTGAACCGCGCGTGATGAAAAGGCAGCGAACGTACTCAGAGCCTCAGCCCAAGCAGCTTCGTAAACACCGGCTCCTCGGAGGGCGCGCAGGCTTCGCGGGGACATGTTGCCCCCTGGCCGCGCTCGGGGTTAGTGCCAGTCCAGAACCAGGGCTGTCACACACCTTCCAAGTGAAACAAACCCACAACTTCTAGGCACCTACTATGCCCCAGCCGGGTGCACTCCCCTTCACTCGGAGAGGACCCTGGAGCTCCGAAAGATGGAAGTCAATTTGTGAAACGGGGCGGGATTGGTTTTTATCTGAGTGTCTGGCGTAGCAGGCTCTATGCAGCATGGGATTGAACACAATGAAGTACGGATGTACCCCGAAAACCTCATGCTAAATAAAAGAGGTCAGACAGAAAAGTCCGTCTAGATATGAGCCCATCTATATGAAATGTCCTGGAGGCAAATAACTAGAGAAATAGAAAGCAGATTAGTGGTTGCTAGGGGCTGCGGGGGAGGGCGAATGGGGAGTGACTGCTAATGGGTTTCCATTTGGGGTGATGAAAATGTTTTGGAACTTTACAGTGGTGATGGGTGAAATGTACCTAATGCCGCCGAATTGTATACTTCAAAATAATCAAAATAATCAATTTCATGTTATGTGTATTTTACCACAATAAAAAAAAAAAATAGCTCACAAAAGAACCTCAACTCCCATATCTTGCCATGACTCTTCTGCCTGCATCCCTCAGGGGCCTCAGCCACCTCCAAGTTCTCCCGAACATTTCTGAGCATCCCCAGCAGGTGTTCTCTGCTGTCAGCGGTGTCTGCCAATTTCCTTTTCTGGTAGCAGGCTGGCTGCAGACATGCCACCTGCACCTGCCAAGAGCTTCCACAGCTCCACCTGGCACTGGGGGGCACCTCACGTGGGGAGGGGGCTGGCGTCTGCACAGCGTCATCTCTACTTATAGGAGCTGGTGGCATGAAAGCTGCTGACTCGTGGTGTCCCAGCCCGAAAGATTTCCTGGTGGTCTTAGAAGAGCTACTTTTCCAGAAAACTTAAGAATGGCCGATGAATGGGGCTGGAGGCCTGCTTGGTGACAAACACTGCACTGGGCCCAGAAGCTCCTCCCTGGTATGATCCACCACCTCCAAGCCAGACTTGTGGATCTGGAAAACATCTCCCCAGGGACTCCTACAACCCTTGTGTCTACAACCCTGGCAGGCCCACCCCAACCCCCACCCCATCCTCAGGGCACATCAAGTCCCGGATGCTCACTTGCTGAGCTCAAGTATATCATTCAATCTTCACATACATATGAAGCACAGATTATTGTTTCCATTTCCTTGCTGGTGAAACTGGGGCCCAAAGAAAAAGACTCTGGTTTATCCACCTTGTCCCCGGATCTCAGCTGCCTCTAGAGACTGGGTTCCTATTACCCAGAAGGTGTCAGAGTCAAGGAGAGCTCTGAGAGAGTCATCAAGTGCCTCTTCACCAGCCTAAGAGCTCTGAGAGGGCCGGCAGAGGGCAGGTGGTGGGTGTTTTGTGCCAAGGCCAAGCACAGAGCCGTTAAGGTGGAAGCAACAATGAGTGTTGGCTCAGGCCCCACTGGGAACAGGCCCCACTGAGATGGGATGACAGAAATGGCCTTGAAAATAACAACCGACCTGAACCTTTGCTCAGAACTTGAGATAAATGATGGAGGCTGGGCATTTTTTCTGCTTCATATCTCTCTCCTTCACTTTCTCCTCCTGGGCTTTAGTTCTGTATCAGACACACAGACACACAGACACACACACACACACACACACACACATTCAGTTTCAACTTTCCACAAGATCATTACACAGCCAGGCATTTACCTAGATGGTACCTATCTAGGTAAATAGATGGTGGGTGGGGTGGGTGCTCCCCACCCACCCCAACTTGGAGCAGTCAAACCTTTCTAAAAGGGGCTGAAAAGTTGCTCAAAATCCTGGTATTCAGCCTTAAACTGTTAGGATTAATTTTCTCCCACACTTATTGAGTGACAGAATCAGGTTTCAGGAAGATCTTGCCAGGATGGGGTGGTGGGCCAAATCTAACAATGGAATTCAGAAAGGGAAAATATGAACCCACACTCAGTTCAAAAATTATTCATGTATCAGACAGATGAGATGTTATGTTGAAGTGGATCTAAAGTGTGGCTTGAGCACCCAAAGTGTCTCATTTTATGTTGGGCCCCGTAAACACATGTACAGTGCTAGAACAAGAGAGGTGACAGGGCCCATCTTCTGCAAATTACTCAGAGCATGCTGAGGTCCTCTGAGGTTAGCCCCTTACTTTCCTGCTCAAATGAACCCAGGCCTCTTTTGATCCCCTTCTCAATTTCTGGCATTATCATGTCCTCAGACTCCCAAGAGAGAAACCCACTGAAAGGACCCTGGCCTTGACCTTCTCCATCACTTTCCACAGCTGGTCTAACCAAGTTCTCTCACTTCTACCTCCTGAACACCTCCAGTGTCCTCCCTTTCCTTCCAGCCCGTCAGTATCTTACTTCAAACGTGTCCAGCAGCCTTGTCCCTGGTCCCCCAGCATGCTCTCAACTTCTCATTATCTGTTCTTCTTATTGTGTTTAACACCTTTGTCCCATCACCCCTGAAGATCACCTCTGGCCCCAACCATATACAAGATAAAAATCCAAACAGCCCAGCAAGATGTTCTCCTGTCCATCCTCCTAGCTCTTGTCTCTCTCTACCTCATCATGTCCTTATCCTGTGCTGGGGAATCTCTCTTCTTGGCTTTGAAAATGCCATTTCTTCTGAGAGAAGTACCACTGACCTCCCTTTTCCAACCTGTAAAACTCCTACTCACCCTTCATAGCCAGACTCAGCCATCCCTTCCTCTGGGAAGACTCTGGGAGCATGGTCCCTTTGCCTTTAGGCTCACGGAGCTCTGTGACTTACCCCATCACACTGTCCTGGGCCTGGGAATGTGTCTCCGCCCTAGACTGTGATGGCCTCCAGGATAGACTCTGAGTCCTAGTCATCTCATAACCCCCTGTGCCTAGCACTGAGCCCTGTGCACAGTACTCACCAGGAAGTGAGCTTAGAATGAAAACACGTAGATGGATGCGCAGACATGTGCATGCAAAGGTGGGTGCACAGATGCACAGATAGATGATTACCGTGTCTGTGATTACCTTCAGCACGACTTTGGACCACTTCTGTCAACCTTCCACTCAGTGAGCATGGGCTCCAGAGTGGGCATGGGTTGGGGGTGTGAATCTGTCTTTCCCTTGGTTGCTCTCTGTCCCCTTGAGGCTCTCATAGTGCAGGCATCTCTCTGCATAAAGGAGTCCAGGGTTCGAGGATACGTGTTTCTTCATACACGGCCCTTGAACCAGTGGCCTGTTCCAGCATTGGAGGAAGAGACGCTGTGCTGGACTTAGCCAGGGGCATTATGTCAGTCTACACAGAGACCTTCCTTGGAGGCAATAGCAGGTCGGGTTCCTAGACTCTGAGACAGAGACCATGCTCCTGGGATCGCTCCCTGGGGAAGACAGCAGGGCTGTGATAAAAGCCTCCGCTGACTCCATGGGGCGCTCTGAAGTTGGCCTTTCAGAGTTGTCCCTAGTTGGAAGAAGGGGTTGGGCTCTCATTTCAATGTATCAGTACAGGTTGTCCTGGGCATGAGGCATGACCTAGAGAGAGGTGACTCTCTTAGCCACTGCACTTCTGCAGAGGACCAACAGATGAGGTTGATGGCCTGCAGCAACTCCAGCAGCCAGGGGAATAAGTCCTTCAGTCCCACATGGGAATCTGGGCAACAAGGCAGAGCACCGTCCATGTGGCTCTTCTCAGGCTTCTGGAAGCTCTGCTAATCTCACATTGTGAATCCCATCTTGTCCCAGGAGAGTGCTCCCAACTCTGTAAACTCTGTTATCCAGCTCTACATCTCTCTCTCCACCAGCTCTCTGGGAACTCGGTCCCGCATTCACTCGCCAGGCTCCACAGGCACATGGAAGGTCATTTGGGGCCTATTCATCTACTTCCTCCCTCACCAGCACAGCACCTCCTGCTGGGTCATGTTGAGATTTACCCCTAGTTGTGGGCTCTGGCGGGGATGGGGTCAAGTCCTGAGAGGAGCACAGGTCCTTGAAGGACCGAGATTTCTGCATCATCTTCAGGCACAAGGCAGGAAGGCAGGGCAGGAGCAGTGCTTGTGGCCACTTCTGCAGACTCAGAGCTTTAGAAGAATCTAGGGCATTCAAGATCTTGGCGTGCATCAACTCAAATGTCCCCGTCCTATGTGTCACAGTCCCCTTCTTTTCCAACTGTGGCTCACAGCATGGCATAGAAGACAAGATTAAGTTGGAAGTCTGTCTTCTGCTACTGCTATAATGAAGTCCTCATCCTGGCCCTCAGCTTTCTCTGCCCTCAGGTTTAAGGAGATAAGAGTTCCTTTCCTTGTTACCAAGGAGAGGCTTCTGGCTTTCATACTTGGATTGTAATTGCTCATTAATCACTCAAAGTCTTGCCTTAACGTTTTCCAATGTGTCAACTGAGCTTAGCAATAGCCATCCAACTCCCCTGAGTTTATAGATAACCATCTGCCCCACATCTCAGATTCCTCATACTTTGGTTCACCTGGTGTTTCCTCTTCCTTGGAACACCATCCAAGCTTACCACTGGTCGACGTTTTCATACTTTCACTGCTACCTTACATCAGGGGCTCTCTGAACTTCACTTGACACAGGAATGTATCCTCACTGCCAGCCAGATAGCAGGCAATCTGGCTCCAAAATCCCATCGTAAGCACCTGCTTTCCCATACCGCTCCTTGTATCAACTATCCCAGTTTGGGAGCCTTAAAAAGCGAATGCTGAAACGAAGATTAGAATACAGGCTCTAATTCTAATGCTTTCTGGTCTGATTCCAGACCCAGATTCTGTTATCCAAAATAATATTATATTAGCTGCTGTAAAATAGTTATACAGAGTAGCTCAAACCCAATATAAATTTACTTCTCTTCACAAAAAGATAAAAGAGGTGTTTGGGATCAGCAGATGGCTCTCCTCCAAGTGGTGATGCCGGGACCCAGTCTTCTTTTTTCTTCTGGATAGAAGCCATCTTCATCATGTAGCTTCCAAGATCTCCATACTCTCTTGTAGGGCACAAATGAAATGAGTATGGGAGATGTGGATGGGAAGCTTTTAAGGGTCTGTCCCATCACTCTATTCACATTCCATTAGCTAGAAAGTTATGTGGCCACACCCAACTGCAAGTGAGGTTGGGAAACATGACCTGGCTATGGTGTGCAGGAAGAAGAAGAAATGGCCTTGGCCAACAGCCAGCTACTGTCTATAACAGTCAAGAAGCTGCAACTTTCCATTCCAGTATGACACTAGAGTAACACTAGGGATCTCACTCTCACCTCACCTCAGCTCAACCAGTGATGCTAAGGTCAGGTGAAGTCACATGAAGCCATGTGAAAACTCTTAGTCTCAAATCCCTGCTTCCCCCTTTGCACTCTGGACCCTCTAACACCCCTAATCTTCTCTTAAGCATCCCACGAAAGCCTCCACTACTACTCTCATTAATGCACAAGCAGCATCAACTACAATAACAAACGTGAGATTTACCACCAACAGAAGAGGAGAAAAAAAAAATGATGAAATTTTGGCCCAAGACCCAAGCAGCATCCTTATCACCAGGAGGAAACCATAATAGCTAATTTCTTTACTTCTTCAGTTTCTTACAAGAGCTCTGACAGCTTCTTACAATTTTTTAAGGATTCAAACACTCTAAGGATCAGCAGTGGACAAGTTAATGAGAAATACAATTGTTGCTGTTAGAAGCAAGGAGCCGATCACGGTGAAATGTGAAGAAATTATTGCATTTATCTAGGGTTTGTCAGTTTAAGTACAGGAAGTTAATGTTGGGGAAACACTTAGTCTTTGAACCATGTGTATAATGCAGTTGCTTCTTCCTGCTATTTTTTATAACCGTTATTAAATTAAATACACATAAGTTCAAGTGCCCCAAAAATAATATGTTGAGAATACCTTTTGGGGAATAAGTCATATTTGCATTTTGAGATAGTTAAATCCCTTTCCTCAGATCTACCAATAGAAATGAACACAAGAATCTAGAAAATTGGTAAAAGAATAGAATCTATCTCCATATTAGAAAATAAGGAATAGGTGCTCTCAACATGCCAAAATCATCATGGAAAGTCTGTGGAATGTAGTGCAGGTGGCACCAGATTGAGGAGAAATTGGCTCACTCACAAATCAAAATTAGCAACGACAAAAAAAAAATCCAGAAAGTAGGTAGGGTAGAGCTCTGATAGAACCAGATTCCTTGCTTTCTCCCCAAACCAAAAAAGAAATAAATAAATAAAAGCTGAGCGTGTCAGGGATTGGAGGAAAAGGTGAGATGGAAGATATTTGGCAAGAGACAAATTTTAACCCCGTAAGAGGTGAGGAGACAGCAACAATTGTAGAGGAAGCACAGAGCACAGCTGTTGTCAGGTCCCTGCTTGTGTCATCTCAGCACTTACTTATTTCCCTGCATGCCAGCCTGACTTCCAAGTTTGGAATAATATTAAGCCAGCACCTGCAACATTTCGCCTGAGGACTCTCTACCCACTAGAGTCAGCGCTGCCCGTGTGAATTAAACCAGAAGTATCAAGCCCCTGGAAGCAGGTGTGTAAATACCTTAGCTCCCTCACTTCTCATGTGAGATAACCCTGAGGCACATGCTCTCCATGGTTCCCAGAGTTCCCTGGTGGGATTGAGCTATTGGTGTCCCTGGTGGTAACCTAGCTTGATTATGCACCCATATTGGCTGCCTTTCCCCCCGTGTCTCACTCATGTCAGGTGTCCTGAAATCCATTCTCAAATAAGCTACTAGCATTTAAATTTTTAATCTCAGGATCTGGGGAAGCCAACACTAAACAGGGAGTTAACCCCAAACCTTCTGAAAGTGTTAGGTGATAGGTCAAATAAAGCAGGGCCATTGCCACAGTGGGGTCCTAGAGTGGGAAGTAGAGCCCATTAGGGATGGGGGCTGCTGTTTAGCTAATTTCAAACTAATATGAACATAGGAAAGGATCCACCCAACAGGGAGGTACCCCTTTAAATGCCTCCACCCTAACACACACACACACACACACACACACACACACACACACACACACACACACCTACACTCTACTTCTCTCTCTTTCGGGGAATATTGAGCAGAGACCCTTAAAGTATCTGGCAGAACCCATCTCAGACTCAGGCAAACAGATATCCCTCAAAGAATATGAAAATAAAGAAAAATCACCTACCTTAAGAAAAAATTTGGTGGTGACAACAGCTCAATGGTGCAGAGTCTGCAAATGTTCTCCTGTGTCTACAATTGAGAAACCTTTAGAAAATCTCTCCTAAGTATACTTACTAAGATCCAAAAACACACTGAAAGATGTTAACATTAGGAGAATCTGGGTGAAGGGCATATTTGGGAACTCTCTGTAATATCTTTGCACCTTTTCTATAAATCTAAAATTGTTCCAAAATAAAGCATAAAAACAAGACAAGACTAAATAAAACAAAATAAACATTGCATCTATGAAAGAAAAGCTCTGAAATCAGAAAATGCTTTCAGTAGGAAAAGCAAATGTGATCATCAAAATGTCTAAATGTACTGGAGGCCAAACAACAAACTGGATCCGCCAAAATCCAAATGAGTCATTTGGGAGTGTGAGCAATATCCCGAAACTCAGAGGAAAGAGGCAAAAAGATGACTATAGTAAGACAAGAGAGGAGAAATGGAGACTGAATCCCAGAGGCTCAGTAAGCTCCCATTTTGGAATTCTAGAAGGAGTGAACAGGACAGATGGAGGAAAGCAATAATGAAGGAAATAACAGAAGGAAAATTCCTTCAACTGACAGCAGTGGACCAGCTCCCAAGGATGGTAAGTGCTGGCATGAAAACCTGTAGTGAGTGGTGCCAAAACTACTGGACAGGTGCCGAAACTCAACTCCCAGGCCTAGCCCAAGCCCCTTGGCATCTGCCCAGGTGGACATAGCAGAGAAGCAATGTGGAAAGCACTGGCCTGCCTACAGTTGCAAAACCATCGAAGCTATGGAAAAGTCCAAGATTCCTGCCATCATTCCTGCAGACCTGAGCATTTGCATAGGTCCAGGACATCTGAAAAGAATGTGAAGGAATCCTGTTGAGCATGTCTGTACAGATCCCATGAACAATGCTAAGGCAGCCTTGGAGGGGCTTTTCCTAGGGGTGGGATAGAGGGGTTAGAATTAGGCACCAAAGAAAAATGAACCCTCATATACTGCTGGTGGGACTGCAAATTGGTACAGCCACTATGGAAACAGTATGAAGATTCCTCAAAAAACTAAGAATTGAACTACCATATGATCCAGCAATCCCTCTACTGGGTATTTACCCCAAAGACTTGAAAACTCATATCCAAAAAGATATTTGCACACCGATGTTCATAGCAGCATTATTCACAGTGGCCAGGACATGGAAGCAACCAAAGAGTCCTACAGTACATTACTGGCTAAAGAAGCTGTGGTACATATACAATGGAATATTACTCAGCCATAAGAAGAGATGAAATACTGCCATTTGTAACAACATGGATTGACCTTGAAATAATCATGCTAAGCAAAATAAGCCAGATAGAAAAAGTTAAAAATCCCATGATATCACTTGATATCACTTATATATGTTTATAAGGTTATAAATCTAAAAGTAACAAATGAATAGGACAAACAAACAGAGGCTCATGGACATGGACAATAGACTAGTGGTTACCGGAGGGTAGAGGGGAGGTGAGAGGGGAGAGATAGACAGGGAAAAGGGGGTTGAATATGTGGTGACAGAATGAAATCTAACTATGAGAGATGAACACGCAGTGTAAATATATATATGCCTTACTGTTAAAGTGTACAACTGATACTTATTGGATTTCATTAATCAATGTCTCCATAATCAATCAATCAATTAATTAATTAATTAAAATAATTAGGCCCCAATGCCATGTTTTCTCACCTCCTTCCAGTTTCCCTATCTTACATTGCCTGCCCCCACCCCCACCCCACCCCATCACTCTCCCTGTCCAAGCTGGAAAGCTTAGATTACTTTGGACCCATCCTGTTACCATTTGGTTTCCAGATGATGGCTTTTTATGGTTGGTGTCTACCTCATATCTATTCTTTCCTCTCCATTCCCACAGCCTCGACCCAAGTCCAAGCCCTTGGACTATTTAACAATATCCCACATTATCTTAATGCTTCCAGGCTCTGAAACTCAACAGTCTACTATGTACCAACATTTGGACTAAATCAAGAGTTGCAAACTTAGATTCCCACAAATGATATAAATGTGCAAAGCAAGCAGAGTTTACAATAGGGAGTAGGCAAATATTGCTGATTTTAATGGGCATTCGAAGAAAGAATGCAGATAGCTCCATACATTCCCATCTTCCTCACCAAGAAGAAACATAGAAAAATGAATGATAGGATTTGCCTATTCTTTACACTTCATAACATGAAACTATTCAATACATGGCCCTTTGTGTCTTTCCAGGGCATGGGGAAGGGAGGAATGAGGAGTGACTGCTAACAGGTACATGGTTTCTTTTTTGGGGAGGGTGATAAAAATATTCTGGAATTACAGAGTGGTGATAGTTGTATAATCCTATAATATACTAAAAGCCTGTATGTACAACTTTTTTATTACGTAAAATGTATATAACATAAAATTTACCAGTTTAACTATTGTTAAGTGTACAGTTTGCAGCATTAAGTACATTCATATTGTTGTGAAACCACCTGCATCCCTCTCCAGACTTATTCATCTTCTCCAGCTGAAACTCTACACCTATTAAATACAAACTGCCCATTTCTCCCTCCTCACAACCCCCCTTCTACTTTCTATCTCTACGAATTTGACTACTCTAGGTACGTCATATGCATTGAATCATATAATATTTGTCCTTTTGTGTCTGGCTTATCTCACTTGGCATAAAGCCTTTAAGGTTCATCTGTGTTGTAGCATGTGTCAGAATTTCCTCCCTTCTTAAAGAGAAATAATATTCTATTATAGGGATATAGCATGTTTTATCTATTCATCCGTCAATGGAAATTTGAGTTGTTTACCCATCTTAGCTATTGTGAATAGTGTCGCTATAAACTTGGGTGTACAAATATCTCTTTGAGACCTTGCTTTCAATTCCTTTGGGCATATACCCAGAAATAAAATTTCTGAATCAAATGATAATTCTGTATTTAATTTTTTGAGGACATGCTTCTTCTTTAAGTTTATTCATTCAATGTATTCATTGAGCACCTGGGCTAGGTGGACCAGGAGGCAGTGGAATTTGCTGGGTAAGATCACAGACTCTGAAATCAACTCTTGGATCTGCTACATATTAGATTGAAATGTTAGGTAAGTCGCTTAAACTCTATGCTTCTATCTCATCTGTACAATTAAAATGAAAATTACAGTCCGTAACTGACTGAGTTGTTGTGAAGATCAGATGAAGTATGTAAAGTGCTTAACCCAGACCCTGGCCTATAATAAGTGTACCATATTATCCACCTCTCTATGTATTAGCTGCTAATGCTGTTGTCATTGCTGTTATTATTATATTATCTCCAGAATCTTGAGAAAGGTGTTTGATAAATATTTGTTGGAATAATGGCAGGTGGGTGGCTGGGTGGATGGATGGGTGGCTGGATGGATGATGGATGGATGGATGGTCGATGGATGGATGGATGAATGAGTAGTTCAATAGATGGATGAATGGGCAAACTTTCTGGGAAGTCAGAGAGTTGGTATTAAAATCCTCTGTTGATCTTGGAAGGGTTAATAAGCTCAGTACACACATAGCCCCATTGGTTATAAAATCTGGGTTCCCTCCTCTATCCCCACAGGGTAAAAAAGATACCCTTAATACACAGCCTCGATGTACACAGCCCTCCTCCTTGAAAATCACTTCTTAACAAAACTCTAAAAGAAAAATACATCTTGCAACTGCCATGGGAATTATAGGTTGTCAGCAGCCCAGCACTAATGCACATCTCTAGATTTTACTGATTTTTAATAATAAAGTTGCAGGGCCCTTTGATCATGGGGGCTACGCCATCTTTGAATCTCCTTACTGCTGTGTGACAGAGAAGGGCACCACCAACACCGCCCTACTCCAAGCAAGCAGGCCAGCTTCAACAGACAATGCCATAAATCATAATTAGCTTCCACCTTCAAATGTGGGTATGGAGGGTGGGGCAGCAAAGCCCACACCAACCTTGGGCATAAAGACAAACCTCAGTTTGATTCACTGGAAGGTAATTACAGGAACTGTCAGAAGCTGGTGTCGGCTTCACTTTTCTACTCAAGGAAGCTGGAGAAACCCAAAAACTCCACATATTCCAAAATAATCACCGAATTCCCACTGTGAATTTATGAGTCAATCACTCATCACTCCCAAATAAAGGCATCTGCAAAGTACTTTGCTTCTTTCAATGGAACCCAAAAAAAATGAGTTATTGCCATTTCAATGATTCCCAAAAGACTGGGAGGCAGAAGAGCAGTGTTTATTAAGCATCTGCTATGCATTATGCTGGATATTTATGTATATTTTTTGTTTCAATCATATATCTTGTAAGGTTGGCATTACAGTTCCCCATCTACAAATGAGAGAGTGAGGTTTAGGAGTTAAATAATTTGCCTATATCACAAAGGGGAGAATGGGATCTCTACCCGTATTCGTACGACTCCAAAGCTGGTGTGAGCTCCCAGACGTCCTCACTGGTCACCTTTATAGCTGATGCATCCTGTGGCTGATGCTGTTCCCTGCCTGCCACAGACATGCCCAGGTGCCCACAATGATGTCCAGTCATGTGGACACTCTGACCCAACCAAACAGTGCTTATGTTGAGCTAGCCTGGGCCTACTTCTCACACACCCAGCTCAGTGTGCCAGGGATGAGAAAGCTGCCCAAGATCACCTGTCTACACACAGGGCCTATGACTGGCCCCTTGGATCCTGTGCTGGGGTTTCACTCCAGCATAGCTGTGGCCAAACATATTGACCTAAGTTCTACCACCCCAAACCCCTACGGCTGCCCCAGCCCTCTCTGGGACCCTGGCTCATGCACCACATCACATTTCCTCTCTTCTCCCTGAAATGGATCTCCTGAACCGGGCTCAACACCAAACTCTGAAAGGCCAGCAGCAAACAAGACAGCCACAGCCACAGCCACAGCCCTCATGGAGCTGTTAGTCTCGCAAAGGAGACAGACACTAAACAATCAGAGATAAATGATCTCTCCAGCATCATCCATCTGACACATCAGTGTGTCCACTGAGACTGTAACAGCCAGACTGAGCGGGACGTCATTCCACGGAAGACCTCAGTTAACCCTCCACAAGGGTCTATGATCTAAGTAGTAATATTATCTCCAGTTTACACATGGAAAAACTGAGTCCCAGAGAAACTATGGCCAAGAGTTCAATTGAAGGGTCTGAAGCCAGGTAGTGTGATTCCAGAGCCCATGCGTAAGGCTGGCTGTGTCCTAGTATGACAGACACAGGTAGCCAATGGCCTCATTTGCTTTGAAAACAAGTTTAGAAAATAGTTCAGTTGGAGGCTAGCATACTCATACTAGCCAGACATCGTCTTCTAAAACAGCTTGTTTTTACCACTCGACAGGTGTCCAGGTGGCCCCAGGCACAGATCAGGACTCGTTTCTTTGCCAAGAGGGAAAGCTATAGCTGAAGATAGAGGACAAGCCCTCCCAACAGCCCTTGGCAGAGGCCCAATCCGTCTGGCCAGCTGGTGTCACTAGTGAGAGGCCACAGCTGATGCTTCTCCTCCTCCCGAGCCGCAGGGAGGGCCGGCCACCGTGTGCAGACAGAGAGCAATTGATTTTGCATCGCTCTCTCTCTCCCGGATCCCAGGACCCATCAATTACCCACGCACATGCGGCCCGTTCTCAGGATGGATATTACCTTCTGTGCTCACAGCAGAGCTGTGCATCTTGATCCAAGCACAGATGGAAGACAAGGGCGTGGGGTTAATTGATCAAGCAGCACCGTCTCCTGTGTGAGGGTTGGCATAAAATGGCTTGTTTCACAGATGCGCAGGCCCCTTGCTCGCCCGTCTCTTGTGATTAAACCAGGTCACGAACGTGCTTGTGAACACACCTGAACTTACACATTCAGGTTCGTCTCGTCTCCTCCAAAGTGATCACTTTGTGGTACCCCACACACCTTCCTCCGTTCTGCAAACATACTGAATACCCACCAGACACAAAACATGGCGCTAGGACTAGGCGCCCGGGGACAAGTTACCAGACCATGCAACTATGTTCATTTCCACCAACGTGTTCTGAGCACCTACTGGGCAGCATGGTAGGCAATTGAAATATGAAGATAGGTTTTACTATCAGGAGTAGGATAAACAAACAAAAGGGTGTCATGCAGGGTGGCAGGGTGTGAGGAGGGCAAAGCACAGGTGAGGGGACAATACAAGACAGATGGGGCAAAATGCTAGAAGAAATGGTAGCGGGTGTTAGGTTCAGGAAGGCAGGAATTGTCACATTGATTTTATTTCCTTTAAATCTACCCCAGGTCTCAGCTTAGTGAGCTAGCAGGAAATTCATATTGGGGTCCCTTTTTGTCTCCCAAGATCCTATGACAGTCCCAAGGGTCTTACATAGAGCCAACTTTGGGGATGTCCACTGGTTGCAGGTCCACACTAGTTTAAGTCCTCGGGGATCCTTGCTAGCAGAGGGCAGTGCTGCCTCCATGCCAAGCTGGGCTCAGGAGAGTCGGCCCAGGCTGGGAGCCCCAATGCTGGGGGGGCCACCTTAGAATAAGGAATGCAAGAACACAACACAAATTAGTGTATTAAGTTATCTCATCCATCAAAGACTCAGAAACAGAAATATTTAGGAAAAAAAAGAAAATCTTCCTTGTAAGGAGTGCAAGAGAATCAGGCTTCCAAAGGACGGCTCACCAAATACAAAACACAGCAATTATCTAAAGGAAAACTGCAAAGTCACCAAGCTTGCCGCATTTACATTAATCTGTTCATAGCATGAAAACAGCAACTTTCTCACATGATTATCACATTCACAAAGGTATCTTCGGAGACTGTCATTGCAGGAACCAAGGATAAAATTGCTTTTGTTAGGGAGTCTGGGTTTAAGGGAAATATTCAAGGCTTTATTATTTTGGGACCCTGATATTTTGGGTTTGTCTCAGAGTTTATGAGTCTGTAGCTATGTCAGTTCCGTGTCCCTTTTCCCCTTATCCTGGTATGTAAAGCAGGGCAAACTGGCTGTTTTGGCTTCTATAGACCATGCAATCTACTAAGAAAATGCAACGGGAACTCAAACTAGCTGATCAGAGGTGATCATAAAAGAATCAGTACGAGACCTTAGAGTGTGGGCAATTTTGGCACATGGGTGGGGGGAGGCATAGCCAAAGGTCACATTCACCCAGCCAGGCGGCTAGCATTGGGTATTCAAGGGGAGGTTGGAAAAAGTGATTAAATGCCAAGCTGAGGACTGTGAGTGGGTTTCTCTGATACCTCAGCTGTCCAGAGTGTGCCTGTGGCCTCGGAATCCTAAACCACTAGCCAAACACCAAGGCCATTTAATCCAACCCCTTCCAACACAGATGGAGAAACTGAGGCCAGAGAGCTTGGATGTGCCCCCACAGTACCTTCAGTTAGGGGACTGGCACAGGGGTGGGGAAGTGTGGTGGACTTTTGAAAATACTAAAAAGCCTTCAGAGTCAGATGTGGTTAATCAGGCAAGGACCAAGGTGGGTGACGCCACTTCCTATTAGCATTTTTACAAAAGTTCTTTAAAGGATAAAAACAGGAATGAGAGCAAGTTTCTTATAATGTTAACTACTGCTGAAATCCAGTACCGGGGGAATCCAAGCACTATCAACGGACTAATCGGAATATGGACACAACCTCCCGAAAGGGTCAATGCTAATTTCGGTGTTTACAATCTGGGGTCTTTTCTTTCTTCTTATGTATCGCTCATTTTAATTAAAAATAATAATCCATGCTCACTGTGAATCATCTCAACAATAAAGAAGGAAAAAGAGTAAAAAGCGAGGGCTTCCTTTAATAGCTATCCTCAATCTCACTCTCCTCCCAGAAGAAAATCTGAGCAATTTGGTGTCTACCTTTCCAGATGTTTACACTTACTTGCTAATTTGTATGCATACACATGCAGCTAATGAAGAGTTTTCCTACTCAAAAGGCATTATACAATATATAGTTTGCAGTTTTGCTTTTTTTTTCACTGAGCTTGGTATCACAAACATCTTTTAATGTCATATAGCTTGACCTCTTTTGGCTAAATAGCTATAAATTACATTGTGTGAGCGCTCCATAATTGATGTGAATGTTTCTTATTAATGCACACTTAGGTTATTTCCAAGTTTCTTACTTAATATGAATAATGCCATGCCACCATGAACATATACACTTTTGTACATATATGAGGATATTCTATAGTATAGATTCCTGGAAGAGAAATGCTGATTCAACAAATATGTATATTTTATACTCTAGGCATCAGCACGATATGGGAGACAGATCCATTTCGCATTCCCTCACTAAATAAGATATTAATGACCTTTTAAAAACGTTTGTCTATTTGACATGTGGAAAATGGTATCCCCTTTTAATTTGTACTTCTTAATTATGACTAAGGCTGAATAGCTTTTTGCCAGGAAAGGACTGGAAATATTGCAGAATCTCTTTGCCTCAACCAGACAAGCGGGAAGTTCTCAAAGTGGCCTGGTTCAAAGACCCCAATGTGCTCGGCCATTGACTGGCAACAGCCAGGAGGAAGCATTGCCCGTAAAGCCAAGGCTGCTGGAGCTCGAGGCTGTCAGTCAGCTTCCCTCCCCACAGGCGGTTCACTGGAAGGGAGATCTGAGCAACGCACTCCCATGGCCACCACTAAAGTCTAGTGTTTCATCAATGACTTTGTGCAGCAGAAAGAAAATCTTTGCAACAGAAGACATGGGCACGATTCAGCATCTGAGAGAAGAATATGATGTGGCTTCTATGGTGGGCTGAGCCTGGACAAGTGTGAGACGGCAGCTAGCAGCAAGGAGTGCTGCTCACAGGCACTGTTACACTTATGCCTTGGAAGCAGGAGTTCTTTGGCACCTTCAGGGCTCACTATTAGGCAATAGCTATGGGCTATCTGTTGACCGCTAGTCCACCTGGAGAAGGATTTGAGTAGAAGGTCCACCTTGCAGGGGGTAGGCCAGCCACAGGAAGCACCTTTAACTTTATTCTGTCTTATCCTCGAATGTCACTACCATCAGCTCTTTCCAAGGGCCCAAAGGGGATGGCCCAGCATAGCCCTGGATGCCTTCTGCCACGCCCACCCTCCCATAACTTTTCTTAAACCCTCCTGAGACCACAGATATTAGCCCCAGACCATTATTAGTGATGTGGGACTGTCTTGAGCTCCCATTTTTATGTCAGGATGAATTTGGATTCTGAAGTTGATCTCCTTGTTGTGAGGGTTTTAGGAAGGAAAGATTAAATCATCCTCCAATGTGTGCTTCATTAGGCCCCAAATCCTTGAAGAGTTGTTAAAGTGCCTTCTCATTGAAATGCTCTCAATCTCAGCTTGATGGATATCAGCAGGAATAATCTCTCCATGATTTGGGAGCTAAACCAGCCAGGAAGATCTGCCAGACGTGATTTCACAGCAGTCCTTTGAGCCTAGCTGTTTTGCAGCTTGTGACCCCCAAAATCCATGAGTGCAACAAAACCAGAGGCTGATCCGGTTCTGCTTCCCCAGGAAGGCATGTTCCTGGCCCCTCTGCTGAGGAGACAAGCTTGCCCTGAGCCAGCTACACTCTCACCACGAGCCCACAGCTGCAGGTCTAGTCTGTGACCTGGGTATGGCTTAGTCCATGGTCAGCGCACAACTTGGGGCTAGTCTATGACCTGGTTGACAGCCCAGTCTGTGGCCAAGGGTTCACTGGTCTGGCAGCAACTCCATCTCAGCTCAGTGTTCCAAGATTTGATACCCTGTCTGAGTATTACCATTCTTAAACATTAAACAGACCTGTTCCCAGCTAAGTTGTGCCAACAGCCACTGAAAGACCCAAGCTATTTTGGGTGAGAGGAAGCAAATGCAGGTGAGGGTCTCTATGGGGGGTGGGGAGGGGAAGGAAGCTGAGGCAGAATTGTGAAGGGTCTGGAATGGTGGTATGAGAAACCACGGTGTCAGCAGGGCCTCAGCCTCAGAAATCCAAGGCAAAGGCAAATGGATTCTGTTCTTTTCAACCCTTTCCCAGAAAAATCTTTCTGATTTCAGCAACAAAAAGAGCCCGAATCTTCAGGGAAGGGTCCAAGCTGATGCCAAGTTTCCTTCCCATGATGGCTGTGAGAAGAAGTGAGGTTGTTCTCCTTGGTGTGAAGCACACTGGACTTGCTGGGGGAGACCACCAGCAGGTCACCTTTCTCTCTGGACTTGCGGGTATTTAGCTACAAAAAAAGGAGCTGGAGCATGACCTCTCAGTTCAGCCAAGTGGAAAGAGGATACAGAGAGAGCGCCAATCAGAAGCAAGGGCACTGAAAAGGTCCCAGGAAAGAAAGAGAGCTTGGCAGGTCCAAGGACCTGAACTAAGCTGAGTGACAGTCGAGAAACAAGGGCAGAAAAATCAGTTGCAACTAAGTCCACAAGGTCTGGTTGCAATGGAAAAGGGTCTGGTTTTTATCCTGAAGGCAATGAGAAGCCCTGAAGAGTTTTAAACAGGAGAATAAACACCATCAGATTTGCATTTTTAGGATAATCTGTCTGGTTGCTGTGTGTCGGCTGGATCAGAGGGGTGGAAACAAAGGTGGAGACAGGAAGCAGACTATGCAATTGTCCAAGCAAGAGATGCTAGAGGCCTGGATGAGAGAAGAGGGCAGAGGAAGTGGTGAGAGAGGGACAAATCCAAGAGTGAATTAGTGGGTAGAGTCTATAGGACTTGATGACCAGCAGACATGAAAAGCCAAGGGAAACTGGTGAATTGCAAGGTTCTGGCTTGTACGACAGGTGAATAGTAGCGGAACTCACTGAGATGGGAAGATCAGAAGAGCAGGATTAGTAGGAGGAGATGATGGTGGATTCCAGTCTAGACCTTTTGAGTTTAAGAGTGGAGGTGTCCAAATATGGACTGAGAACATGGGCCAGGAGTTCCGGTGAGCAAACTGGGCTGAGGATATAAAATAAGGGGAATTGAGCCATTTCTCAGGGATAACATATAGGGAGAGAAGAGAAGGAGACCAGGACAGAATCAGGACACTCAACATTGGGAACCAATGGAAGAGAAGTCAGCAAAGGAGCCTGAGAAGGAGTAAGCAGAGAGGCGGGGAAGAAAACAAACTTGAAGAGATGGTGTTTTGGGAATTAGAGATGATATTGAATGTGGCCAAGAGACAGGAAGTGAGAACTCAGAGGATTCAGTGACAATATGGATTACTGGTGACTTCAGTAAAAGCAATTTCTGGGACTCCTCTGGGGGCAGAAACACAACTGAAATGTGTAGAATAGTGAATTGGGGAAATGCCTATGGAGATATGAAGTGTAGACAACTCTTTAGAAAAGATTTCTTAGAGGGGAGTAAGGTAGGGTCATAGATGAAGGAAGGCATGGGGTTTGGGACAGAAAGGTGTGTTGTGAGCAAGAAGAGATGTGAACATGTGTAAATACTGGTGGAAAGCACTCACTAAAGGAACAAATTAAAGATACAAAGAAGAGCTATTAGGGGAAAGAATGAATCATTAAGTGTCTGCCATTTACCATCATATGAGGTACATCCCACACATTTTTTAATATATAATTCTCTCGACTTGCCTGTGGTTTCACATAATACACTTACTTCCTTCACAGCACTTACCACCATCAGTAAATTATTTTAATTATTCTTTGGCTTATTTATTGACTCTCTTTGCCACTGATCTGGGGACTTCCCAGTCTATCACTGCTGTCTTATCTTGCTTGATTTTTCATCATGGCACTTAACACTACCTGACATTATATTACTTGCATGTTATTTGCTTTTTTGTCTGTCTTCCCCAACCTAAAATGGGACTAAGTCTGACCTGTTCTCCACCACACTCAGCCTCTAACACTACACTATAACCACTGCATGTTAGGCATACAATAAATATGTGTATAATGAACAGATCAATCAAAATTATTTAAGAAGCAATCTTAAGAACTACAAAGTACTGTTTAAAAGTAAAGGCTAGAAAGAAGAGTCTAACATTTAACAAGCTTGTACCATCTACCACATTTAAACTTCATGGCAACTTTTTGAGATAAGAAATTAAATGAAAAAATTGTGCTCCAAAGAGATTTGAAATACTGTCAGGAATCACACAGCTAATACATGGTGGTACTAGAATTGAAAACCAGGATGTCTTGTTTTGTTTTGTTTTGTTTTGTTTGTTTTTCTCAAAAATCTGAGCTCATTTCTTACCCTGCCCCCATAGCGCCTGGGAATGGTCACAGATTCCTCCCTCCACCTGTCCTCAGGACTGCAGGCCTGGGAGCAGGAGCTGACACAGTCCAGTGTGCGATCTAGAACCATCCCTCTGGCTGCAGCCATGTGGAAGGAGAGAGAGCCTTCCCCAGGGTGGTGGCTGAAAGACCTCAGTTGAAGGACAGTCCAGAGAACTGAGACTTGAGGAAAAACATGGACAGGACCTAATGAATTGTTGGGATGAGGATGTGAAAAGGAGCAAGACCCAGGATGGACTCCCAGGTTTCAGGCTCGGGGAGTAAGTGCCAAGTGCTGCCAGGGACTGAGGCCCAGAAAATAGAAGGAGCAAGTGTGGGAAGGGGGATGGTTTCCATCATGGACAGGCTGAGCAGTTGGGGCCTTTGGACGTCTAAGTGGTAGTGTCCAGTGTAAAGCTTGGGGAGCAGGTCAGATTGGGAGTGGTCAATAGCATCTTCCTGGTGAATGCCCTTGCCAAAGGCAGTCTGGTGAGAGGCAGGGGCTGGGGCAGCCCCAGCATTCAGGGCAGTGGGCAGAAGGGGTTCTGCAAGCAATGTTCAGGGGAGCGGAAAGTCAGTAAGACAGGAAGGAAACGTCCTTCTGAACCATGTGGTTGGTGAGACAAAGACAAGACAGATGAGCTTTTCTGTGTGTTCACTCGACAGAATATTTTACAGCCTCCCTGGATAAACAAGCTGTCATCTACCACGCAACCTTCTATCAACTGAAGCAGCTTGGGGAAAAGATAACGCTGCAGGTTTGGATACTCTCAGCTGCTGGTGCCTAATTACTACACACGCAAAACAAACCCAGAGAGTTGTAGGCAAATAGGGGCTTGCTGGCTGCCTAGGGAGGAGAGCTATTGTCCCAATCCCAAGGGAGAAATGGAAGACTAGCACTGACAAATACTGAGCTCCTTGGCACACATCATCTTCCTTACTTACTTAACATGGGATAAGGGGTATCATCCCCATTTTTCAGATGAGGAAACAGGGGCTCAGAGGGGCCTGATATGTTCCCTAATTAAAGAATTCACACTGGGGTCTTATTGCACTTCACTGCCTCCTTGGAGAAGGTCCAGGTTTGGTCCCCACCCTACTTCCCAATACTGCAGAGTCAAGTCCAAATGCCATGCTCATGGTTTTGTAGTTCTGTTTACTGTTCTTGTCATAAGACATCCATTTATAAGAAATGAAACTGTTGGGCTCAGCAGCAGGGCAATAGCTATAAAGAAAACTGCCATTAAGAGCATGGACTTAGCTCCTAGCATTATTGTATATTAGAAGCAGATTTCCAAAACACCATCTGACATAGACAGTAATTCCAAGGGAACCCATTTGCCTCCTTCCCCCTGCCTTGCCCCAGGCACGTCTGTCCCAGGTGGAATCAGGAAGGGGACAGGAGGTGAGGGAGGCTAAAGAGGAAGTAGACCTTCCCCCAAGAAGATGTCAGCAGTCTTCTGACTCAGAGGACAGAGGAGCCGATTCCTCCCATCTGCTCCACTTCCTGACCTTACAGATTAGGAAAAGGAGGCCCAGAGAAGAGCAGTGACCAGACCATGACAGGGTTAGACCCCAAGTCCCTTCTTCTTAGCCCCTAGTCATCTTCCCAAGAGAGCATGCAGCCACATAAGAGGCCAAGAAATTCTTTTATAAAGAAAATTTATAAATTTTGTGTGTATTATTTATATGATTTAAATTAATTATTTTACTTTTAAAAAGAATTCCAATATATATCTTCTAAAGAAAATGGACAAACATCTCTATATAAAGAGAATAAATATCTAAAGGGCAATCACAATGTGCATAGCCCTGTCTTTTATCATTAATTTTCATGATTGTATACTACACTCCAGCTCCGCTGGCCTTTTTTTTTTTTTTTTTTTGCAGTCCCTTGAAGTCCCCAGCCTTGTTCCTATCTCAGGATCTTTTTACTTGCAATGCTCTCTGCCTGAAACACATGCCTCTGGGCTTGCATAGCTAGATTTCTCTTGTTGCTGAGATCTCAACTCAAATATCACCTCCTCCAAGAAGCTTTCTCTGACTACCTCAGGTAACCACATGGTTACTCCCCATAAGAGTAGATCTCAAACTTGAGCATGCATCAGATTTACCTCTCTAGAAGGCTTAAAATACAGATTTCTGGGTCCCATCCCCAATTGCTAATAGGCCTGGGTGGATCCTGAGAATTTACGTTCCTCCTAAGTTCCCAGGGTGTGCTACTGGTACTGGTCTGGGAACACTTTGAGAGCCACTGCTTTATAATATCACCCTGTTTCACTTTCTTCATCTTGTTTAAAACAGTATAAAATTACTTTGGTAATCTATTCAGTTACTGTGCTATGGTCTGCCTTTCATACTGATTGGGTGCTCCTGAAAGCAGGGTATTTGTTTGTGTTGTTGACTGCAGTATCCCCAGGATCCAGAACAGAGCCAAGTACATGAAAGATGCTCAATAAGTACTTGCTGAATGAATAAATGAGGAAATGAGCAGATGGGTAAATGGGTGGATGGGTAGGTGGGTGGGTGGATGGATGGATGGATGGATGGATGAATGGATGGATGGATGGATAGGTGGATGGATGGATGCCTCTGGATTCCTGCCTCCATAAATGCCATCTTTGTTCCACACCAAGTTGATCCACAGGTAAAACTAATCCCACTTTTGATTTCCAAAACCCCACTGATAAAAGCAAGAATATAAAACACTTTTTAAAAAAATATGGAACATTTTTCTAAAGATGTTGGAAGGTCATGGCCATAAGACAAGTGTTAAAAAATGACAGACTTAATATTGTACATAGGCATAGCTGCTCTTAAGGACATCACTATGACCCCAAGTGGTTCCCAGTCTTCTGCCATTTTGAATGCTCCTCTTTCCTTCTCCTCCTCTGCCTTTACTTCCTACCTGCTCTTTTCCTCCTCAAACATCTAAAAAATAACCTTTCTCAGTTTTCCATATAGAACAGCTTGATTATCATTTTTCTATTGCTTGAGGATCCAAGCAGATCTGTACACCTCCTCTGTCTTTAAAATCCTCTGCATCTTTGAGACTCGGGCAATTTATACCTTCTTCTCCACATCTTTTTGTGACTTCTTGGAAACTAACACACATTCAATGACGTCATCAGTCGCAGCTCACTGACTTCATCCTAAAAGACTTCAGGAGGTAAGTCAACTGCTGAAAGCCAGGTGGGAGGAAGAGGTAAGATGTCTCATGAGAGTGAGGAAAGCTTTAAAATAATTGCTATGAATGGCAGAGTGAGCTGGCTAGAAAAGCACCAGTCCAACTTCTAGAAACTCCAGTTGGATCTGATAAGAAGTTGGTCAAGAAATAGAGAATCCAAGATGTGAAGAGTCACCCAACTGCTTCCTTCTGCATTCTCATAGTCACTTTGTTAGTTTCCAAATGCTGCTGTCACAAATTTAGTGATGTGAAACAACATAAAAGTATTATCTTTCAGTTCTGCAGGTCAGGAGTCCAAAGTGGCTGTGTTCCTCCTGGAGGTCCTAGGAGAGAATCTGTTTCCTTGCCTTTTCTAGCTTCTGGAGATTACCTGCATTCCTTGGCTCATGGCCCTTTTTCTATCTTTGAAACCAGCACTGTTTTCTCCCTCTCTCTCCTTCTCTCTCTCCAGGTTGAAGGATTAGGACATGGACATCTTTTAGGAAGGGGTCATTATTCTACCAGTCACTCACTGGGAAATTCAGTCCCTGAATGTCAACAGCATCTGAACCTGCATCTTTGATAACCACTAATTGACACTCTATCCCTGCAACCTCCTCTCCATGTGGGGTCCAGGTAACCCACTGCAGCCATCCTTCAACACCAGGACCTCCAGTCCATCCACCTGTCCCTTTCCTCTCATTTGGGGGCTCCTCCTGCCCTCCCTTTCCTCCCTTTGTCACTTAGGTCCGATTATCTATCATTATTATATTGCCTCCTCCCTCCATTTCTGTGTCACATCGATTGGCAATAGCCTGATCCTAGATGAATCAACCATCTTCCTCCTCCACGCTGTCACTCCGTGGAGAAACACTGCTGGACAAAACCACACGACAGCAACATGGAACTCTCCAGTGTCCAACACCAACTTTACCACAGAGACAATGAGAAGCCAGGGGAGGCCTTTAAGCTTGGATGTGACCCGATCAAGATTTATATGGTAGAAAATTAATTTCTACAGCAGTGTGGATTAGAGGAAGGAGGTAGAGAAATGAAGGGATACAACGTGCTCTCTACCACAATGCCACACCTTATTCTCAGTGCTCTATGGTTAGTACACAACTAGCATCCACCTCCTTCCTCTTTGCTAATATTCCTACAGCCTATCATATCTCTCATATACGTATGTACCTCCTCAGCTATATAGTCAAGAAGTTTAGACAGAAGATCCAGTTTCATGTTTAGTATTTTCACTGACAAGCTGTGTGAACGTGGACAAGTCATTTAACCTCTCTGAGCTCCCCTTGCCTGATGCACTCAGGACACTCAACAACAACAAAAAAACACTGAATGAATAATACCCATGATCAATAGCATTATGACATTCATGAAAAGTGCCTTGCAAACTGTACAGCACCCTATAAATATGACCCATTATCATTATATCTAATTTATAACTCCTTTGAGCATCGGGCTCATACCTTATTTGTGTTTGCATCCATCCATCCCTCCCAGTGCCTCACACGTTAAAAATACTCTATAAATGCCTTAAGAGATAAATAAACCATGGATATCACACTAATGAACATAAATAATGAATAAAACATTACCAACAAAACCTTCTCTCCCTCCCTCCCATAGTGATCTTTACTCTAATTTGATTTTCTTTGTTCTAAAAGATCCATTCTGACCCACAATGCAGAAATTAGTCTGTTTACAGAGAGATGCCTGCTTCCTGATGCCACAGACCATAAGACCTAACAGTGAAGTGTTTTAAGGCCCTGGTGAACCATTATGATCTTAAAAGCTTATTTCTGATGCATTCAATGGACTAATCTAGCCTCTTTGTTCAGAACTTTTGGGTTGTGCTGCTATTTCGGGATAGTGTCCCCTTATCTTTAGGGGATATGTTACAAGACTCCCAGTGGATGCCTGAAACCATGGATAGTACTGAGCCCTACAATATACTGTTTTTTCCTGTACATACACATCTTTCCACTTAAAAGAAGCACTTTACGGATTCTCTTTGGCATATCCAAAATGCAACATTGCAACTCTTGTGCTTTGAGGTATTATTAAGTAAAATAAGGGTGACTTGAACCCAAGCACTGCAATACCACAACAGTCGATCTGGTGACCAAGATGGAAGACCGCTAAGTAACCAGCAGGTAGGAAGTGTCCACAGCGTGGATACAATGGCCCAAGGGATGATTCATGCCCTGGGCAGGACAGAGTGGGACACTCAGAACAGTGTGCAATTTAAAATTTATCAATTATTTCTGGAATTTTCTATTTAATATTTTCAAACCACAGTTGAGTGTGGGTAATTGAAACCACAAAAAGCAAAACTGTAGATAAATGAGGATGACTGTACTTGGAGATCCTAGAAATAAGACTTCCGCTCAGAAACATCTGGTCACCCATGTCCCTGCAAATACTCCCCTGTCCTAGCTTGGGCAGATGTAAACATGGCCCAGACCACTCTCACACATTAAGGCTCAAACAGTGCCTTGGGATTACTCTGGCCAAGGAGCTGTCATAATCTGTTACAAGAAGGCCCTAAAGAATAGGCTGTTAATCCTGTTGGAGGAAGGAAGAAGCAAATAGAACTAAGCCAATCCCTACCCCAGGAACAGACCTCAGGCAGCTTTGAGGCTTGGACCTGCCGAGTGATGCTATGTCTAGAAAAGTCACCTCTGACCTCCCTGACTTATAGTCATAGCTCAGGAGGGTAGCACAGGTGTATTTTACTGGTTTCCACAGAGTCCAGAACAGTCAGGGGAGAGTGGTATCCAGGAAATATAACAACCCTCATGAGAATGACAAAGACTAGTTTCTCTCATCCAGCAGTGGCATCAGCAAAAACTAAACATCCCCATTGAAAACTTTGGGGGTCCCCGAAGCCTGTATATCTCTTTGGGAATGGCCTATGATATCTCACGCTTTGTATAACTGGCTTCCCTCACTGAAATTTAAATCTTGAACAGAGGGACAAAGAAACTGCCAAAATATGGGAGTCCATCCCATCTCACACTGTTCCTCATCTTACTCTTAGGAGCTGCCTTGATTCGTACACCCTGTTCTCCACCCCACCTCCATTTGGAGGTCTCTGACAGGCTCTGTTTTGTGAGAGTTGGCCAGAAATGGTTTCTGAACCTTCTAATTCCATCCTTGGAGAACATGTAGATGGTATAAATATCCAGCAAAGAGGTGGACTCCTTAAACACATTTGTCCCGAATGATGTGGAACTGGACTACTTCCCCTTTTCTTCTGCAGAAGATACTTATCAAACAGAGAAAACACAGTCTCTACTCTAGGTTCCTAGGGGCAAGACAGAAGTTGCTAGTGGAGCTGAAAACTCAGTGATCTCTGCCTGCTTTGTGAAGTCCAATCCTACTGTCAACTGCTCACACAGTGAACAAGAAAAGTGACTCTCAGAAGTAGAACCATTTGCTGAGAGCGACTCATGGTCTTTAGCAATCCCTGAAGAAGTATAGTCAACCCTACACCACTGAGATGGATCACAGTGAAAATTCCTGGAGGATGAAAAAAGCAACTCGGCCCACTTCTTCCTTGAAGTTTTTTCTATTCGCCTCGAGGGGCATTACAAACCCATTCAGATCTGTCCAAATCCCCAGCTCCAAGCTTCTCTTGCCCTAGTAGAGAGCCCACTACTTCCTTAATGAGCTCTGAGTTGGAATCTAGCCCTGCCCCCAGCAAAGAGACTTCCTCTGTGGAGGCCCAGGGGTTCCCCTTAGGGCACTATATCAGACAGAGTAGGTGAACTGACGTAAGAAATAACCCCCAAATCTCAGTGGCATAAAAAAATAATGTTTGTTTTTCACATCACAGTACAACACAGGTCATTTGGAGATGTGGAAATTTCTATCTGTGCATTTTGGGACCCAAGCTCTTTCCATCTTGTGGCTCTACCCTTCCCTCAGTGCTTACCAATTCTGTCCATCTATCCAGTGGATGGTGAAAGAGAGTGTTGAAAATTCTGCAGGAGATTTTTATGGGCCATGCTGGGAATTGCTCTACATTGCTTCTGCCCACATGCCATTGATCAAAAGCCAGTTACAGGATCTCACTCAGCTGCAAGGGAGTCTGGGAAATGTAGTCTAGCTTCATGTCCAGGAAAAAAAAGGAATAGGGCTTGGTAAACAAAGGAATGCCACTTATCCTTAGCATTTGTGTTGTCATAGAGTAGGATCTGCCTCCACTGGGCTGTGAGCTCCTCAACAGCAGGAAATGATTTCATATTTGCTTCACTGACTCATGAACTCCAGGCTGCAAAACCAAGAGGAGAGGTACAGAAAGTGGCATGCCAGAAGTGGAATTCACAGCTGAGCACACCACCCACCAAGCCACCAGGCACCTGGCATGGACATGCAGATCATGACAAAGGACAACCACAGCAGGCCCAGAGGGCTTAGGACATTGATGGGAAGAGAGCCTAAAAGAACGCTAAGCCAAGGAACTGGACTTCAGTAGAAGCAGAGAGAGTTCTGGGAAGGGCATCAACCCACCTTGGACTTAAGAGTTTATAAAGAACTGTCTCATTCACCAACATATCAACCCTTGCCACAAAAGAGATCAGGTCTTATGTACCTACATTATAGACATGGAATCAAGGGGTATTTCCTCCCTAGTCAACCAGCACTGAAACTGTAGTCTCCTGCCTAAGAAACTACATGAACCTGCGAGGCTATTCTTTATGTTACTAATCCATGAACATTCAAGGGCACATCCCTGTGGGGACCACTGGGGACCTAGGAAGCCCCTAACTCTCTCTAGAAGTGCTCTGTGCTGTCTCCTGCTCCATGTAACTAGGTGACCATATATGCCTGGCAACGAGTTACATCACCCAAACATGTTTGAGGAATTTGACTCGTTTTAGAACATATTGTATGTCATCGACCAAATTTAAAAATCAAGAAATTTCACATAAAAATCTGGAGCCCTGGCTTTCTTTTTTAAAAAGAAAAATTCCAGACCTTGTGAGTCCAACTCCCACAAGGTGACAGTCACTCAGGGCTGAGCAGCTATCCCTATAGACAGGACATGTGTCCTCTAGGTCCTCACAACCTCCACCTTCCTATTTTTCTTCTTTCTGAACCTGTTACTCATTTAATCCTCCTCATGGGTCTTGTAGGCATCTGAGTTTGTGATCTCTGTCCTGGGCATCTTCAAGTCTCCCATCACTATTCCCTCAGTCATCCAGCCAATCAGCTGGTATTTGCTGAGTAGTTGTTCTGGTCCAGATTTGTGCTGGACAGTAGAGATAAAACAAGACATGGCCCTGCCTTCAGAGAGCTCATAGTCTGGGGAGAAAGGCAAATACAGAAACATCAGGGAAAACAAGGGATGTTCCACAGATCCTGGATTAAATGTGTGCAGATACCGTTGGTGCCTGACCCACATCCCCCTGGTACTCATCAATTCCTATGCAAAGCGATGGCTTCCTACTATAAACACAACTCTCACTGGTGTCTCTGTGTGCAGGCTGGAATGCTAGAAAATAAATATCTCCAGGAACAGCATTCAACCAATAACTAACCAAAGTTAGTGGATGAACACCCACTCCGTCCCCACCAGGTGGGGTAACCATGACCTGTGTTCTATGCTGCCTACCAGAAGTTCCCCAATGGCCAATAGCAGTAACTTGCTCAATAAGGCACTCTATTCTTTCCCTTCTCTGTCACTTTCCCTATTCCTCATTCTCTCAGATCACCTCCCAGGGAAACTGCTTGCATTCACACCCTTGTCTGCTTCTGGGGAAGCTCAATCTGAGGCATGCACCAATAAATAAGTAGGGTGTACAGCCCTTACAGCCCTTCAGAGTCCATTTACTTCAAATGAAAATTTACTATCAATTAGCCTGGAATGCATCAAGGGGTAAGCCTAAACATTCCCTAGCTTTTCTTTAAAAATAATCATTATCAGACTAAAATGAAATATAATAATTAGATTAAACATATTAATATAGAATAAGAAATAATAAAAATAATAAAAGTGCTGCTTTTTCAAGTGCAGAGAGTATGTGTTTCAGCAGTTGGGACTGCTGATTTTTGTCCTTGGTATTGCTACTCATTAAGTCATTCAGCTCATTTTTGCTACACATTAAGTCAGCTTATTCAGTCCCTCTGCTGAGAGGCTGGGCCCACAGATGCAGTGAGGTCCCTTTCAATTAACCCTTTAGCTGGTTCTCTTTGAAAGAAGGAAAGCCTGTGAAAATCTGGAGTAGATCAGGAGCCAGGAGTGACTGATGTTTGGAAATCTTCATTCCAGAAATTTTCCACACGTTTCTTCATCAATTTCTCCCAACTGGCTTGTGAAGGAGGCAATATCATCTCCACTCACCCAGAGGGCAACAGGGACTCGAGGGAGTTCAGTGACCTATTTGAGATCATATGGCCCAAACCCATGTGACCTGAAACCTACACTGTTGTCTTCTAAGGCTGTGTGTGTCCATAGACTGGAATCAGGAAGGGAGGAGGTGCATTAAGAGTGCACCTTAGGCCTTACACATGAAGCCAAAGTAGAAATGGCAATTCGACCTGCAGATTGCTGCGTCTCTTTAGTCTGGAAGATGCCCAGAGAAGAATAAAGGCAGAGTAGGCAGCAGGATAGCAGAAACAAAGAAAAATCTTTTGGGGTTTTTTTTTTTTGGTGTATGTGTGTAATCATAAGCGAGGGTTCAAGAGAGCTCAGAAATATCTGGGGGCTGTTTAAGAGGAGCTAGTTGTATCTAAAGAATCTGATAGAAGCTGAGCCCTAATAGTCTGGACAGAGAAAACAAAATCGCTTTGTGCAATTTCATTATGTGGTCACGGGTAGGTGAGGCCACCCCTTAGGGTGATATGAGGACATAGTGACAACATAAAGGGCCAGCACAGGGCCTGGCACGTGGGAATGGCTCAATAAATATTTGCTCACTCCTTCTCACCCCTTTCCCAGTTCTAGCAAATTAGAGGGTCCCTGCATTGATTTTTCATTGCTACTGTCTGCCTTCCAGGATCTCATACTGCCTGCTTCTCTCAAGAAGCTAAACCAATATTTCCAACCCATCAACACTTAAACATGAGGCCAATTTGCCCAATACACTGTCTATTTATTTTCCAGGCTGCAATCTTTATGATGCATATCCCTGAGGCAGTTAATTTGCTCTTGAATACATCTCTTTGTCTATTGGTTACCCATTTCATTAGCTGTGATATTGAGACTGGCTGGGACATGAAGGGGATTTTTCACTGAATGAAAGAAGGTTTTTAATAAGCCCCATCATCGCTGGCTTTATGGTGCTATTTGATGAGCAACAAATGTATTCATTTGGCAGCTGCATTCCTTAATCAGGTATTCACTGGCTAACAGCATATATAAATATGGAGAAACAGAATTTAGGGAGCTGAGTACACTCATTTTCCACAGGGATTGGAACATTGTCTGTATTCACCATCAGTCTTCAGACAAGAGCCTCTCTTTGCTGTATGTGAAATTCTGTATATAAGGATGCAGTGCCAAGATACAAGTCATTACCATCTTTCAAGAGCAGCCATCCTTTAGTGAGGGGCCGACCCTCCAGAGGACACCTGTTTCCACTCCCATATCAAACAAGTCCCCAGCATTCTGACTTCTTTGACCAATGGCACTAAACCTTTCTCGTGATTCCCATTTCAGTTGTCCTCAAAATGACCTCCAGATAAAAATTACTAAAATATGTTTGCTCTTTTAAATAGTTTTATTGAAGCATAACTGACAGATTAAAAGTGTATATGTTTAAGGTAAACAACTTGATGTCTTGATATTATAAACGTTATGAAATGATCATCACATGTCCATCAACTCACATAGCTACTATTTTCTTTCTGTGTGTGTGATAAGAACATTTAAAATCTACCCTCTTACTCATCTTGCATAACTGAAACTTTGTACCCTTTGGCCACCTCCGCAAGTTCCCCTTCTACCGGCCCTTGGAAATCACCATCCTTTCTCTTTCTGGCTTATTTCACTTAGAATAATGTCCTCTAGGTTTCTACTGTCATAAATGTCAAGAATTTCTTCTTTTTAAGGCGGAATAACATTCCATTGTGTATACATACTACATCTTCTTTATCCATTCATCCTTCAACAGACTCATAAGTTGTTGCCATGTCTTGGCTATTGTAAATAATAATGCAATGAACTTGGGAGTGCAGATATATCTTCCAGACCCTATTTCAGTTCCTTGGGATATATAGCCAGAGGTGGGATTGCTGGATCATATGGTAGTCCTATTTCTAATTTTTTAAAACTTTTTGAGGATTCTCTCTCTCTCTACTGTTTTCCATAGTAGCTGCACTAATATACATTCCCACCAACAGTGCATAAGGGTTCCCTTTTTTCATATCCTTGCCAACATTTATTTCTTCTTTTTGATAAAAGCCATTCTAACAGGTGTGGGGTATGTTTCTAGGAATTTCTTTTGTTTCCCTTGGGCCATTCCCCTGAAGACAGTGGGTTTGGGTCACTCAGGAGGTTGAAGACTGGAACGTATGTGTGTGTGCAAATGAGTGTGCACATGAATGTATGTGTATGTTTTAGGTGCCCCCATTGATAAGAAAACTGTAATATACCCAGCTGGACTGTCAGGACAGGAATCGTGTTTGTTTACTGTTATCCAGGAACCTAGAACAGTGCCTGGCACATCTATATTCTCAGTATTGGTTAAAAAAAGAATGAATCAATCAAGGGCCTGTTCTCTGTCCAGTTACTTCTAGGCTGTAAGTGCATACTTCCATATATGCCAACAGAAGATGGTCTAGTGATGAGCAGAAGATCTGCCTGCCCCTGTTGAGAGTGGCCTTCCTGAGACAATGCCTCCACTCTCTAAACCCTAAGGAAAAAAAGGAACAAGGAATGGAGAATGGCAAAGTAGAAAACAAGCAGATGGAGGAAACCTAGCCCAGGTGCTGTCAGATATAAACAAGGAAAACCAATCTCAGTTTAGAAAGGAGAATGCCTACAAGGACTTGGCCAAGTTTATGACGAAAGGAAGAAATGCATTCATATTGTGGAGACAACACAATTTTTCTCATATCTGAAACTACCTGAACCTCTCATTATAGTCATGGTGTCAAAACAGGCCTTGGATCAGGGAGAGGTAGGCTGAGGCCTCTAACACATAGGGAGCTAGAGGGTTCAAGGCCATGCCCAAAGGGACATGATGGGCTCAGATGTGGATAGTCTTGTCCAGATGGCAGGGCACCCAGACCAGAGTCCAGGCAACAGGAGGTAAGATGACACCGCAGCCCTGGGATCCAAGGTGTGTGATTCCTGCTTAAAGGAGCAGGGGGAATCAGGAGATATCCATGCAGTGATAAACCAATAGGTCATCTCCACAAAGGAGACCTCCCTGACTTCATTTCCAGGAATAAATCCCCCTCATCAGCCTCCCACATTCCCTCCAGTTAGCTCCACTTAACAACACACCAGACCACAACTAACAGCTTCCCCGGCTGCCTCAACTGCTGAGATCTCTATTGGCAGAAACCGCATCTCATAGGAAGTGCAAAATGAAATGGAAAGGGACAAGCCTGCCATTCAGTTGAGCTGTTTGGGGAGGGAAAAAAACCACCCTGAAACAAAAGACAGACTAGAGCTTTGCTACTCAAAGTTTTGCTGCTGTGAGGACCAGCAGCATGGACACCACCTGCAGCTCTGTTACGAAGGCAGCACCTCTGGTTCCACCCAGACCTCCTGAGTCAGAGTCTGCATGTTAACAAGATCCCCAGGTGACATACACGATCATTCTAATTTGAGAAGCAATGAGCTAGAGAGATGAACTTGGATCTTTGAGACTCTAAACTCATACCTCTTTGAACTCCCATGTTTCCATGGTGCTTTCAAAGTCATAGAGCACTGTGACATATTTTCTCTTTTTGCTTCCCCAGCCTGAATTGACTTGAGCAAGAATAGAAGAGAATACTCTAAAAGAAACTAGAATTTATTAATAGGGTGCCTACTCTAAGCCAATCACAATGCTGGAAACCATCGCATGCATTCTCTTATTAAGTCACCAAAGCAAGCGTTGAAGTTGGGAGAATAATGAGCACAATTGTACAGATGGAGTGAAACTGAGTTGTGTAACTTTACCAAGTTTACACAATTTAGATTTCTTGAGTTGCAATAAACAGCTAGAGACCTCATACTAACTCAATCAAAGAGAGGTTATTATTTTTAAAAAACAGATTATGCAGAATCCTAGATTAGAAAACACAATAAGACCAAATCATAGGAAGCCTGAAAGCAGATATCAGTTGACAACCAAGGTATCTGTCTGTTTCTTGGGAATCCACTTTGCCCTTGAAATGGGAATTCTTGTGCAAGTGACTTATTGAGGGAGACCCTCAGGAGAAAGGGCAAGAGGGAAGCAGGGCAAGGTGGAAGGCAGAAGAAAGCTAAGCAAGGATGTCGTCTCAGGTGGAGATCAGCTTCAGTCTGGTCCCACAGGGAGCTCAAGAGTATGAATAGCACTACAGAGTTGGTCTCCTCTTGCATCAAAGAGGCTGGCCTTTTGTACCCCACATGAGCCAGTCACTGGCAACTGGTTGCTAGGGTTGGGGAACTAACCAACCTAGCTGAGAGGCCACCAGGTCCTTCTCTGGAGAAGAAACATATAGGGTATTTACATGAGTTTACAAGAGTCACTCCATGTTTATTTTTATTTATATTACCCTCTCTCTCATACATGAATCAGAAGGAGTATTATTAGTCATGCAAACTCTGGAGTCAAATTTCCAGGGTTCAAGTGTGTGTATTCTTGGAGAAATTACTTAACCTCTCTATATTTGGCTTCCTCACTTTATAAATAAGGGTTCTTAACATTCCCACCTCACGGAGAGATGAGAATTAAATGAGTTAATGTGGGTAAAACACTTAATGGCTACAATAGAGGAAATGATCACTAACCATTAAATGTTATTATTTTTCTTCTTTCTAGAATTATAACATTTACTTTCCATTCAAAAATATATTTAGATTCATGCTGGACTTAAACTATTTCAATTTTTACTGCCCATCAATGATATCCTCACTCTTCTATCCTTATAGTGTTTGTCTCATATGTTGATATGTTGAAATGTATTTTCCACTTTTTTTTCTGGAAAAAAAAAGCTATAGTCGCTGTCTTCACATACTTTTTAAAATTGTCTCCCAATATGAATGACCTCTTGCCTGGGCATAGAATTTTGGGGTAACTTTTGCTTTAAAGCTTTGACTGACTCTTTTCTTCTTCTGTGTTTAATGTTGTAGAGAAATCTGCTGTCAAGTTAGTTTGATTTTTATCACTTTCTTTTTAAAATGTTTACCTTCACATGTACTTGTAGAATTGTGTCTTTATCCTTGAAATTCAAAATCTTCCCTGGCAGTGACTATGGAATGGTTTCCTGTTCTTATGTTTACAGGAAGGCTTTTCTTCTGTAGATTCGAGTCCTTCTTCAGCTCAGTCAAGATTTCTATGACTGCGCCTTTAGGTGTTATGGCCTCCGCAATTAGTACCACTGCTATTGTTGGCTCTTGCTGAAGAACGATGTTCTAGATTTCAAATCTCCCTTACTTGTTCTCCGTGTCCTTCATCCTCCCTCTGATCACTTTCAGCTCCTTGTGTTCTGAAAGAACCTCCTGGTCACTGAGTCTCATTGATTTCTTCTCCTAAATATTTCCTAAATCTGTCTACCTCTCTACATCCCAACCACCTCCATGCTAACAGCTCTTCTGCTTCTAGTCCTGCACCTCTACAATTCACCTCCACAGAGCAGGAAAAAAGGCATCTCATTTAAAATGTAAATTAAGTCATTCTCTCAAGTTGTTAACATCCGGCAGTGGCTTCTGGTTGCACTTAGAATAAAATTCAGTCACTTCATGGCCTCCAACAAACTGTAAACCTGTAGGTCCTAAAAGATGTCTACCAGACAACCCACTGTGGCCTGCTGGGATTGACAGCACTCTAGGATGGAGCTTGGAGTGGCAGGGAAGTACTAAAAAGGTGAAGCTTCTCTTCTGGAATATGCCCATGTACAGCTATCAGGATGAGGATAAAAGGAGGTAAAGTCCCAGGAGGAGTAAGTGGTCACAATTTTGAAAGGTCTGAAGGTTCCAGGTCCTAAAAATGTTTCTAGGTCAGACCAGAAAGGAAACGAAGAACATATATATTGAGCACCTACTATGGGCAACTACCGTTCTCTATGCAGCCCATTTAATCTTTGCATCTTTATTAATTATCCCTTTTTTTGATAAAAAGAAAAAAGAAAAAACTCTGAGAAGGTAAATGACTTGTCCAAGATCCCATGGCTAACAACTCATGAGGACAAAGAAAATTCAGGTCTGCATGATTTCAAAGTTTCTGATCTTTCCCTTTATCTTCTGGTCTCTCTAAAAGGTGAGTTCCAACATGGCGGCTGGGGATGGAGCCATGTGGAAGTGGAAGGCTTTAATCGGTCCCCAAGATGGGGATCACTACCTGGCTCTGCTCCAGTCACCTTCAACCTTCATACTGGAGTTGGCTAAAGAAATAAATGGAAGCCAAAGTGTAGCAATCCAAGCAGATATTCCTGGGTAGAAGATAGCTTTTCCATGTTCCCTCCTAGGTATGGACAGACCCACAGTCCTTGCCATCACATGCGCTGGCTGTGTTCTATGTTGCCTACCAGAAGTTCCCCAATGACAAATAGCCATAACCTGTTCAATAGAGTACCCTATACCTTCCCATTCCTGTCACAATCCTTCGAGATAGCAGAGCCAAGAGATGAAAGGAGGCTGGGGTCCCTAGTCATCACATGGAAGGTCATCCATCAAACACCTGATTGCACTGTGTCATAAGCAAAAAACAAAACTTATATTGTCAAAAAGCCACTGAAATTTCAGAGTTTGTTATAGCAACCAACATTAATTATACTGGCTAATACAAGTAACAGCACAAGTTACAAAGCTGAGGTGCCAAGAGCCAAGGTTCATATTCTAGTCATCTCATCGAATCAGGCTCCTTCCCCTGTGGCACCCTGCAGCTAATCTCAGTTCAAGTTCTAGCTCTCTGTGGACTCAGAGAATTTACTTCCTCTCTCTAGGCCTCAGTTTTCCCATCTCAAGAATGAGAGCTTTGTCCTCTCATTCTTGGTGACACTGGGTACTTCGAAGGCAAGTCTTACTGCTGCCTGCAGCCTAAATGCATCATTCTACAGTGACCCCATGCAGAGTCACCACCCACAGGCCTTGAGTCACTGAGTCGTTCATTGCAAAAAGCGGGTCAAAACTTTTTTTTTTCCCAAAAGATTCATTCCAGCTGATTATATAATCATCTGTATTTAGAATGCCTTTACAGTAACCACGGCAACCATGGCACGTGTGCAGTTTAAACTTTGTTCTAAATTTGCTGATGACAAAGAAATGGCTCCTTGTGTGGACCTTAGAGGGCCTGGCATAGTTTTGCTCTCTTCTGTGGGACTCAGCTTCGCTGATGGCCATGAAGAGCCAAAACCAGGAAGAGAAGGGCTTTCCCAAAGGAGGTGACCAATATCTAAAGGCCCAGAGGAGTGAAATAGCTGGCTGTGTCCAAGAAACAAGCAGATGGGTATTTCTCAGGTATGAGTGAAGGGAGGGGGACAGAGGCAGATGAGGAGGCTGGAGAGGGAGAATAAAAGTAACTCAGGAGAGTTTAAAAGATGGACTGTGTACAAAAATGAGCAGGGTGAAGGAAACACAAAGTGCTCCAGAGCTATAAGTGGTGGCAACCTTAACACCCCTCAGCCCAGAGGGAACGAAACTGTGACAGAACTTAAGAGCAAGGTGGAGAACCATGGCCTTCAATAAGGGCATAGTCAACAACCAGTGACCTGGGGGACAAATATCCCAGCTGCACTTTCCTCCCTCCTTCTGGTCTCCAACTAGTCCCCAGTAACCTGAAGGCAGAGAACAGAAGAGCCATTTGATGCAGTCCGCAGAGATCTGCAGAGAAGGGTGGAGGAAGGCAGATCTAGAGAGGAAAACAGAAGGTGCCCAGCACATCTGCAGAGCACTGGAGCCACCTCATAATTAAGGGAATATATAAGTCTGTGTGATTAAAGTTTATTTGTTCCATTTGACCTTGAATTCCATGAGGGCAGGGACTGGGTCACCACTTTATTCCTAGCAGCTAGCATAGCACCTGCATTTAGAAGGCACCTGCTAAATATTTATAGTAAATGAATGAATGAATGAATGAATGAATGAATTAAAGAAAAAATGGTTGAATGGCTGAACAAATTCCTTAGTATGAAGAGCAGACATTCACAGAGGGAAGACCTCAGGATCATTCAGGACTAGCCATTCCCTTTGAGACACTGAAAGCTGAGAAATGGTCACCACTGAGCATCAGACATGACTTTTAGCTCTTTGTCACCCAGCCTGGGGCTCAGCCCTGTCGAGGAGCAGAAACTGAAACAGATGCCCTGACATAACTCTATCCTCCCCACTGATTCAGTGCGCAAATCCCCGGAGACGCAGTGTGAGAGTACAGGGACCCCAGCCATGTTGCCACACCAACTGGTCTTGCCCAATCTTTGCCACATCTGACCTCTGCATGTGAACACCACCAGCTTGGTTATCCTGAGGTCACCATGCCTCCTCCAATAGCGTGGTTAGGACCATGAACTGCCCACCACTCAGTCCTGCAGCCAGATTACACTCCACCCTACCAGGCCATATGTAGCCCAGTCCCGCCATCCTTCCTCTTGGCTTCTACTGAGGTCCCAGCATTCCAGGTGACAATTTCTGTATAACATCCAACCAATCAAAGTGACTGGAGAGGGTGGAAAGCAGTTAGCATCAAGGATTTGTAGGCTTTGATCCTGAGACAAGGTTCAGACCAATTAGGTCTGGCTCTATCTTCTTGTCACTTCCCTCTACATGGAGAAGGATACCAAGTCTGCTCCAAAGGGATGAAAAAGTTGTTCAATGCACAAAGGTGCTGAGCTGGGTGGAACAGTGAGGGTTGAAATTCAGCTCCTGTTCCAATGGCCAAGTTGTGCACCTGGCATGAGCTGGGTCTGCCCAAAGAAATGAGTGCCTTTTTCTAATTTGAACAAAGATGCCTATGGGCTAGGGGGCCAATATGAAACAGATCATACACGAAATCTGGGCAAAGAGCTGTGCTCAACACAACTGGGGCCTGGAATATTCTCTTTATATCTTTGAATTTCAAGAAATCTGATGGCTTCAACGCCAGTCCTTCCTGTGGAAATTCATTACACAAAAATAGACCTTCTAGAGTAACAAAAGATATCATTGCAATTAAATTTATCAAAAAAGCATGGCAATCAATGTCCCATGCATTGACGGCGTTTCAAATGCCCTTAATCAATGGCTGTGCTAATTACACATTTATTGCAATTAATTTCATTTCAATTATGCCTTAATTACTAACCTTGAGTGAGACTGGGCAGCTCAGAGAATTCGTGTCACCACAGAGCGAGGACCAAGAGATAAGTTGCCATCCTTCGATTGAAAGATGCTGCTCCATTAAAAGTTGGTTTATTGGATCAAGGCCTTTTGGGGGAGGAGGCGGTTGGTTTCTCCAGGGAGGCAATTCATTATGCGAGTCTGAAATTGAATGCAGGAAAGCAGGCAGCTGTGCTTACTGATTAACTAGAGCTGGTGTTTCATTTGCTTCTTATTGATGCCAATTCCTCACTGGTTCATTAGCTGTGGTCAGAGTGTAAATGCCTTCAGAGTGTATGCTTTTGTGATATCCTCAGCCTCTGGCTCAGTCCACTTGTTCCTTATCTTCCTTCCAAAGGAGGGCTCTTTCTTAGTCCCTCATGTCTAGGAGGTTCAGCTCTGCATTCCTCTGGCAAGACCTGGGCTTCAGTCTCTGCCCAGGACAGGGCGCCTTGGCATCAATGGCCTGCCCACTGAGATTCCCAAGGAGAATGCCATTTCAGCGGCTGGGGATGCTGGGAAAGAACTTGCCCTGTGGCAAAGCAAAAGGAACTTGTAGACAGAACTCAGGCTCTGAAATCTCTCAGTCCTGGCTTCAAGTCCCAGTTCTGATCATTCTTATCTTTGTGGTCTTAGGCAAGCCATTTGATCTCCCTAGTCAAGTAAATGGAAAACAAAAGTGCCGAACTCTTGATAGGAGCTCAAAAAAAGTGTCAGCTGCCTTCAACGATAATCCCTTCTCCATGGCTTACTGCAAGCCTGCCTCTGGGAGGTTTCTTTATTTCTAGGAGAGCATATTTTTTCTGCAAAACATCTTTTTAATGAGCTCAGAAAGAAGGAACTATAGCTATCTGCTAGTCCAGGCCTTCATCTTAAAGATGGGGAAATAGAGGCCAGGGAAGGGGAAGCCTGAGGTCACATTGTGTGTTGGTACCAGAATTACACTTGAACCAGGTCACCTGACTCCCAACTCTAGAACTTTCCTGCCACATCACAAAGCAGCCTCTTTAGAAAACCATTTGTATCTGATAAAGACTAAAGATATATAAATATCCTATGTATGCACTCAAGGAGAGAGGTATAAAGATGTTTGCTGCAGCATCATTCATCATCAGAGAAAAAAAAAAGTATTAACAACCTAAATATCCCCCACCAGAGAAATACAGAGGCAAATTGTGATGGATTTATAGTCTGGAATACTATACAGCAGTTAAAACAAATGCACTTGATCAACATTGTCAACATGGATAAATTTCTAAAACATCCTGTCTGAATTTTAAAAAGCAACTTGCAGAATACTTACAGCATTATATCATTTATCTTAATGTTTTAAATTCACAAAGGCGAAGAGACAGATTATAAATACATCCATATGTAAATGAGGCATTAAAACTTGAGCAGGAAGAATATATCAACTGAGGGCAGTGACTACCTGGAAGAGGAGAGAATAGGACTGAAGAGGAGCACAAAGAGGCACTAACAGCAGTAAGTGTAGCATTTTACTTATCTTTTTAAAGAAATATTTAAAGCAAATATAATTAAATGTTCACATGTTTTAGGTGGTAGGTCCTTGGCTTTCTTAGTTTCCAAACTGCTTGTTCTGTTTGAAATATTTCTTCATTACAATAAAAAAGTAAAATGGTTAAGCTTCATAATTACTTACTAAGAACAGAGATACGTAACTTTGAGATTGTTCCAGGTTAACACTCAATACCACCAAAGACAAGGTGACCACATATCCCAGTTTGCTAGGCCTAAAACAGAGCCTGTAGGATATTAGTAGGTACTCAATGATATTTATTAAATTAATTGATTACTTGAAGAATTAAAATATAGTAGATATTCCACAAATAAAATTTTCTCTCCTCTGCTTATGAAGATTCAAAGGAAAATCCATGAAATGGAGCAGAGTGAAAAGCAGATCAATGATGAGCCTGTTGTAGCTGTCAGGGTCCTTGGAGAAGGATGATGGTGGCTGGGACTAGGGTGACGGCAGTGGGAATGAAAGAAGTGGGCACATTTCAAAGACAATTAGGAGATAAAAGCAGTAGGATGTGTTGATTTGGGGGTTGAGGAGGAGATCACTTCTGAGACTCTGGCCTCACTACTTCCTGGGAGAAGACCGGGCTGGAGGGAGATGTCCTGAGTTCCATCTTGGACACAACGCATTTAAGGTGCAACCCAACCTTCGAAGGGGAATAAGCACCTTTCAGTACCCCCTGCAGTGCCAATAACACCTCCTCCTGGGCTCTGTGTGGTAGGCTCACCCCTACACCAGAGCACTGGACCCCGGAGGGCTCCCAGCTTGCATTCCCCAAGTTTACAGGAATGTCCCACTGCCTCATGTTAGTCTGCTGTCAGGTGGGCTTTGAAGCAGCAGTCTGGCCTGAGCCCAGCGAGGCAGCCTCTATGTCTCACCTTTGCATTGTCAAACTTCTGACAATTATAACGATCCAGGTATGAGTTCCCCAATCCCACCGTTAGGTGTTCATCCCAAGTGGACCCCAAAGGGGACCTGGCAGTCACCTAGGGGGCAGGGGCTGATGCCAGTTACATAGAAATATAAAACATTTCCTGCTCCCACCCCCCAGTTCCTGGGGGAACGCTTTGCTCTGAGAGAGCACCGGCATGCGTCCAACAGTCAACGGCTGCCTTCAGACCCCTTAAAAGGGAACGTAGAGGAAAACCCTTCTGTGAGTGGAAGGTTTTACAGTGCCAATGAAAATTATGCAAAAAAAAAAAAAGATGAACCTAATCAAAGTCTTTTTGGGTCATGCCGGAAATGCCTTTTTAAAAAACATTAGTCTTGCTCTTGGGCCTCGTTCATTTTTTTCTATCCTGAATACTGTGAAAATTTTGGCTTTATCCAGATGGACTGACTGACTCTCAGTGGCTACAAAATGGATTTCCCAAAGGCTGTGTGCAATTGGTTTTCTTTCAACTTTTCTTAATTTTCATTTATTTTTCTTCCATCCTCACTCTGGCTCTGGGCCAGTTCTTTTGGGTTGAATAAATTTAAATGTCATTACTGATAATGGGAAAAGCCAAGCCCACTTTTGAGCCATGTCACAAAATGTAACCTTTTCAGATGGGATGGGGCTGGGGAGGATTAAAGGCCATCAATAGCCCTGCTCATACATATCCATAAATCCATCAGACACCAGTGCATCAAGTCCCAGTTCAAGTTCTGTACAGCTCTAGGGTGCCTCCAATTATCTCAATGACTCTTGCAAACTTCTCAAAAATTTTCTCAAGACAAATCGAATTTTCCTTCAGTATCCAATTAAATATAAGTACATAGCATGCAAGACTTTGAAGCAGGACTTCTTAACCTGGGTTCTACAAGTCTATGGCGAGAATACAGTGATCGATGAACTTAGGCAGATAAAACTTACATCTTTTTTTCACTAATATCTGACTAACTTTAACTCTTTCTTCTATTATGAATATAGGCAGCAAACTATAGAAGTATTAGTGGAACCAGCCTTTTGCCAATCAAATCCATGATATTTTCATATCACCTAATAGTTGCTACTATTTTGAAATATTTTGAAATATTTATGTTCAACACTACTTTCAAATCATAGTATTTATAAAACCCTCCACTAGGTTGATAGTTAAAGTGTTAATAAAGAAGTATATTTATGACAATACCACAAAATTGTTTTCTTAATATTTGGTTAATTATAGGAAACTGTAATTGATTTCCTTTGGAATCCTACATATTTGTTATGCATTTAAAAACTTTATTCTGAGCAGAGGTCCATAGGCCTCACCAGAGTAATGAGTGGGGGTCCATAGGAAAAAAAAGACACCAGGGACTCTGCATTGGAGGGAGAGAAAAAGGGGAAGGTGGGAAGAAATGTAACAACCATGGATGAAGGACGTATTAATGTACTGCTCTGTTTTGAGCTTACCGAGGGGAAGAGGCATCTGAGAATGAAAGCAACAGATTCTACCTCTCCTCCAGCCCTCTTCCTAAGGTCAACAATTCTCCAATTTTAATTCTGTATAGTAAATAATTTGGCCTTGCCCAAAGAGAGGTCTGGCCTTTGTTCCCAGCTCCTGAAAGATAATCCTTAAAACTCTGAAATTTCCTGAGTGACAGGAACAAGAATTTGGAATGATTTCTTATGCAGCAATAGTTGACTTATATACCTCTAGACACCAGTGCTCACCCTTCTTGACTGGACTTCCTGTGTCCCCATCTTCTCTAGGTCAGCTCTTCTAGAACCTAGCCAAATCAGAGGCAAACCTTGTTCCAGTTCCCAACTCTCCCTCTCCACCTTCTCTGTTCCTATTTTGCTTCTCATTAGCCATGTGATGATCTGGGAGGTAGAAATATTTAACTTCTCTGAGACTTACTTCTTTAGGGTTATTGGAAATATTGGATTTTTATAAATATTGGTGTTTATAAACTCTAAAACACCTCTAGACATACAGAAGATGTCCAATAAATGATATTAAATCAGCCATTCCAGACTGATCTCTGAGAAATAGTATGGGCATCACTCCATTGAGAAAGAACCAAAAGCTAACATGAATGGATGAATAGATGGATGGACAGACAGATGGACGGACAGACAGATGGATGAACAGACAGATGGACAGACAGTCGGAGAGACAGATAGATAGATGATGTACATGGATTTGAGATGAATGAGGATGTCTGTACCTTTGGAAGGGTAGATAAACAGATGGTTGAGAGATAAATGGAGCCCTTTATCCTTGGGGATGCCCAATTGCCTTACACTTGCTTCTTTTCCTCTACCTTCTAGCTCCCACTCATTCCTCTTTGTCACAATCAACTCTTGGGTTTATTTTAAGTGTCCTTTTAAACAAATCACAAAACTCAAATTGGCTGGTTGAGAGATTCTAGCATTCTAATCGTGAAGCATGCTTAGGAATGACTTAGGAGCTGAGGGGAGCTTTAAAAAAGCCAAAGATGCTGAGAGAAAATGAGAAACATGACATTTCGAAAAGGAAGCCAATTTTCTTTAAAACTATTGCCTCTGTAAACCATATTATAAATCCAATAAATTCACATAATGTGATGGCAAGGCCCTCACAAAAGAGAGAGGGGAGGGAAGAGAAAGAAAAATAAAAAAGGACAAGAAAAATCTTGCAGAGACTTCCAAAATCATTCCTCCATTTAAAAACAATTGCTTTGATCCTTATGGTAATTATTAAAAGTCGGACTACCTGGATTCAAATACAGGATTCACCACTTCCAAGTGGAGTAACCTTGGGCAAAACATTTAACCTCTCCATGTCTCAATTCATTCATCTACAACATGAGAGTGATAACAATACTTACTTCATTGAGTAGTTGTGAGAATTACTAAAATAACGTGAGTAAAGCTCTTAGAAATCTTCCAGGCACATGGTAAGTTCATGGTAAACATGAGCAGATACTATTCCATTACTTCCATACACACTCACTTGGGAAAGAACACAGCACCAGGACCTGGGTGACACAGGGAGTGTGAATAGGTTTAGCACTGCTCTGAAGACTCGCCTCATGCTTTGCAGCATCACACACTGATATTCTCTACCCCGATTACCCACAATGATGCTGACACCGACTGTTCACAATTTCAATCCCAAATACCATGCAACCCAAATATGGAGGTGGACAACATGGTCCAGTCTCAACACAATGTTATACTAAAAGAAACAGTCCAGGGACCGCAAAGGATTTAAAGAACTGCAGATATCTATTCAATCTTTCAAAAAATATAAAGAAGAGAAATACATTCTTAATATACAACAAACATATTTAAAATCTCTCCATCACTACTGATTTCAATATCCTCCATATAACATTTACTCAAAACTCTCTCCCTCCCCCTTCACTCATTTTCACCCTCCAGACCATGAGGCTTTTCTCTTTGTCACCCCTTCCATATGTGCCCACATTGGTTCTTCATTAGGTAGATCAGCTTAACCTCAGAAGTGACACACATGACTCCTACTCATATTTTATCAGCCAGAAGCAGTCACCTGTCCCTGCCAACTCCAAGGGAGCTAGGAAATATAAGAAAACAAATGGAATATTTGATAAGAAATACTGGCTCTACCACAAAATGTGATAATAATACCTCCCCTACTAGGTGATTACAAAGATTATGTGAACAATTATATTTCAAGAAGAACTAACATTCAAACCTCAGTAAAGTATTTATTGTGCAGCTACTATCTGCTAGGCCCTGTGCTTAGTGCTGAGAATGCCATGGTGAGCCTATCCTCATGGAGCTTATAGTCAGTCTGGTAGATGAAGCAGACAAAAATAAGGTAATCACACCAATGAGAGTGTAATGAAACAATGAGACAGATTAACTGAAAAAGGGATGCGTGGTGATATAATAGAAAGCCTTGACTCATCTAGGGGCCAGGAAGCCATTCTTGAGTTCAGATCTGAAGGCTAAGCAGGCATTAAATGAATAAGCATTGGTGCAGAGAGCATTGCTGGCAGAGGAAACAGTATAGAAAAGGTCCGGTGGCAGGAGAATCCCAGCATATTTGAGGAACCGAGAAAAAAAATCCAAGAAGCTCAAGTATCAAATAGCCCAAGGGACACCTTGGAGTGAAAAAGGGGTCATCGAGTGCAGCAGGGACCAAACTTTGTACACCTCAACAATGATTTATTTGTCCTTTATCACTAGAGCAAACTTATGTAATAGTTATTATAGTCGTAATTCCCACTTTGCAGAAGTAGAAGCTGATGCTCAGAGAGGCCAGGAGACACATTTAGAGTTCCACAGCCATCAGAGGAGGAGCTGGGTTCCTGAATCAAGCCCTAACCACTGTATGGTCACCCCCAAAGCCTCAGGTCAATTCAGAGCTAAAAAAAAAACAATTCTCCCCCATCATGAGAAGAACCATTTCCTTCCTAGGGCACATCCTGCCTCCAAGCCTGTGATGTGAGCAGACAGTATAGCTTTGGCCTGGGCTGGGCCAGCCGACAGGTTGGAGCTGGGACAGGATGGAGCTAGGACAGGTTGAGGCAAAGAGCTAGGGAAAGAAATGACTGAGACTCCATGTACTTCCTTCCCAGCTCAGCTGAGCCATTGGACTAATAATGTTCCCTTCCTGGCCTCAGTTTCCCCATCCTTGAAATAAAAGCATTGAACCAGATGCTTTCTGAGGTCCCTTTTAGCAAAAGGAGTCTTAGGTGTGTTTTCCAGCTGAGTAATGAAGGGGGAAAGTGAGTAGATGCCAAACCAGTCGTTATCTGGAGAACTGCAATTTGCTAAACAAGAAAATCAAAGGGAAATTGCAAAGATGATGAGGGATGGGCCTTTTTTAGGAACAACAACCTAATCACAAGTCACTGCTGTAGAAAAATTGTCATAAAAACCTTGATTTGCAGCTTTAGGGAGAAACGTGCCATGGAAGACAGGCAATTAACAACGTGAGAAGCTTCACGGAGGCACAGATGAATCATGGAAGGCCGTGTCTACGGAATGGAAAGGACGCCAGACAGCACACGATCAAAATCCGAGTCCAATTCATGAAGTCCTTGCAGAAATGCCCCATCAGGAATTTAGTCTGCCTCCTCCTGGACCCCTCTTGTGATGAAGAGCTTCGTACCCATTCCCCTTCACAGTGGCCAGCAGTGCATGGCTCATAGCAAGAGCTCAACACATATTTCTGAATGAACAAATGAACAAACGAACAAACAAACGAATGAACAAATGAATACCTCTGGTGCTGCTCCAAAAACTCTCCATATACTTTCATTTATGGGTCCCAGCACTACCATCTGAAGCAATCTTGGTCTTAACTGCCTAATTTAGGAAGGGATTCCCAAAAGCAGACCCTGGTCTTCGGGGTGATTTTAGGAACCCCTGGTTGGGGAATGAGGAACTGAGACAGGGAAAGGAAGGACGCTAATATGGGGGTGTTAATGAGCGTGTCACTGCTGTGAGCAACTATAGCTTAATTCCTCTGGGGAACCTCTGGGAGACTGTGCGGGCCAATACAGCAGCCACGAGCCACCTGGGGCCACTGAGTACAAACTGAGATGTAGAGTAAAGGTAAAATACATTCTGTACTTCGAAGACTTCAAATTTTTAAAAAGTAAACTATCTCATTAATGATTTTTATATTGATTATGTAACAAAAGGACAATACTTTGACACACTGGCTTAAAATACAGCATAAAAATTGATTTTGCCGATTTCGTTTTACCTTAATTTAAAAGTACATGTGTGGCTCACATTTATGGCTCACATTATTTTTCTATTGTTCAATGCTGGCACAGAACATACTCCGGTGTAGGGAAGCCGGGGTTCTACCCACCAAATTCCACGTATCACTGGTTGAACTTACTCCCAGGGGTGTAAGTTCCCCACTATTTCGACCTGCCCATGCACCAGTGAGCCTCTGCAGCCAAAGAAACTCCTCAGGCAGAGCTGCAGAAACTTGCCATAGGAAGCCATCAGTACACTCCAGGGCCTCGAGTGGAGGGTATGAGGGCAGAGCACCAGAAGCACCCGCTGCTGTGCCCTACATACATCTGATGACCACATTCGTGTCCTACACCAATGCCCCAACCTCTCACCTCCAAACTAAATAGTCCAATTTCTCTCTGCATGTATGTCTTATACAACATGTTCCCTGTCCCCTCGACTTGAGTTGCCTTCTCTGAACATATACCAGTTGGCCACTGCCCTTTTTATAGGGTGGTGATTGAGACTGTCTATCACTCACTCTTAGCCTTCCTGCATCAAAGGCCCTTTGAGATTCTGGTAACTTTATGGATTCTCTCCCCTGGAAGATATGCAGCATACTCACAAACTTCTGCATTGCATTTCCAAGGAGTTCACAACCCAGTGTCCAGACACAGATCCTTCCAAAAGCCCGTGGGCCCGGGGGTGAAAACTCTTGCTCTAATGCTTGCTTGTCCAGGCCTCTTTTCCTCCTCTACATATATTCACATCTGAGTCCTTTCCACTTTATCACCAAGAGGAAAGGGATTCCTAAAGCTATGGATTGAGGTAGTTACTTCCAGAGGGGTCTGCTGAGCACTTGAGGTTTTATCTCCCACCTCAGTCCCCAGTGATTCCCTGATTCCTGGTAAACAGGAAATTCTGTGAAGACGAGCATTGCATGCAACCAGGATCTCAAGGCAAAAACTCCCTGCCCACAGGGCACATAATGTTAAGGACAGAAGAGCCCAAGGACATCAGCAAACCTGACACATGCCAGTAATTTAGAGTTTACTGTCATCTCATTTTGATCCTCAAGACAACTCAGTGAGGTAAACAAAGCTGTGTCTTGATTCTGCAGATAGAGAAGGTGAATCTCAGAGTGGTCAGGTGCTTGCCCAAGAGCACATAGCTAGCGGGGTGAGGGACTTGGGGAGCCATTACATGAACCAGTATCTTTTAACTCCAAGTTCTGTGTCCCTTCAACTTCATCCAGTTGCTCCTTATGGGGCAGACTGCTAACTGTCCACCCGAATCCATTCTCTCTTTTCTCCATGGATTATTGTGATTGGGACATGGCCATCTGGCTAGGGATTGCATTTCCCAGCTTCCCTGGGGGCTAGATGGCCATGTGCCTGTTCCAGTGATGAAATACGAATGAACATAATGTGTGTCGTTGCTGTCACACTTGTTCACAAAGAATGTATCGCCCTGATGGCCCTGGATTTGCAAATCCCCCCCTCCTACTGGCTGGGTGACATAACCAAAGTGATTTGGAAGCCACATGAAGATGACAGAGGCCTAATCAACCTGGGCTCCTGAGTGTGAAACAGAGCTACCTGCTGACCTAGAATATACCTCTGACTACTACATGAGAGACAAACAACTTCTTTGTTCCTTAGCCATGTTATTTGGGATCTTTTGTTATAGCAGCTATACCTTTTATCTTAATGAATACACAGCCCTAAGGAACATCAAACCAAATTCCCTGATTACAGAGTCAATTCTCCCTATTGCTCATTAATTCATTCATTCACATAGAAAGGAAGCATCTGTATTTTGAGAATGTTGTCACACCTAGATGGCCACTGAGGGTCTCATTTTATCAGTGCTTCCAGGGGAAAAAGAGGGGAAGGACTTGTGGATTGCCTGCAGTGCTAATAAGGAGCTGGGGCTGGTGCTTTGGATCAAAGGAAGGAGCAGAGAATGACCTCAGAGGGGAGAACGTGAAGGTATCCAGGCTTGACCCAGAATGGTGCCCTCCTACCCAACCCAAAGGGAACATGGTCTGAGCAACTCCAAGGTCTGATTCAATTAAACTGTGACAGCAGTTCCACTCTCCAGAGAGCTTAACATAATGGCCATCAGGCATGGCTGGGGACAAAGTATGTTTTAACCACGTCCTAGTCAATCATGGGTGAGGGGGAGATTCCTGCCCTAAGGTCATGGGGATGGCCAAGTACACAACACCCAACACTGGAAAGATATGACTAACAGCACTTTGTTGATCACATACACTCACAACCCAGGTGAGGAGCACACTGCATGTCCCGCCAGGCCACACAGGCATCGTACTCCAGAAAAGAGTGAAAAACCAGGGACTGTGGGAGTTGGACCTTGTAGTATCAGGGTGTCCCCCAGGTCCCTGAGAGGATACGATTGGCTTATTTGAATAATTCCGTGATCTGGCAGAGATCTGAAACCCACTACTCAGCGATAAGCAGGAACTGCACCTGGTTCTCTTGATAAGGAGGTTTATATGACAAGGGGACCTCAGACGTGGGAGCAGAGCAGAGAAGGGAACTGACTTGCTCCATTCAAGGCCTCTCAGTTTCACCTGATATCAAGGCAGCACATTAAACTGGGACTTGATTTTAGGCCTTCCACCGCGGAATGCTCCCAAGGGATCACACGGCAGCCACAGAACGTGTCAGCAACATCAGCTCAGGGAGCCTCAAGACACACAGGGTCTCAGCCCAGAGCATCCAGAACCTTGGAGCCCGACTCATTAGTGCTCACTGCTGCTCAAAGTGGGCTCAGAGCTGAGCTCTGCCTGAGAGGAACAAGGGGTAGGGACACTCTGTTCCCTGCACCTTTCCAACCTTCCCTCCTACCTGGAAATCACCCTGCCTCAGTCAGGTCAAAAATCCCCGCCCCTGGCTGTTGGAGTCCTCACTTTCCTTCATAGCTCCTACACTGGACACAAACACACATCAGTACATCTGCCCTTTGCTCCTAGAAGAAAGTGGGCTCTCTAACCAAGACGACTAGTTTTGGCCTAGAGCACTGAAAACAGAAAGCAGCTAGCTGTCAGTGATATGGGTCCACGCTGGGACGCTCACTTCTAAACCCCCATCTCTCGTCCTTCTGTCTTCTTTGCTCCCAGTGACCCAGCTCGGCCAACCAGAGGGCTGTGTTTGCTTTCTGCACTGGCCTTTCTCAACTTCTCTAATCAATTCTTGGCTTGAGGCACCATCTAGGCTGAACCCACAGAAAGAAATCAACTTTGTTCTGCTTTTAATGTAGCTCAGGCATCAAGATAGTAATGAGCTTCAGAACTCTGTACCCCGTAGAAATGATCCCCATGAAGGCACATGAGATCCTATGTGGCCACTCTGCTGGGGTGGGAACTTCAATTGCCAATACTGAGGGTACTGGCATTAGAACTTCAACATACAGATTTGGGGGAGACACAATTTGGCCCAGAACAGACCAGCAAGCTCAGCAAGCTCAGCGTGCCTCTAAGGCAGGGTCTTTTTGCTGGAGATCAAACCGCCCTCACAGCGGCAGTAGTTAGAAGGAGGGCTTCTATGTGAGCTGGCCTAAAGGGGGGTGGGGCAGCACCCTGAAGAGGAGATGGGTAGAGGGGAAGAGGAGGGGCACTAGTATGGGGAAAAGGAGATCTGGTCACCAGATTTCAACAAGGATGTGAACTAATTCACTGTGCCTAGGGAGGATGGACGGGCTGTGAAGATAATAGGGGGCATTCAGCTTTAAGAACAAGGGACAGTATCTCTGTCTTCACCTCCCTGCAGAAGGGTAACCAGTGTGCCCCAAAGGAAAGAACCAGGATGTGTGGCTATAAACCAAGGACAGGCATGTTTCAATTATAGAAAAACAAAAACATTCTAGGCATTAAAATAGTCAGACTTGGGGTAATCTGCTATAACGAGTACAGTAGTGAGCTCCCTTCACTCAAGTATTTGTCGGGCTGGAAGATCATCAGGGTGCTCAGAAGAGAAGTTTTCCAGCAATTCCAAAATTCTGTGATGCATCAAATAAGAGAGCCAGACTAAATAATTTAGCTCAAAGCCTGCCCTTGTGGTCCTCTGGTCTTCTATAACACTTAACAGCCTCTCTCCTTCCAGACTAGATGAATCGTAGGGAGAGTAGCTAATGGCACAGAATTCTGCCACCGAATTTATGACATTCATCCAAAATGTCCAACCTGCTATGCAGTTACAGTAACTACTATTATAAATCAACAAGTCATCTTAAACACGTACACATAAAAGCAGAAAGACAGGATGCCTAAAAGTGTAAAATAATTTCTGGACCCTGTCAAGAAACCAAACCTTTCAGAAGAATTTGGTTCTGCAGCTACCGAGTCAAGAGTTCAACATTCCAGAAAGCTGTGGTACACAGAATAATGCTCTGCCTGCCCTCGAATCCTCAGCACCTGTGTATTTTTTTTTTAAATGGTAAAATTCACATAACACAAAATTTACTGTTTTAAAGCATGCCATTCGGTGGCATTTAGAGCAGTCACAATTTTGTGTAACTACCACCTCTATCCAGTTCCAAGACTGTTTTGCCATCCCAAAGAAAAACACTACACCCCTTAAGCATTCACTCCCCCAGCCCCTGGCAACCACGAATCTGCTTCCTGTCTCTATGCACTTATCCATTCTGGATACTTCATATAATGGAATCATATAATATGTGACTTTCTGTGTCTGGCTTTTTTCACTTAGCATGAGGTTCATCCATGTTGTAGCATGGATCAGTACTTCATTCCTTTATATGTCTGAGTAATGTTCCATTTTACTTAAATTTTGAACAAGATGCTTCTCATTTTCACTTTGCACTGGGCTCTGAAATCATGATGCTGGTCTTAGCTGGCTCTGATGGGGGTGAGGGAGCTGGTCACACAGTTGCCTGCCCCTCCCCCCTCCAGGTACCCTTCACCATGCAGCCAAAATGACCTTCCTTGGGTGAATTCTGACCGTGCCACCTCCCTGCGGAAAATCCTCCCATGACTAGCACTCATCCACCCCAACCTCGCTTGTATCTTAGTCCCTGGGCTACAGGCTCCTAATCTCTGAAGAAGCCAGGCTCTGGCGACTCTCCACAAGTTCCTCCAGCTTCCTCTCAGCCAGGAAGGCCCTCCCACTGCTGCCCCTGCCTCTCTTCTCAGATTCCAATACCATAGCTCTATGACTCTAAGGTCCTTATGCTCAAAATGAGGTGAAAGTGGAGAAAGGGCCATGAGATCGGTGGTGACAAAGCTGCAATTTGCTTCGAGGCTAACCTTCCAGGAAGACGGGCTGAGAAACGGATGAGTCCATTTAAGCTTTCACACTGACATTTCTGGAAATCCTAGAGCTCACTTACCAGGGAACTTATGTAACCCATGAGATATAAATAAGCACATTAAAGTATTCCTGCTTCCATCCAGCTTAATGGCCAAGAAACTAATTGTCAGATATTAAAAAGGATCTGAAATAAATATGGCTGGACAGGTACTTGATAGTATGTAAGGAACATGGCCAAAAAGAGTCAGAGTAAACACAGGGAATCTTCCGGACATCCAGTGAGCATTTTTCCATTTTCACACATCAACCATCATTTAACAGTAGCCAGCACCACCTTGATTCTACTACCTTCCAGAAGTAAGGAGGGTGAGTTGATGGAGGGACACCGGAAACCCTCGGATCCAGAGATCACCTATCTGGCTTGATCTCTTGGTGGCCAATGCCTTTATGGTCGGTCAGGGGCCACTAACACCAGAACTTCAACCAGGGACAGGTCAGCCTTTGTGGCTGAGCTTGCACTACAGGCTGAGTCCCCAGTTGTCAAAGCCGACACCTGCCACTTCAGTCCTCCCCTTCTCCCTGACCTGGCCCTGGACCACCATCTCCAAGTCATCCTTCTTATGACAACTTTCTCCTATCTTCGGTCCTTGTACACATGTGTACATACACACACACACACACACACACACACACACACACACATCACACACACACAGATTCCTTCATGTCACCCTTCAGAAGTGTTCATTGCCTCATCTAGACAAAAGCCCCCTGCCACGGATCTGCCTCTCTCCCAAGCCACTCTCTCCTCTCACTCCTTCCATCCACCAGTGAACATCCACATCTTCTGTCTGTCCTTCCACACCTCCCCGGGTCTCCCAGCCTCCAGCCTCATGTCACACATCCTTCCTCCACAGAAAGATCTTTCTGAAAAATTATAAAACCCAACACTCACCCTTCCTAAACCTTCCAGTAGCCTTTTAACCCCAAAGATGAGGCCAACTCTCAAGCTGGGCATTCAAGGACCATCTGGCCTGGCCCCCCTCCCCATCTCATCACATACCCTGCAGCACCCTCTTCCTTCCATTCCGGGCTCCAAACCTGCTCACCCTCCCCAAATATCTCTTTCTCATTTATACACCTCTCCCCTATGTCCTGCCTTCCACCTCTCTGAGCCTCGGTTCCTCCATCTATAGAGGGATATATTTGGATCAGCTAATCCCTGAGGTTTGCCCTCCTGGTTCTAAAAGAAAAATGCAACATACACATCACTTACCCTTTCTTGAGTATCTAAGTGCTTTCCATGGAAACCTCAGGAACCGCCAGTGACCATCCCAGCAGAAGCAGCGGGCATGTTCTCTCTCACGCTTTTTTAATAACTACTTTCAATGTATTTCACCATCTCATGAACAAAAATAGCCAGGTTTAATCCTCTAAGGAAAAAATAGAAAGGAAGCTGAGAGTCAAATTAGTGTCCACTCTTAGAAAATCAAGAGGTAAAGAAAGAAGAAAAAAAGAGAGAGAGAGAGAGACATCAGACCCACAGATGGACCAGATAACTTAGCTCCCCACAGCTGGGAATCCACATAGGGCCAGAAAGACCAGGGAAGTTGAGGCAAGAAGAAAAAATTTTGCCCGAGGGTCCCCATTAGGATCCTGTTCACAGGTATCACAAACCACATATTTTTTAGAGCACCCCTGACACATGTCATTTCAGACATATAACCATTCCCTTCTTCCTTGGTTTATCAATTAAGAGTGAGAGCCAACTGCCAGTGAGTGGGCTGATCCTCAACTCATAAAGTGTATATATAATTTTTTACATTTGGGGAAGTAGCCAGCTTATCTTCGTTTCTTGCTTGGTCCTCTAAGCAGCACTGGCCTTCTTGGAAGGAAGAGGAGGGATGGAGAAGTGTGTCCTGAAGTCCCTGGGGACGGGGACCCAAGCTATTACCTTTAGGCAGTGAACCAGGGTTGGGCAATGAGGAAGGAAATTCTTTCACTTTTATAATGCTAATTATACACCTTAATTTTTTATTCTTTATCAATCAACACTGCTGTAGTTGGATGATTTTTTTTCGTTTGGTTTTTTAGCACATACATAGATAACAAGAGAAGCTTTATTCTCCATGTTGTTCAAGAAAACGAATCAACCCAAGAAGGCCAAATTACCTTGTTGATCATCTTTTTTCTTAAACTATCATCTACAGCATGGTCTGCAAACTATAGCACCAAGCCAGATTCAGCCCACCATTTATTTCTGTAAGGCCCACAAGTTTAGAATGCTTTTTATATTTTGCAGTTATTTTTTAATCAAAAGAAGACGACTATTTAGTGACATGTGAAAATTATATAAAACTCAAATGTCAGCGTTCATAAATAAAGTTTTATTGGAACACGGCCATGTGCAATCATTTACATATTGCCGATGGTTGTTCTTGCACTATATGGCCCACAAAGTCAAAAACGTTTACCATCTGGCCCTTTACAGAGTCCCTCAAACCCAGCTCTAAACTACACATCCTGTTTTCTTGAGTGTAGAGTTAAGAATACATTAAAAACTTAAATTTTAATCAAACATCTGTGGAACCTTGAGTATACTCTTGAAGAACACTATTCTAAAAAATACTTAAAGACTTCGTAAAGTAATGTGGGTTTTTTCTCTTTTTATCTTTAATTTTTTCATTATAGAAAAGCATAAAACCTATTCAATAGTACACACAACAGTATAATGAGCCCCATATACCCACCACCCAGTTTCAACAACTATCTACTTATGATGGATCTGGTTTCAAAGATACCCCACCACTACCCCCTCCTGTGTTATTTTGAAGCAAATCCCAGAGTACATAATTTCATCTGTAAATATTTCATAGCATACACTCTTTTAAAATAAAATTTTACAACTGGGGGAGACTGTGACAAGCTGCATGTAATAAGAAGTTTGCTGCTAAAGAATCATAAACCTGAGTTGGGGGGACTTTATAACTGATTGAGGAATACATGCTATCGCCTCATCTTCCAACCAGAACTCCAGGTTGGATGACAGTCACCAGCCATTGGGATGGGGCAGCCCTTCCCTCCGCCATTTATTGTGATCAAGGAAAAGAAATTGAACAGAGGAAGAGACAAGGAAGAGGGGCTTAATGTAATTCAAGATTGGGAAGGAGACATAGTTTCAGTTTAATGAGTTTTCAAAAGCTGTGCAAGCATTGACAAAGATTCATCCTGCTAGTGGGTGCAGTCTGATTTTTCTTTCTCTTGAACATCACGGGTCACTAGGAAGAAAGGAGAAGCAGGTTCCCTTCATGCATGCAGACCCCTCTTTGGTCTTCTTTTTCTCTGCCACCCCAAGAACTCAAAAGACATCCCCATTCTCCTACCCTCAAAAAATAAAATGAAATAAAGCAGCACAGAGAATAGCCACATCAGAGGGGAATGAGGACTGAAGAGGAGAGGCAGAGGTGTGAGAATAGGAAGGAGGTCAAACCCAGCTGGCCAGCCCCAGTGGCCAGCTTTCCATGTCAGCTCTGGCTGGCGAGAGTACCCAGGTTATTCAATCGACGCTAACTTAGGTGTTGCTGAGGAGGTGTTTTGTAGACTTGGTTAACATCTACAATCAGTGGACTTTAAGTAAAGGAGATTATCTTCCATAATGTCAATGTACCTCATCCAATTAACTGAAAGGACTCAAGAGCAAAAACCTGAGGTTTCTCTCAGGAAAAAGAAATTCTGCCTCAAGACGACAGCAGCAGCTCTGCCTGAGACTTCCCAGACTGCCAGCCCACCCTACAGGTTTCAGACCTGCCAGCCCCCACTACCACGTGAGCCAATTCCCTGAAATAAATGTAAGTATATTAACATAGAAATAGAGAAAGACAGAATAGAGATAGATAAATAGACAGACAGAGATGCAAGTATAGATGAAATAAATACAGAAAGAGATATATAGATATAGGTCCTACTGGTTCTGTTTCTCTGGAGAACCCTGACTGATAAACATGCTGATTATTTCTCTCCCCTAACTGTATAATCTGTGGTAATAATAATTAATAATAATAATACCTAACGTTTATCGAGTGCTCACTATGTGTCAGGCAATTTTAAGCGCCTTACCTATTTAACCCACTGAATCCTCACACTAGCCCAAGAGGGTAAGTATAATTATTGTCCCCACCTTACAGATGAGGAATCTGAGACACAGAGAGGCTGGGCTGCTGCCAGCCTTGTAGCAAAGAGCTGACTGAGGCTGGGAGGAAAGCGTTTGTTCCTTCACTAGGGGCTGACCTGAGATACAGAGTTCAGTTTGCTCCACTGGAGGCAAGAAGTCACCTACCTGGAAAGAGCACAGACAGGAAGGAAAACACCAAACGCCAAAATAGGTGGAGCTCAGTCTTTCTGATTCTGCTGTAGCAGCATCAACAAAGCACCAAATAATCTCAGTAAATCACCCCATCACATTTCTGTGAAACCACAGTGAGCATTTTAATATAGTAAATCTTCCCATCTTCTCATTTACACGTTCTCTCTGATTTTCTCTCATTTGTGGTGTGCTTGAGGAGTTTCTAATTCAATCAAAGGCACCTGAATCAAGCCCTGCTGCTGGGGAGAGGGAGACAGAAGATGCTGAGGGTGTCCTCAGAAGTAGACAGACATTCCAGGAAGCTAAAGGAACCTGGCTTAGGAGCCATCAGGCAGGGCCCCGAGCCAGCGGTCTCTCGCCAGCTCAGTCATCGGGACTGTTTCTCAGCTCCAGCTCCAATCTGGAGACTGAGGCATGGACGCCCATGGATGTTTCCCAAGAAGGCTCTGGTTGGGTGGGAGTGGGATTTTTCCCCCCTCTCATCTCCCGTGAATACATATTGGCTTACGATCCAAATTCAAACAGCCTGACAATGTATTGAAGTGCCTTGAAGTGCAGGGAGATGAGACACAGAGAGAATCCCGGGGAGGATGCCTTCAGCAAGGCCTGCCTGCCGGAAAGAGGCCACAGGGGTGCTCTGAATAACAGGGCCTGTCTGCTGGAGAACCCCTGGAATCAACTCTGGATTTGTAGACATTAGAAGGGCTGGACACTTTGGAAAAGAAGAAATTTGTTTTCTAATATGGAAGCCTCAAACAGATATCCTATACTTTCACCCATGAGAAAAGTCCAAAGTTTGGGGAAGTTGGGGAACCCCACACAACACACAGCATGATGAACACCAGAAATGTAGCCCAACAAGCAAAGGGTTTTACTGTGTAGAATTCGCATGCTAAGAGTGAGCTTTGCTAAGCTTTCTGCTGTCTCTTCCACACAGTCCTTGCATCGTCCTCAAGCCAACAGGACCTAGGAGAACCTAGGAAAATGTCCCCTCAGCAGCCTTCTTTTCAGCTCCAAAACTGCCCCCTAGAACCCCCTCCATCCATTTCAACCATCCCCTCTCTCTTCCATGCTACCCAGAACCCCACTTTCTTTGACTCTCTGTTCAAGCGGTCCTCTTGGTATCCCCATCACAGTTATGCCAGAGCGTCACATGGGTCTGTTAGCAGGAGGAGCTCACCCATGGAACTGAGAGCTTCCTGTGGTGTTGTCCAGCCCTGGGAAGCACTGTGTGATGAGCTCCAGTGCCATCCCGCTGGTAATTCACTCCCCGTCCCCTCCCCTTTTCCCTCCTGCAACACTCACAGAGTGTCTTCTATGCCAGACACTGCTCTGGGCGCTGGAGAACCAGGAATAAACAAGACAGACCTGGCCACAATGTTCCATCCCCTTCTGGCAATTATGTTCCATTCATCTGTTCATGCAACAAACACTGACTGAGTACCTACCATGTGCCAGGCACTGCTCCTGGTATCGGAGTAAACAAACAGAACAAAAATCCCTGCCTTCGTGGGGTTTACATTCTATAATATGACACTCAATCATTACACAAATTAATTACAAATGTGTAGCTGCTACAATGGAAGCATTCAAACATCAAGAAAGCATATGGCAGAAAAACTAACCTGGTCACCCCCAAAGAACTGCAGCCTCATTGAAGAAGGGGGATCAGCTAGGAGAAGGGTGGGGGCAGGGAGGAGCATACCTGGTAGAGCTTGCTGAGATAGAAGAAAGGCTAATTCAGAAAGGAAAAAAAGACCAGTGTGAGAGAACACAGGAAGAGAAGTAACACAATAAATCTGAAGGAAAGGCCGGGAGGGCCTGTGACTGACAATCTGGGTCTTTACCCTGAAAGTCATAGGGAGCCACAGGAGAGTTTACAGCAGAAGAGATGATCAGATGTGTGTTTATAAAACATAATGCTGGTGACTGAGCGGAGAAATAAACGGCCAGAGTTGGGGCGGGGGCAGCGGGGGGCGGGGAGGGGGTGAGTCAAAGTGAGAGCAGAAAGGCAAGTTGAGAGCCATTTCAGGAGTCCAGGGAGAGGGCGGAGGTTTGGGTTACAATAAAGGCTGTGAAGATGGAACAAAAAAGGTAGACTGAGAGAATTCTGGGAGGCAGGCTCTACTGAAGAGGAAGCTGACTACCTTAGTTGGTTGGGTAATAAAGTACCACAAACTGGGTGATTCACATGACAGAAATTCATCATCTCACAGTTCTAGAGACTGAAGTCTAGAATCGAGGTGGTGGCAGGCCAGGGTTGGTTCCAGACCTCTCTTCCTGGCTTGTACATGCCTTCCTCTTGTTCACATGGCTTTCTCCCTGGATGAATGTCTGTCTGTTTCTAAATGTCCCCTTTGTATAAAGACACCAGTCATATTAAATTAAGGCCCATCCTAAAGACCTCATTTTAACTGGATTACTTCTGTAAAATAATTTTCTCCAAATTAGGTCAATTTCCGAAGTCCTGGGGGTTGGGACTTCAACATGAATTTTAGGAGGACACAATTCAGCCCCTAACACTAAAAAAAGTTCAGTGTGGGTGAGGAGAAGATTTAATGGCCTTTCATGTTTTTAAAGAGACTCAAGTTAAAGCCAACTTCTGTATTCCTGTCAACTGACTAGATTCTGTTTGATTTCTGTTTATTGGTTTGCTTGTTTGAGGCCACGACTTACAGAGAAGACCATGCGGGTCTCAGATCCCCAGTTTCCAGGATTAAAATCCAAGCCAACAGCCATTCCTGCTGGACACTGTAGCCAGGGGAAGAACAAAGGCCTGGGCTAGCTACAAAGCACGAGCCAGTGAAATCTAAGTAGCGTCCTGTAGAAGACTGAAAAGGGAGCCCAGTCGGTTGTCCATTTTCCTGGCACTTTCCAAAACTGCTTAGAATTTCATCTACAGTATGACTGTCTCTTCTCAGAGGTCCCAGATCTGACTCACAGTCACCTGAGCTACTTTTTAAAATACAGACCCCCAGGCCCCACTCTTGCAGGTTCTGCAGTGAGACCCCAGACCTGTATTTTTAACGCATGCCCCAGGTGGCTCTGGTCTCTGGTGACATTTGGAAGCTGCTGCTCCACAGGTCCTTCCTTCCTCTGGGCCTAAAGATAAACACGGCTCAGGGCCCTGTAGAGCCCAGCGGTTTTGATCTGTAGGGAACTGGCACAATTCCTGGCCCTTGATTATCCCACTAAATTGTCTCAAGGCAGATTCTGATTTCCATTTCTATTCCTGTCTCTCAACTCTGATTACTTCGCAAGTGCATTTCAATTGCCCCATTCTTTTCTTTCTTAAAGCACAGCCTCTAACTTCATTCTTTAAAAATATATATATCCGCCGTTTCCTATGTTCTACAAGCTTTGTGCTTCCTACCTCGGGTAGAAGCCTAGAATAAGATTTTATTTCTCCTAATTTTAATTCCTTTAAGTCAACAGAGCCAGCCTTACATGACATTTTGACCAAGCCTTTTGAATGTAGGTAGAGATGACCGCTGATGGGTTACTCAGGTTATTCGTTCAGACGGGCCCCATGTCTGATGCTATTGGTTCCCTGCCTGTGGACCTCTACACACCGAACACTTCTTAGGACACACCTTGCAACTCACAACCTGTGGCTACGGGTATAGGCAAGGCCCATGTGCAGGGCAAACTGGAAGTCTGAAGGAGTTCATCCCCACAGAGGCAGCCCTCCAACAACTGACAGACAAGGGACTGGTGGATAAATGCCCCGGCTTTGTTGTGTCTCCACTGGGATAACTCCATGGCACATTCCACAGTGGACCCCTGGGTTCCCCAGCTCTGGTCGCCCACACTGGAAACCTGCTTGGTAACACACTCTTTATTGGCTTCCCTTCACTGCCTCATTTCCTACATTCCTGGGATCAGCTCCCAAGGAAAAGACCTGTACTCAAATCCCTGTCTTAGCATCTCATCAAAAGGAACTCAAAGCAAGACAGGCACTATTCTAAACTGTCCTCCTGTGCTGGATCACAGCTCCTCCTCGAGAACTCAAATCCATGACTATATTTTTTTTGTTTCACTTAGTATTTTTTTTAATTTACCTATTTTATGAACTGCATAGATGTCATGACTGTAGTTTATTTTGAATTTTATTATGGGATATTTAGGGTATACATCCTATACAAGAGAAGGTCTTCTCTGGCCATGCTAAATCCAATTCTTTAATTCAATCTAAATGTTCCTCTGAGACTCTGAACCAAATTAGCCTTGAAGCTCAAAGCAACTGTCAACATTTGCAAACCCATTTCAACCAACATAAACTATACAAGAGTTTCTGGAGGTGGGATTGTAAAACGGTGCGGCCACTTTGAAAAAACAGACTGGCAGTTCCTCTGAACATTAAACAGAGTTCCCATATGATCCAGCAGTTCCATTCCTAGATCTATATCCAAGAAAGCTGAAAATATATGTCCACACAAATACTGGTTCATGAATGTTCATCGTAGCAGTATTTATAAGAGCTAAAAAAAGGCAAAGAACCCAAACATCCATCAACTCAACTGATAAACAGATATCGTGGTATAACCATACAATGGCATGGTATTCGTCCGCAAAAAGAATGAAATACTAGTACGTGCTACAACATGGACGAACCTTGAAAACATTACGCTAAGTGAAAGAAGCCCATCACAAAAGGCCATATATTATATGATTCCATTTATATGAAATGTCCAGAATAGCCAGATTCACAGGGATAAAAAATAAGTGTTCCCCTGGGACATACGAGGAGTGACTGCTAACAGGTAGGGGGTTTCTTTGGGAGGTGATGAAAATGTTCTAAAATTAGATAGTGGTGAAGTTGCACAACTCTGTGAATGTACTGAAAAACAATGAACTGTATTCTTTTATAAGGTGGATTTTATTGTATGTGAATTATATCTCATTAAAGCTGATATTTGAGAGAGAGAGAGTGTGTATGTGTTTCTGAAGTCACCTGTGAACCCAAACCTCTAAATTTTTTACAACTTTCTAAGTTTCATGAAATATCTTTTTAAAGCCATGTTACAACCTCAGAAGTAAATGAAACTGAAAGTCTGGCTGTGGGTCTTGGTGATGGTCAAGCTGAATTCCAAGCAAAGGCTGAGCCTGTGAGTGGACCCAGCTCTGGATCCCAGCGCAGCCACCCACAGGTTCTGGGACCTCAGCAGGTTGTGCCTAGATATAGGGTTTTGGAATCATTAGATGAGATATATCTGTATGAAAATCTGTCTCAGCCAGGCAGAATTAAGTCTTCTTAAAGCAACATTTGAGGGAGGCGGTTCATCTATTTGCTTACTCGAGTCACCTAAATCTTGACAGCAATGGATCAGCTGGTTCAGATGTCCCTCTGTAACAAAACCAGAGTGACTCTTTAACCCAGGAACTCTTAAGGCCACACAATAATTCATTTAGAAGGACTGAGGCCATCCCCTGAGGTGAGGGCAGAACACAGTTCAGCAAGCAATTAATTTCAGCATCATGAGGTTTAAGCCACTAAAATGTCTTTAACAAAGTCTGTAAAATCATCCCCATTTTATAGAAGGGAAAGAGTCTCAGAGAAATCAAATAAGTGATTCCAGGTCACACAAGCAGGAACTGGTACTACTGGGGCTTGAACTGCATCTCTAGCCATACGCCATGTACAGACGCAGAAGTCCAGCAGGGCCAGGGCTTGGGTGAGACGAAGATAAGGAATTCAAGGGAGCAAAGCTGGGATAAAGCCAGGGCCACACCCACAGGTGCTTCCTACACCAGTGAGACAGTGAGCATGGCCATCTGAGACGACCCTTAGAGAGAAGCCTAAAATGACCAACCATTCAGATCCAGACCAAAAAGCTGAACGGTCTCTCACAGGATACCCACAATAGCCCTGTTCCATGGAGATCATAAGGTAAGTGTGTGCAGATGAGGAAACAGAACTTGGAGAAATGATATGACTCACCCATCCCTACAGCTAGTACACTGAGGAGGCAGAATTCAAACCCAGGCCTACCTGACTCCAAGTCCTGCATTCTTTGCCCCTTGGTACCATTTGGTAGATAGCTCAAAATAAAAAGTTCTGTTCATCTTACTTAGACATGGGTGGGAAGGACTAGAGCATGACCTCCAAAGTAGCAGGTGTTCCTTAACTTGCAACTTACTTGTTTTTAGCTGTAAAATAGAAATAAAATGTACACCATTGAGCTGCTGTGAGGAAAAATGAGATGAATTACATTAAGCACCTCTCTGGTGCCTGGCACACAGCCGGTGGCCTAAGTGTTGACTCCTTTTCCCTCAATAGGAAAGCTGGTGGTGCAAGGTCAACAGCCTGCTCTTTGGTGCAAATAAAAAGACAGAGGCACAGTTGCAGTGCACAGAATTACAACAGGAAGTGGGCAGGGCCTTGAGGAACTTCTAATCCTGTCCAGTAGATGACAGCTTGAGAAACTGAGGCTCAGAGAGAAGCAGCAACTTGCCCATGGTCATCCACCAAGACAGATTAGTCATTCAAAAGAAGAGCCATTCCATATTCCCGACTTTTTCCCCTTACCACTGAGGAGCAGAAATGATTTCTCCTCCAGTAATCTTTGGCAGCTTGTAATAAAGATACTTCTATGGCATAAATGCTAAAATTGCCTAAATATGGCTAACTCTTGGATAATGCTGGTTAATCCTGGCTAATGTTTGATTCTCTAAAGCATCTTTTCCCATCAATAAACTTTTTTTGTGGGAAACGCTCATTTGCCTTGTGTTTCTTATGGAAATGTGATTTGTACATACATCCTCCCTGCATAAATATTTAGCTCATCACGGTGCCGCACAAATTCCCTGCAAATTAGGTGGAAATCAGCCTCAGCTGACAGCAGCATCTATACTCATCCAGAGGGAAATCGTTATTATTTAGAACTTATTAAGCCCCAACAGTAAGCATTGGATGGGCCTGGGAACTTCAATAAATACTGAATGCAAATGGAAGTCACACACTTGAGCTAAAATTGCTCTTGTAATTTCTACCTGCCAGGCGGCAGCAAAAGGTTGAAGAAAGAAATGGATTGCAACTTGGCTCTGCCGATTGCAAACTGCTACAACAAGAGCAAGTCACTGAGTCCCTCCTCACCTATAAAATGGGTCTAATCATACCTGTCTTATAGGGTTTTTTATTATAAAGATGAAATGAGATAGCATGTACAAAGTACCCAAGGTGAGGCCCAGCACATAATAGATACTCAGTAAATGTTCATTGCTAACAAAGTGATAAACCCCAAGTGGTGAGATGCGGAATTGTTAGCTCACAGTTTGGTTACAGTTGTATCCTGTGCTATGAATATAATTTGCTCCAATCTCAACCCGGCTTTAGTTGAAGGTTGCAGTTAACTATGCCAAGATGACATAAAAATAAACAGAGGGCCAGTTTCATCTAAGCTGGGATACAAATCGACATATGCATACAAATTGCGTTATCAGACTTTGCAGCCTTCACTGTTTATGTCCTGTCCATCCCTCTTGGACGTTACACTGTGCCCCAGCGACTTCTGTCGGGATCTGAATCTCTGTGCCTGAGGGTTCTTGTTCCAGGGACAGTAGAAAGCTGCCCTTCAGGCAGTGGCAGGCCAGATGGGCCAGGGAACAACTGACTAACTGCTCACAGAAGCTGCCCTCAGCCAGTGACTACTGGGGTTGGTGTATGAACACCGCAGCTCCCTCACCTCTCGCCTGGGGTCGTTCTGAGGCATGTGCCTTCCCACATCAACCGTCATGGCTGCTGGCTCAATAACCAGCTTTGTTAGCTCACTTTCCCATCGTGTGACCTCTGCTTCTCAAATAAAGTCCCTTCACTTGAATCTCGTCTCGGAGTCTGGGAGAACTCTGAAGCAGTTCAGGACGTGTCACCCCAAAATATGCCGCTCTGGCACACTGATGCTTTTGAGCTGAAGGTGCTTGAAAAACTGCAGATGCAGGAAGGGCTCTCTGACCTGCACTTTTATACCTAAAAACAGGCCATAAATGAGAAAGGCGCCCTCCCTGTACCAGAAAGACTAGAACACCACTACCACCAGAGTCAGAATCCACTCCGAAATGAGTCTGTACACGCAAACTCACTGAAACAACCCTTATCTTCCACTAGCTCCCCTCCCCCAACCCACCACCTAGTCATTTCCCCCCAGTTTACTGCCCCGAGCCCACACCCCTTTGTCATGTCATTTCTTCACAAATTTATCTTTTCTTTGTCTAAAAGGTATAAAAGTTTCTGCTCTGGTCATTTCGGGTCTATATTCTTTCGTGAAGGCCCCATGTACATGTAAAAATGTAATAAAACTTGTATGCTTTTCTCCTGGTACGTCAGTTTAATTCTTAAGCCCAGCTGGAGAATCTTAAGAGTGTAGAGGAGAATTTTCACTTCCCTATAACCCAAACTGAGTCACGTATGTACCAGGTTCTGAGTGCTGTGCCTGAAGCTCAGGGTCAAACCAAGTATAATGTGGCAATAAAAACAGCTTCCATGCTCTGCAGGTTGGCTCTCCAGAGCTCCAGCCCCATGTACCCAACAGCGCACCGGACATCCCCACTTGCTCCAGGGGAAAATCATTATTATTTAGAGCTTATGAAGCCCCAACAGTAAGCACTGGATGGGCCTGGGAACTTCAGTTAATATTGAATGCAATCTGAAAAAGTGATCTCCCATGTGCCCCCACATGTACCTGCTCTTACACCTGGGAATAGCTGCATCATCTATGCATTCATTTACATCCTGAGAATGAAACCTAGACATCATCCTCATATTTTCCCTTTCCCTCCCCTGCCCCCCACAACTTCCGGCCATTCACTAAGTCCTGCCTATTTGACCTCCTAAATCTCCCCTGAAATCCATCACTGCTCTCCATCCCCATAAACAGGAGCCAAGTCAGACCACCACCATCTCTGCCTGGAACTATTATAATAATCTCCCTACCGTTTGTTGTCCCATTTCCACCTTGGCTCCTCACATTCCTCTCTGGGTGGTACCACAGCCAAAGAAACTGTTCTTCTGAACTGCAAATCATAATAGCAACAACTAACACTTAGTGAATGCTGACTTCCTGATAGGCACCACTCTGATCCCACTTAAAACCTCCTACTTCCTGTGACACTTAGGATAAAACCCCGAACTCCCTGCTTCAGCCTACAAGGCTCCACCTTTTCTCACTATTTTCCCTGCTGGATTAAATCCCAAAAGGTCTCTTTTTGACCAGTGGTGTGAGTCAGTTTCCTTTGACCGATGTCAAGATAAAACCAGCTGAACACTGGTTAAAGCAGTGCCGACAGACTTTATTCAGTCACCATTGACAGCAGGGGAAAGTGCTATGCTCTGTTCCAATTCGGACAGCGGTGACTGGGCATTTTAAAGGCAGAGTCAGGGAGTGGAGAGAGGAGTGGCGGGGGCTTGAACAGCGTCAAGGAAAGTGAAAAATCATAACAAGAGGGAAATGGATGTTGGTCCACGTGAAACCCATCTGGGTTGCTAACTAATGACAGCTATTGAAGCTGGACTCTACAGCACCACAGAGACTGGGAGGCAGTGGCACCGTCCCTGGGTATTGGCTGAAACAAACAGTAAATTCATTTGGTGGCTAGGGTCATCCTAGGGATGTGGCCTTGACCTGTTAGAGGCTATGTTAGTGCTTGTTCAAGTCTTTATAGTCCAAGGTTGACGCTCAGAGCCCAGCTGGAGTTTGGTCCAGGAGAGACTCTTTGTCACTGACTTGAATGTCAGTGCCAACTCCTCATCTCCACCCCAGTCTCACCCAGTACCATATCAGGCCCTATTTTGAAGCCTCTTCCATCAGGAGGAAACCCTTCCTCCTTGGGGTGGTCACTGGAGTACCCAAGTAGGAGATTAAGGCCTGCTCTGCTTATTCTCTCTAACCATCAAAAGGTTCTTAGAGCAAAAACTCTCCTCCACCTCCTATAAGAACAGACACAGGACCCAACACACAGTAGGTACTCAGGGAATGTTTCTGGAGCTAATTAATGAAGCCATCCAGTCTTAATCACAAATGTTTGGGATGCTTCCTGCATAACCACCTTCCCCTGGGACCTGCGGTTGATTGGACAATTACTCCAGCAATGGAACAAATCACCCTCAGGCGCTCGATAAAACTATTCAATGAACGCTTCTGACAAAGAAGCTGATTGTGCTGCTTTGACCCTGAAAGTAATTACATGCAGCAGCATCCATCTGCTTGTAGGGTGGCCTAGAAGGGGGTCCTCACCTCCGTGCAGCTCTGTCTTCTAAATAAACTCAGAAGAACAGACATCACTTCCCCCAGGATTATTGTCACTTGTTAGAAATCAAACAGAGGGTGAGTAAGAAGTGTAATCTGTGCGTACAAGCACCTCCCCAGGCTCCAACTATGCTCCCTTAATAATCTCCACCTCAGACACCAAACCTGTGAGCCCCCTGCTCCCTAAGAAGTCAGCAGGACAGCCCAGGATCAAATGACTGTTTGCTCAGCCCTCAGCCCATCTCTGTCTCACCCACACATCAGCCACCACTGACTCCTTCTTTCTCCAATGCTAAAAAGCTAGAAGTCATACTTGATGCTTCTGTCTCTTCATCCATGCATCCACCCACTCATTCATTCATCTCACAAGCATTAACTAAATACCTGTATCAGAAGCAAGTAGACAGTGCTGGATTTATACTAATGAACAAGATGGGCATGATATGATCCCTGGCCCCATGGAGCTCACAGTTTAGAGAGGGAAATGGAAATAAACCACATACCGGTGTTAATTTTAAATTAAACACACCTAATGTTAACTGGTTTTGGTTTTTGTTTGTTTTTTTTTGTCAGGACCTGTAGGGGAGGAATGTAGCACAGAGCGGAAGGTCAGTTCCTCTCAGCTTAACTAAACTCTAGACAGTTTCTTCCTGACTGTCTCCAGAATTTCCTTTTCTTAGAGCATTTCCTTTAAAGAAAACGTATAATTGTAAATTCTTTCTCTGCCTCTTGGAGATGTAAGTCTTCTCCAAGCCTCTTGCCAGTTTTACAACCCAGCAATGCCTTTCTCAAGGACCTGAGAGCCATCCCCTAGAAATGCGATCATCAAGAAAGATAGTGCCCCTGTCTCCCAGTCTCTGTGGGGGAGTAGGAGCCTAACTCTGATAAAAACTGATTAGCAAACACAAATGGCCTAATCACTAGACAGATGTCCTCCACTTGTTTTCCATTAGCTCACCCCAGAGCTTAAAAGCCTCCGTGTCTTTTGCTTCTGTGGAGTTAAGTAAAATCTCTCTCCACCATTGCAATAGTGCTAAATAAAGTCTTCCTTCCCTGCTTAACTCTGTCCAGTGCAATTCTTTGACATCATACAGAAATGAATAAAACATGAATCCTGCTGCCCCCCAAAAAATTTAAGGTCTGATCAGGAAGACAAGTTAAAACTTTCGAAATTGTAGTAAATGCTATGAAGGGAAACCAGAGGAAGCCATGAGAGGGTATAACAAGGGAAACAAATTTAGATGAGAAGAGGATCAAGAAAGAGCTCTCTCAGAAGTGATATTTAAGCTGGGACAAATTTTCTGGGCAAAAGGACCAGGATACATAAAGGCCTTTAGTTCGAACATTCAGCTTTGGATCTATTAAGTCCCTGTCATCATATCAAGTCCTGTTATATTTGCACATGTGTCTCTTCTTTCACTTACCAAGGCATTCGTGTGCTCCCTCGGGTTCAGGTGTCCCCAGAATTGAAGCCCATAGCTCTTAACCTCCTCAGTCTTAGGTTAAGATTGTGTTGAATCTGGCACCTTTTACCTCTCCGACCATATGGAGAAAAAAGTATCTCAGTGAAACACAAGTCTTCAGGGGTGTGACAGAGGAGGGAATCAGGAAATAGAGATGCAAAGCACTCACATGATTGATCAATTCATACAGTCAAAGTATTAATAAGAGAAAAAAATTGTTCTTTCCTAAGGGACAAAAAAAATCATTATTTTGCCTTATTCTGTGACACCTTACGCAACCAGGAACCGCAAGCTCGGTCTTTGGTGAATCTACTTACCAAGCAAAAGAAGTGCCTGGTGCTTGGTTGTCCCCTAGGACTTCGCTAGCCCTGGAGCTCCCTCTGTCCCCAAAAGACCCATCCCCACAGCTTCCACAGCTACTCTCACTATTTTGATGGAGAAGGAGCATCAAGGTCACCCTTACGTTGAAACAGAAGTGGGATCTTCTACATTTGGACACCCAAGAACGCCTGAATTCTGCTATCCCATAGGATTCCTCAGGGAGCCCTCAGCAGAGCAGAGTCACCAAACGGAAGGCACCATGTTCTGCTGGGCACATGAGCTGGGCACATGCCTAGTCCACACAGCACAGAACTCCAAGGACCCGTGGCTGGAGTACAACTGGTGAAGCCTCTCTTCCCTTTAAACTCCAGTAACAGCAGCTGGCAGGGAAGCCACGATGGCCTGAGACACCTCCGTGGAACAGAAGAAGTGACTTACACACACGGCCCACTGCAACCCTGCCCACAGCTCCCCATGATCCAATCTCCATCCCAGCCTGTGACCTATCAGACGGCCAATTCCTCCTCCTCCCTGGGAGGGGCAAGAGCATCTCCCCATCACCTCTGACCAGTCTTTTCCGGCTCTATCTCCTGCTGGCCCTGAGAACAGGGTCGTCTGGGTCATACCTTCTTCCTAGGTCATGCTCTCCATCCCAGAGCCAAAACCTTTGTCTCTCCATGCCCAAAACACCCTCTTTCCTTGCCCCTAGGCCTGAGGTCTGCTTATGAAGCAAGCAGTCAGCTCCTTCCCTCTCAGAGTCAGGGGCTTTCTTTCTAAAGCCAGGCTTGCAGCCCAGCAACCCTCTTGGCCTTAACTCTCGCTTCTGTGATGAGCTTTGTTTGCATTCCGTCAAGGGCAATGAGTTACCATGGAGAGAGGAGCAGGACTTTTTTTTCTTTAATTCAATTAAACCACATGCTGACTGCGATACTTTCTCCACTATCTAAGGCAGCAGGTACCTTTGCAATTACTTCCCCTCTGCTGAGGCTGCACGTCAGCTGAGGGTCTCCAGGAGACAGAGATGAGGTTGTGGAATCACAAGGGCAACATGATGGGAGAGGCAACAGTCCAGGAAGACTGGGAGACTGACCAGGGAGCATCTGAGAAAAAGATCGGCCAGGAATGAGGTCACACGAGGTGGACCAGAGCAAACCACATCTGGAAATCTGCTGAGATGTGATTTCCAGCTGCTTGCAAAGGTTTTAGAAGGAAGGGGGCATGTCTTAATTTGGGTTCCACAAAAAGCAGATCTAGAGACAAAGATCTGGGTGCAGACAATCTATTTGGGAGGTGATCTGAGGAAGCAGAGTGAATGTGCAGGGGACCGAGACACAGGAGCGAAGTCAGTTATGGCTGCCTCGATGAGCTGCTTGGTTACTGGGCAGGTGGGGCTCAATCTCACTTGGAACTCACTAGGACAGGGATCCCCAACCCCCAGGCCATGAACCGGTACTGGTCTGTGGACTGTTAGGAACTGAGTTGCACAACAGGAGGTGAGTGGCAAGTGAGTAAGTGAAGCTTCATCTGTATTTGCAGCCACTCCCCAGCGCTAGCATCACTGCCTCAGTGCCACCTCAGATCATCAGGCATTAGATTCTCAAAGAAATGTCGGTCCTTGATGCCAAAAAAGTTGGGGACTGCTGCTCTAGGCAAGAGGCGAGGAAACCAGGTGTTCATTCATTATAGTGGGTTGAATGGTGGCACTCAAAAAAGACACATCTACATCCTAAATTCTGGAACCTGTGAATATGATCTTAACTAGAAAAAGGGGTTTTGCCAATATAATTAAGGATCTTGAGATGATATCATCTGGGATAACTCAGGTGAGATCCTCTAAGAGACACACAGGGAAAATGAAAAGACCATCTAAAGTCAGAGGCAGATTAGAGTGATGCCGCCACAGGCCAAGGAATGCCAGGAACCACTGGAAGCTGGAAGAGTCAAGAAAGGGTTCTGCCCTCGAACCTTCAAGGGAGCGAGGCCCTGCCAGCACTTGATTTCAGACATCTGCCCTCTGGAACTACGAGAGAAGAAATTTCTGTTGTTTTAAGCCACCCAGTTGTGGCAATATTTTTACAGTAGCCATAGGACACTGATACACTCACCAACTCCCACCCGTTCTCGATTAATGGTTACTCTTGCAGTCGACCCCACAGCATGTCCAGCCTGCACCACAAAAAGCCGAGCCTGTTCCTGCAGCCAGAGGAAGACTTCAGGCGTGGAGGCACCTGTGCCTGTGGCAGGAAGCCATCCTTGTGTATAGGAACTGCCCACTGAAACTGAAGGTGACCTCTGGGGAAGAGAAGGTTGAGGGAGAGGGGAGGACACTGACAGCACCTGCAATAGGATGGCTGAAACTGGATCGGGGTTACCTCCTGATCCGTCTGACTGTGTTTTCTGAGGAGTCCTTCTCAGGTAGGAAAAGAAACCGACACTAGGGTGTGCCAGCACTGTGCCCACACACACACACGCCCCGCCAAGCACAGCCTCCCAATGCCCCTATGAGAGATGGAGGATGTGGTGGGAAGAATAATGGCTTCCCCCAAAGAAGCCCACATCCTAATCCCTAGAACCTGTGAATATGTGACTTTAATATGGCACTTATTAGATGTGATTAAGTGAAGGATCATGAGACAGGAAGAGTACTCTGGATTGTCCGGGTGGGTCCTTTTAGTAAAAAAGAGAGAGACAGGAGAGTTGGGGATCCAAATTTGAAAAAGAGATGACTAGGCTATCCTGCTGGCTCTGAGGATAGAGGAAGGGGCCACAAGCCAAGGAACACAGTCAGCCTCTAAAAGTGGAAAAGCCAGAGAAGGGATTCCCTGCTAGGACCTCCAAAAGGAATGAAGCCCTGACACCTTGATTTTAGCCCAGTGAGACCCATTTTACACTTCTGACATCCAGAACTGTAAGAGAATCAACTTGCACCGTTTTAAGCCAGAGTTTGTGGTAATTTATTATAGCCATCACAGGACACGAATTCATTTTATAGACTTGAAAAATTTGAGATTAGCCTATGGGCTGTGAGGGATAATATTATCAAAAGCTTCTCTGACTCCACAGGATAGAGATATTAACTGATGTGTTATTTTTCCTCTTCGTAGTTCACTCATTTGCTTTCTCTACTTCCTTCTCCCACCCCGATTCAAGCCACCAAACTTTATTGCCTAGAAGAGGGGACAGAACACATCCTGAGGGGTGAGCAGAGCAAAGTTTCCACAGTTGTGCCTTGAGGGATGTTAACAAAACACTTGAGAGGCAGACAGCTATAGGTCCTTCTTTACCCATCAGCCAAGAAGATAATCTCTCTCTGCCCCCTGGGACTGAGGAGAAGGATAACTAGAGAGATCTGGTGGGGAAAGGGTCCTGCACCCCCGGGAGGTAGCAGGAGCCTGGGTGAGACCAGTCAGGGGCAGGGAGCCTACAGGGCTGGGCGCCTCTCATGTGATGCAGTATTTAAGATGGAACAAGCCAGACTTTGGGGAATGTGCTCAGTACCTCTGTGGAGGTTATAAGTGCTGGGACCCAGACCAAGATCTGTGGGTATCAGGAAGAATTTCCCCTGAAGGGCAGAGGTTTCCCCATGAACCAGGACAGGAAATAAGGAGGTCTTCAACTGGGTGACCAAAAACGCCCTTTCTCTCTAAGGCCAAGGAGAAGATTTGACTGGGACTCTAAGCCATACGGATGCTTGGAGACACCAGCTGCTGGGGAGCACTGACCCTGCCCTGTGGGGGGCCAGCCAGAAGCTCCTCAGCGTCTCTGAGGTGGCCCCCTTGCGCTGCTTGTGGTACCTCTGACCCCATGTCCTCAACCAAAGAACTGAGCGGGAGTGGGCCTTAGGAGCCCAACAAGGAGGATTAGTAGTCATCAGTGATAAAAACATTCTGGCCCCCAGAGTGGGCTTCTCAGGAGGGTCCCTAGCAGCAGTGCAGCCACAGCAACAGAGGGTCCTGTCATAGCCCTCCCCACACACACAAGACAGCGGCAGAGAGGGACTCTGAAATAACTGAGGGGACACTGTAGAGGGGACTTACTGTGAGCAAGAGGCCCAGTAGGAGCTAATACTAAAAAAAATAAATTTAGGAACGACAGGCAATCTCTTCCACAGCACTGGAGAGAGGCTTCCAGATTACAAGGCATAGAACATTTTATGGGGAAGAAACAAAATGAGAGTAAATCTGAATGTAAAAATGAGCAATCTTCCAGAGTTCTGTATCATTAGCAGAATTAGATCAATTCAAAATATATAACAGGAAAAATAAGCCATCCTCCTCTATGTCACACTGTGTGTTAAATGAGATGTTATGTATTAAGGATCAGTCAGAGCTGGTTATACAGTCAGTATCATTACATAGGAAAGGATCGTTTTTAAACATCTACCCCCAACTATATGGCAAAATTATTTCCAGTAATAAGCTTGGGATAATCAGAACTAATCTTTACTTTCCTGATTTGTTCTTTAGTTTTAAAACCACTAGCAAAGAGAAATTCAATATTACATATATTATTCAGATTCAATAAAATATTTACTTCAGGAACTTCCATCCAGACTTACCAAATCTGTACTTACCGAACAAAAATTTTCCACTTTATACTGTATGCCTCATTTCACCATTCTAAATTTTAAGCAGAAATAAGAACTCCAAGTGGTCATATAGAATGATAGAATGCAAGAAATCACATTAGAATTCTGCATCATTTAATTACTGGGCTATCAATGTTGATATTGAATTGACTGCTTAAATGCAGGACTATGCATACCACAGGCATTAGAGACCTGAACTGCATCCAAAAGTAACCTTCAGGGATTCTGAATCAAAATGAACACATATAGCTGAGCCCACGTTGTCTAGAGAGACAACTATATAATGGGAAAGCCTTTGGATTCACTTCTATATAAAATGCAATGTTTATGAAAGGGTAAGTGGGTAAAATATGCTAATTTTAATGTATATTAAAACTTGACAGTAAACAAAGCCATTTAGATGGTAGGTCAACTGAATATTTCAGGGTGAAGGAGTATTTTACCATTGCTATGGTTTAGAACTGTCCGAGTATCATAATAATAAAAATCAGATTGGCTTTGTTAGTTTCATTAGTTTTAAATACTCTACAGGTGATGTTCACCATTATTCTAGTACCCCACCCTCGCAAGTGATTGGAACCCCTTCCACTTTTCTGGGGAAATCATTCCTACTGCAAAAAGTGAAAATAGTTCACATTTATATATCTGCCATTGTTAGAGTTTTATATGTATTAATTCATTTAATTCTCAATACAAGTCTGTACTGGTGGTTACTGTCATTCCCACTTTACAGATGAGAATGTCAATGCACTCAGAAGCTTAGATATTATATGTGAAAGCACTCTGTACACTGTAGGTGCAGTATGAATATTACTAAAGTTGGCAGTCATAATAGTGAAGATTTCATGTATTTGAACACGACCACAGACCAGAAATATCAGAGAGAAAAAGAGCGTAGATGTTTATGAGGCTGTTAACAACCTGGACAAAATACCACAGCCAAGTTCAACAGCGCCAGCGTTCTGCTACCAAAATGGAGCTGTGAAGACAGCCAAACGGTGTAACCACGTTTCCAGATGCCAAGCAGCCAGCTGCCAGAGAAGTGTTTCAGCTCACAGTCACAGAAAATGTGTGCTTGCAGAGAAATGGCCTCAGTCCTCTGGAAACCCAGCAGCCCCAGCCCCCAGCCCAGAGTCAGGTTATACAAGGATTGCTGGCCCTGTAGCATATTCAGAGGAGAGAACTATGAGAGGCAAGTGACCACAGAGATGCCCACCACAACCCATGTTGAATGAGGTGATCTGGAAAATCCATGAACCCCTCAAGAGAGGCAGATAAAAAGGGGGAATAAAGTTGCTCCTTACAAAAGCGCATTTAGTGAACACATGGGCTTCATCTTTCTTCTCGTTGTCTTTCATTTTTTTAGCGCACAGCCCCTAAAGCCACTCTTTTCTGTCCACTAATGAGAAATGTGTAGTCAGTTACTTACTTGGAATGAAGTGCAGAGAGGCTGTCACAAAGGGGACCAGAGTTAGAGGCCCCAGGCTACCCACAGCTGACCCTGGGAGCAGCTTAAAGGGACCCATCCATGCAGAACCAGAATGGTCTTGTAGGTTATGCTTGCATGCTTCTAAGGATAGGGTACTCACTGATGCTTGAAACAGCTTGTGGACATCTCAGACGGTGAGAAAAGGCCAACTATAGCCCAAGCGTGCCATGCTGTCCCCCTCTCCATATGCAAGCCACACCTGTGGCTGGGAAAGTCAAAGACTGTCTCAGTGAAGCACCATGCCACTCGCCATGACCCATCCTCCCCAATCAAAATTAATGTCCCCTCTTCCATGTTGCCCAGCCCTTGTTTACAGCACAGCTGTCTGTCTGTGTTTTAGCCTGTTTTATAACTATGTCTCCCCCATTTCACTGTGAGCTCCTTGAAGGCATAAACTGTGTTTCTTCCTGTACCTGACCTAAATAGATGCTTAAAAATCCTTTTTGTTAAAACATGCAATTCTTTAAAAACATTCACCAAGCTCTCTCAGCTGCCCCTCTCTACCCCACCCCTTAGCCACATAAGGAAAACAGAAAGCCCCCCACTTCTGTGCTGGATACACCCCACAAAGCATCAGCCACCTCTCCCCTCCTACACCCTAACCTCAAATACAATTTCCAGCTTCACTCAGCCCCCAGAGAAGAGGAACTCAAAGCGATTGTTTTGGGATCTCAGGTCCGCTTTCTAATTCAACCCTTTATTCCTGTGGCTCTCAAACCTGATCATGCACCAGAATCCTCTGGAAGGCTTGTTAAGATGCAGAGCTTCCAATTCAGCAAGTTTGGGGTGGGTCTGGGAATTGGCACTTCTAACAAGTTCCCAGGTGGTGCTGATGCTGTGGTCCAGGGACCACACTTTGAGAACCATGGTGGCACAGTGCTTCTCTGAGGACAGTCCTCGAAGGACATCCTCAGCCACGCCAATGGCGGGCAAATGGGGCAGGGGAGACAAGCAGGGCTTAGGCAATACCCTGCCTTTCTCACCATCCAAGATGTCGCAAGCTGTCTCAAGCAGCACTGAGCACCTCGAAGACATGCAAGCAGAGGGTACAAAACTATATCATACACACAGAGCATCTCCACTCATGCTTCATCTAACTTCTTTATCTAACCTCCAGCAACAAAATGTTCACCACTTGTCAAGTTAGATGATCCTATCTTTAGTTATTTCTTATATGGAGTGACTTGTCACCTCCTACCTAGGGTTGCCAAATAAAATATAGGATGCCCAGTGAAATTTGAATTTCTGATAAGAACTTTTTAGTTTAAGTATGTCCCATGCAAATGTAGTTATTTTATTTGCTAAATCTGGCAAGCCTACACTCCTACCCATCAGGTCTCCATGTGTTGGAGCCAAATTCTTGCCAACCCTGAAGCTCAATCTCAGGTGCAGCTACTTCCTCTACTTCACAAAAACCATTTAAGTCGAAGCCAAGAGCAAATGGTGTCAGCCTCAGGAAGTACAATTGGCCAGAACTGCACTTGGAGCTCAGGTCTTACAGCTAGTCCAGGGCTTGGTTGCTGTCAGGAAAATGACCTACCACCCGGGATCTCCAGGTGTGGGCCTACTTACCTGGAAGCAGACAGACTGTTATGCTGGAGCCCTACCACACTGTCAACACCTGGTGATCCATCCACAACACCACAAGTAAATGTTAAAGCCTAGACTAAAACCTGCTTTTTCTGATTCCTGTGATGTAGCCCGTACACTCATTCAAGAATCAATTCAAGAAACATTTACCAAGAGGTGACCCCAGGATCTCACACAGGTGCTAAGTGGTAGATGACCCTCCCTGTGCAAGACTCGTCATTCCAAGATTCCAAATACCAAGAGTCAGAAGAGTCCTGTCCACTTTGTGATGTCCGCTCGAGAGAACAACCACTTCACAGAAGGCCAGAGAGAGAAAGGACGTGCCCAAGCTCAAATTCAAGCTGACAGCAGAGCTGGGTAAGAATCTACGAACCTCAGCTCCAACCTCATCCCACTCTGCCTTGGTCTCTTCCAACCCAAAGGGAAGTACTGGCAAATTCAAACCACAGAAGTACACCATCTGTCTGCCATGGAACTCACAATGACAAAAAATTCTGACAGCATCAAGCATTGGAGAAGATGTGAAGAATATCGCACTTTCCTATACTGCTGTGGGGGATACAAATGGCTTGTGCTACTTTGGAGAGCAATTGGTAATTCCTAGGAAAACTGAAAGTATACACACTGTACAACTGTGACATGTCCCCACAGAAACTCCCACAGGTGGCCAATGAGATCTGGGGCAAGGATACTTATGCAGCATTGTTTGTTATGGGGAAAAATTGGAAGCAATCTAGATATGCAACAGGACAGAAATGAGAAATAAAACATGGCTTATCGACATGATGGAACACCTTGCTGTATAGTCAGAATAAATGGATTAGAGATAAGTTTATCAGCAAGAATAGAAGTAAAATGTGATCTGATGTGAAAAAGCAAGGTGTAAAGAGACCCAAAGCAAATGTATATAAAGAGTGAATATTACATACATTTACATAAATATTGAAATGTTTTCATGAAACAATATCATGTATCTATTATTTACAATACAGTAGATGTGTAGGTAAAAATACAAAGATTTCAAAACAATTTATTTAAAAAGTCTTGCCCAGAAGGAAACACAGCTATTCATGAAGTCATGATAGTGGTTGATTCTGGGCAAAGAGAAATGTTTAAAATTTGAGGGTGTCGATCAAAGGGTGCCCCAGCTTTGTCTGTAAGGTTTTATGTTATACTGAAAATCTACTTGAAGTAAATATAACAAGATGTTCATAGTTATCATCTCAGCAGCGGGCATGCCAATTCATTACTCTATATTTTTATTTTGTTCTAACTTCTCAAAGAAAAATAAATAGGCTATGCTGAGGCGCTCTCTGGGGCCCCCTCCCGAGCCTACGTAACTGACTAAACACACATTTCTCAGGTTTCAATAATTCATTGCCCGAGCAGGGGCACGAGTGGGGGAAGGCTCCATCCTTAAGGGAGTATGGGAGAACGCATCCAGTCCGGGCTAGAATCTCCCTCCCTCCACCCTGGGTTTGAATGAAAAGGGAGAGGGCTTAATGCACCGGACGCTTCTCCCAATCTACTTTAGAGAGACAAAGGGAATGCTCAACTGGTTCAATAATTCATCAGAACCTGAGCATGATGAGATGGAGAACCTTCCACGGGCATGGCCTTTGAGTCCAGCAACCACTCTCCAGGACCACTCTCTGGTGGGTTTGAGGCTTGATCCCCATTAATGAGAATTATAAAACTCTAATGAGGATATGAATCACAAGGGGATCCCATTAAAAATCTGCATTTTTAACGGGACAGGGCGCAGTGCTGGGATGTTGCATTTCTATCAAGATCCCATATGTTGCTGGTGTGGCTGGTCCACGGACCCCTGTTTAAGTGACACTTCTCTACACTGCCTACTGTTGATCGTCACCTGCTGCTTCTGCTTCACCATCCTACTTACAAATAAAAGCACGATGTTGACAGTGTCTGACAGTACTGGGGTCAGGAAAACCAGAAACACCAAACTCCTACCTGTCAGTCCCAAGAGAGGTGGCTGCTGGAGGACCCTGTTGGGTTCTGTGAGGCAGAGGAAGGGACTAGAGTTCGACTGGGGTGACCAACTGTCCTGGTTGCCTGGGACAGAGGGGCTTTCCAGAGCACAGGGTTTTCAGTGCTAAAACCAGAAAAGGCCCAGGCAAGCCTGAATATATTGTCACCTTAACAAAACCCAGCTTGGAAGACAAAGTCATAGTGATAAAAATGAGAAAGTGGTTTTTCTTTGTGAAGAGCACAGAGGAGTGGGAATTGACTAGAAATGAAGTAGAGAAATTTTCTAGGTTGATAAAAATGTTTTCTGTCTTGGTCACAGGAGTATACATAATTTTCAAAACTCATGGAACTTAAGATCTATGTGGGGTTTTTTTAATTCTATTAAATTTATTGGAATGACGCTGGTTAATAAAATTATACGGGTTTCAAGTGTACAATTCTATAATATATCATCTGTATTCTGCATTGTATGTTCACAACACAAAGTCAAATCTTCCATCACCATGTATTTGACCCCTTCGTCCTTGTATATCTATTGAAAACAAAACAAAAGCAGCCTGGTCCACCGACTCCCCCTAACCCCTCATCTAAATCTTGGCATCTTGCCACCCACTGGCTGGCCCAGCGGAGACAGTCCTGGTCACCCACCCACTGTAGGGAGGAAGATGCTGAACTTGAATAGCCGCTCCCAGGAACACAGCATTTTCATACACAGCAGCATCCCACGAGTGGACACGACCACTCCATGGGACCCTGAGTTTGTCCCACTTAGTAACTCTTCCTTACTTGCAAGAGAAATCTAGAAGTGAGGTGGGCGGAGACGTGGACAGAGGAGGGGAGTTTTTCTTCTACCCACACAGAGGTCATCTTAAAAGGTCGGTGTAGCCACTAAGAGGCTATGTGGCCAAGAGAAGTGTCGCCAAAGTCTGTCCTTCTTGATGTCCCCTTCCTGCCTTTCCAGTGCCCCTGCCCAAGCTTAGCCCCAGCCCCTCTCCCGTCTGAGCATCATCCAGCTGGAATCCATGCAATGCAATCACCTGGGGAACTTGTTAAAGCAGGATGGCTGGGTCCCACCCCCAGGGTTTCTGCTGGTCTGGGTCTGTACCTTGAGAACAGTCGTGTCAGACTTTCAACATATATTTGCTACTGGATGAACAGCCCGCACTAGAAAGAGAGTCACACAGGACTCTCTTACCTCTTCCGCAGCTCTCTCAGTGGGGGAAACTTTTTAGACAAGTCTTTCTTTCTTCCTGAGACTCAGTTTACCCATTTATAAAATAGGGATAATAATGCCAACCTCACAGGATTGCAGTAAGGATCCAGTGACATAACACAAGCTTTCCTGAGAACCTGGTTGGAACTTACCTCTGCCTGGAAGCCCTCCTTGACCTCCCCCATATCCACACCATTTTAGTTTTCTCTGGACTCCTCCAGCCATAACCATTCATGGGACACTTAAGGCAAACTGCCTAGTTTCAGGGATATATGTATTCCCATAAGACATTTAACATTTCTGTGTTCAGACTCTGTGCAACATCCTAGGGCTACACAGATGAGGAGACAATCATTCTCAGGCTTGCAGGGAGACAGATGTGGAAAGATGCATTTAACACACATGTGGTCAGTACGGGAACAGGGCAGAGTAGGAGGCCTGGCAAAAGCCTGGCATGTGGAGCCACCAGCTCTGTTGTTAGAGCCGATTCATGAGCCAAGGACTGTGGATGAGCAGACGTTTGTCCACCCGTCACTTCCTCGAGTGGCCCATAAGCAGCTCAGCTCGGGGACTTGCCCTGACTCCCAGAGCACAGATCTGTGCACACAGCACATGCTCAACACTGTATCATCACTGGATTACGAACCCTGGCTCCTCGCCTGACCCGTGGCCTGAGATACCAAAAGAGACCATTCAATAGACCGTCCTGCTCTTATGAAAGTAATGCAGCCAAATGGTGAATTCTCCAGGTAAAACAGAATCAAAGGAGCAAAGCCTCCCTAATCATGTCAACGCTTTGCCCATCCTTCAGCCACCATCTGGCTACCACCTGCCCCCACTCAGGTCACCCCTAGGCCCTTGGATCCCAATCACTGGCTCCTTGAGGCCTGGGCCCCACATAGCTCTTCTGTTATTCCAATCTAAAAATACAAAAACAAAAACAAAAAAAGCTCCTAACCCCTTCTCCAGCACTCAGCTCCTAAAAAGAGCCGGGGAGATGTGAGAGAGAGTCTTTCCTGGGACAGGTGAGAGCATGTTCCCTGAGGCTGGTCTTTCGCCCGCTGGGTCACAGCTTCTTCCTCTGTGAAATGGGGATACAAAGGCCCACCCTCAGGGGTGTGGTGAGGAGTAAAGGAGATCATGTGAGTGACGAGCCCGGCTTCCAGGTGGATAGCACACAGTCACCGCCTCCCCACGCCCCCAGCCCGAGGGATCTGTTGGCATGGAGGGAAGCACGCGGGAGAGAACACTGGTGTGGCAGGACTCTCCCTTCAGCTGCCATCTCCACACGTTCACGGCCCGTCCGCGGAGCGCTAGAAGTGGAAGTGTGAAGGCCCGATCCGCTCAGCTGTTCCCTTTGTGACTCAGCCCTGAGCAGTAAGTACAGAAATATCACAGGCAGAGCCTGTGCTTGTGACATTTCAAATCCAGAGCATCTTTCACGTCCTCCTCTCGGGCTGTGTCTGGTCAGCGTCCGTTGCTCAAAAACTTCATGGAGCATTTCTGTCTACCTCATGTGCGGATAGCACTTAACAATTTATACAGCACTACCACATGCCTAATCTTACTGGATCCTCCCAGCAACACTGCCAAGGAGGAAAAAATGTTCAAAGAGGTCAAATCAGCTTCCCAAGATTCCCAAGCCAGTATGATCTGAACCCCAGATAAGCCTTGTTCACCAGCCTTGTCTCTTATACAAACTCATTAATGATAAAAATAGGGACAAGCTAAGTCCACTGTTCCTCTTGGCCTTCAGACCTGTCTCAGCACCAGGTAAGAGCTAGACCACTCGCCTGCTCACAGACACGCAGTCCACCCAGCGGAGCCAGGAGCCCAGAACACCCCATCCACATCCCACCCCCTCCCCCAGGCCAGGCAGCTGGAACCTCCCTGCACAGGCTCCCTACAGAGCCTGACATTGGCACCTGGGGCACCCACAATACAGCTCCTCTGGTCCCCTCTAATACCTTCATCCACCAGGCTCAGCCTCAGGGTTAATTGACAGACAGGCCAAGATTTATATCCCAGACTGACCTCCAGCATAAAAAATCCTGCCGAAGGGGCCAAGAACTTAATTGGTCACACCAGTCTCTGCCTCCATTGCAGGAGTTTTAGCAGCACTCCTGGCCTCCACCCACTAGATGTCAGTAGTATGCCCCACCCCCTAGTTGTGGCAACCAAAAATTTCTTAGACATTATCCTCCAGGGGGACAAAATCAGCCCTGGGTAAGAACCACTGATCTAGAGCAATGTCGGCATCTGGACCCCAGGTCCAGTGAGTGCCCTGGACCACTCCAACCCCAGTGATGGTCACTTTGCTCTGCTTCATCTTCTCCCAGGGCAGCCACCTCCCTTCTCTACTGCCTAGGGCCCCCAGGAAGCAGGAGGAAGAGTGAGAACTGACTCCATCCAGACAGATTCCAGGTCCCAAGAAGCTTCAACCAGCCAGGCTGCCTCTTTCAAAGCACTTCCCTTGATCTGCAATTGGCCTGTTATTTGTTAATATTTCTTTGCTTTACCCATTGTCTTTTCTGCCTCCACCAGAATACAATCTTCTTGACAACAGGAACTTAATTATTTTCACTGTTCTAGCCCTTATACTAGCAGAGTGCCGGGCACAGAGAACATTTATGGAAGAAGGGAGACATGGAAGAGAGTCAGGGAAGAAAGGAAGGAAGGAAAAAGATCAGGAGAGAATCTGCAGAAGAGGGGAGGAATCGATCAGATGCAGCAACAAGAGTCCAACGTAACATCTGTGCCTTGAAATAATATGTAGCTAGCAAAAGGAATAATGATTCTGACATGAAAATATCCCTAATAAAGCTGACTATTTATACGCCCCTCTCTGGATTTATGCCCAAAGAACTATCCAGAAGAGAGCTCACCACAAGGTTGAAAATTTTTATCTCTGAGTGGTGAGATTTTAGGGGGGATTTTGCTTTCTCTTTTGATTCAATTTCCTATTAGAAAACATTATTCTTCCAATCAGAAAATTTTATAAATCATGCTTCTGAAGCATGTATTTTAAAATGGAAGAGGTCTCATGATAAAAGGTTAGGTGGAAAGTTAAATATACAAAGAAGGTGTTGATTGTATACAGTATATACCCCCAATTAAAACAAGTTTTAGATTTCATATGAAAGGCACTAAAAAAAAAGATCAGGGAGAAATCCCCCACATTTTCACAACAGTGAGTCTGGGGGTTGGGAAGCACTCCTTTATCATTTCTCCTTTGTACGTGTCTTCATTTTCCAAATTCTCTAGAGCAGCACTGTCCAATACGGTATAGTAAGTAGCTACTGACACTGGAAAGGTGTCACGTGTGATTGATATGACAGAGGACCTGAATGTTTTATTTGATTAAAATTAATAATTAATTTTAACAATTCATTAAATGCCTGGTGACTACTATATTTGAGAGCAGAGCTCGCGTGTGAACGAACATTTTTTAAGCTTAGGAAAAGAGCACTGGCTGTGATTTTTGAATTAATAAATAAAAACTCAGAAAAGAACATCCGAATGCTGCCCCAGTGCCTGGCCCAGTTCCAGCCCAGTGCAGCGCTCTGCATCTGTTTGTGATGAGATCTGAATGCCCCATCCAAACTTTCTTGGCAGATGTATCATTTTCTATACTTTTTAAAAAACAAGAGGATGATTTCTTCATTTCTTATTCAGTTTCTGAAAGTGAGGCAGAGTCAATGAACTCACACATATTCCAGAAACTGACTTCCTTAGACCTTAACAGAAGGTACTTAAGTGCACAGATGTTTCCCGGTTTTAAAAGGAGGCCTTGCTGCGTATGAAAAAAAACATTCCCCCTAATTTTTTGCTCGATTTGTTTTAAAGTTGGTAATGAAATCTGTGAATCTGCGCTCCCTTTCTTCCAGGAAAAATGGAATTTTGATCTCTTTTAAAAATCAGAACGCGACAGGATAATGGAGAAATCAGTCTCAATAGCACATTTCATGTTCATTTCAGAGCTGTGATGTAAACATGATGATGCTTCGCTTTTGGGGTCTTTGAGATTTTTGCCACAAGCATAGCAGCTCAGGTGGATTACTGCCTGATGCATGCTTCTTTGGTAGATTTGTGTCAACAAATTGCATGTCTGCTTGTTTGAAATGAAATCATGAAGTTGTTAGGTGTCTATGCACAGAAACTGCTCTATTCTGTTGGCCCCAGGGAAGAAGATCATACTAATCATCCCATTCTCTCCTCGAGTAAAGAGCTCCAGGAGGAACAGAAAAGCCACACAGGTGGCACTCTTACTAGGTGCAAACTAGTCACACACATAGGGGCCAGAGTGGAGAATAGGAGGGGCACTGAGTGGCTTCTGGCTTCACAAAAGTTAATAATAAAATAAAACACTAAACATTTGTGTCTTATTCACTACATGAATACATATATTTTGTTCATTCAGAAATGCAGAACAGGCTAATGGAAAAAAAAGCTCCCTCAAATCTCACCACCTAGATACAAAAAAATCATCCCCTCTTGAAGAGCATTCTTCCACATCTCTCTCTATTCCAGCAGTTCTAAACTGAGGGCAATTTTGTCCCCCAGGGTACGTCTGGCAATGTCTGGAGACATATTTGGTGGTCACAACTGGGAGGGGGTGTTTCTGTCATTTAATGAATAGAGGCCGGAGACGCTGGTAAGTTTCCTATAATACACAGGACTGCTCCCCACATGTAAGCAAAGAATTATCCAGCCCAAAAGTGAGCAGCGAGGAGGCTGAGGAACCCTGCTCCACCCACATGGATATGTAGCTCCGTGATCATTATATAATCGAGTTCACACTATGCCAGTGGCTTGTCATCCAGCAAGAACACAGGTGTTGCCTGTGGTCAAGCAGTGCCCATTCCCTAGAGATGGCCCCACTTAATGTTTAGTAGAACTCTGTAAGAGGAGGAAATGTTACAGATTTTATAGCTGGAGAGACGGAGGCTCGGAGAGGTAAAGTGTCTTGCCCCATTCTGCACAGCAGTTAGTCTTGGTGCTTAGTCTGAAGTCCAAGTCTGAGGGATTCCAAACCCTGATGGAAAAGCATCATCTGCTGATTTTCTCTCCTTTACCTCAAGACCTAGTTTACAAAGGGCAATTATAGACCTGGGGGTAAGTTCCCTCACCCCTTCTGCCATGGGAGGATACAGCCAGAAGTCGGCAAGCTGTAACCCAGAAAGGAGCCTTCAGGAGAACCAACCCTTGCACTTGGACTTCCAGCTTCCAGAACTGTGAGAAATAAACTTCTGTTGTTTACAAGCTCCCCAGTCTGTGGTATTTTGTTATAGCAGCCCGAACAGACTAAGACGCTTATTTTCTCATTTTATAACTTCTGCTAATTTCGTAAACAGAATGTTTTTAGTCCTACTCTTGATTGTTTTCATATCTTTAAATAACATGCTTTAACTTATATGTCTGAAATTACCAAATTCAGAAATTAAAAAGCAGCAGTTGACTCCCTTTGGGAAAGATAAGACAAGTTTCCTTATACTTCCCCATACTCAACCCTACCTTCTGGTTTTCATGAGTATCCTCTGGGAATTTTTGTCTCAGCCTTTTATAGCAAAATTATGGGGTTATTTTATTATCTGTATTTTTTAGGAATTAAAATATCTACATTCTGTTTTATAATTGATCCATGGTTATTTAAATTTAATTTCATACATAAATTATTTCAAAGCATACCACCATACAATACAACTACTTTCCTTTCCAGGAATGCCAGATGTTTCTCTCATAAGTTCTTTGTGGACAGAAGTATGTTTTCAGGTATTTCCTCCCCATCCCTTCTCTCCCAAGGAGGACGTATGAACAACCTACTTCCCAAGTCCTCGCATATTTGAGTCACATGTAAATATCAACTTTGGGCATGAAATGCTGGATCCCATCCTTGTTCCTCCAATTGCCTTCATTGTTTCATTTTCTTCTGGAGTCTAATGTCAGAGTTGAAATACTAAGGCTGTCTGATTTTTTTTTCTTTCATGACAACCCACTTCTTCTGCCTGAATTCTCATCAGAGTCTTTCTCTTTGAAAAGTAATACTTTCATCAGAGTATGTCTTACTATTAGTTTTTTTTTTTATCCCCACTAAATGTACTTGGTAACCTTTTTTGAGCTGAAAAATACCCACCTACCTTCACTTTGGAAATGTTTTCTTCTCTTTCCTCTTTGAATATTATTTGTTACACGCATTCCATTTCTAACGTCCAAGAACACAAATTATCCCTACATCTGTTTCAGGATTCCCTCTTCTCCATGTGTCAGTGGGGATCTGGTCAGAAGGTAAAACCACAGCAGTTATTGTAATAGACATAATTTAAAATAAATAATTGTTAACTGGGTATAAAAGTCTTAACTAGGTACTGAAAAGGCAAAAAGCAAACACTAAGATTACAGAAATAGCAACTTCAAGCGGCAGCTACCACCCGAGGGCTTCGGAAACAAAGAGAAGTTGGCGGCTTGCTTTATTTATTTATTTATTTATTATTTATTTATTTATTTTTGGCATTTTGTGATAAAATTTATTATTTTGTTTAGATTTCATTTACTTTGTTTTACTAGAAGTTGGTGTTTTTAAAAGGAGTTCAGAAGCTTGGAGGAAAGGCTTTACAAAGCTGAAAATCTAAGGCCCTGCTGGTATCTCTGAGCTCAGGGGTGGGGCCCTGGGACCACCTGGGATCAGCTCTTATAGTTCCTGTGCTCTATATCAACCATTAACCTCCCCGTGCCAAGGCCCAGAACACTGACAGGTCCTATGAAGAGATACTTCTAGGCCTGTGGTTCCCAACTTTGACTATCACTGGAATCGCCCCAGGAATATTAAAAATTACCAATGCTTGGATCCCATCCCTTGAGATTCTGAGCTAATTGGTCCAGGATATTGCCTGAGCACTGAGAGTTTTTAAAGCTCCCCAGGTGATTCTAATGTGTAGTCAAGGTTGAGGACCACTGGCCTAGAATTATCTCTGCATGAGACTTGTTACCACCTCTGAGAATAAGGAAAAGATTAGTGTTCACAGCCTTGGTTTTAAAGTATCATGATAATCACCTAAGAAAGCACTTTTAAACTAGTGATACTTCCCCTTCCCACAGAGATCCTGACTTAATTCATTTGAGTTGAGATCAACATCGAGATTTTTAAATCCCAGGGGGTCCTACTGCACAGCCAGTTTAGGCAGAGGAAAGGCCCATAAAGCATATTTCTCTCATCAGGGAGGTTTGATGAGTAGATGCCATACCAAAAGAAGGCAACAATCTAACATTATGTCAGCATCAAGAAACTAGGTTGGTGGGGAAAATCTGAGAATTAGATGATCTTAATGGGGAGCTTCTTCACTAAGAGACATCAGAATTGGAGATAAACTCAGAAGGCTGCACACACAGAGATATACACACATTCATTTGGTCCACAGTGGAGAGGACAGCATTAGGAGATCATTATAAATATGAATTACAAAGATAAGCTTCAATTTCCTTTAATATAACTAACTGCAAGTTAGCTTTGGGCCTAATTGCCCCAGGGCATTGGTTCCTGGACCAGCAGCTGTCAGCATCACCTGGTATCTAGTTAGAAATGCAAATTCTTGGGCCCCACCCAAGATCTACTGAATCAGAAACTCTCAGGAGCCAGTCATCTGTGTTTTAACAAGTCTTCCAGGTCTGATGCACATTCAAACTTATGATCCACTTCCCTAAGCAGTGACATCTGGAAAAGTCACACTTGAGAAAAAAACAGAACACTAAAAGGCCTGTGTCCCTCTCTATCCCAAGAACCCCTTCAGTATACAACTGCAGAGAGTAGCCCACCCTCCCTCTGGTAGACCAACTGCATCACCACAGCAACATGAATGCTCTTGGTGGGTCTTATTCACCACAAAAACATCTTTTCTTAATAAACTGAAGAATTTGCATGTAAAATCAGACTCCTGTGCCCTTTGTCTCTTTGCCTACCTGTGACAACTAGCACCATCTTTTTGCCTTTTCCTTCAGCATACTAAGAACTTATTTTTGTCTAATCCTGCTTTCGTCTATCAAATTGGTGCACAGTCTTCCAGATTTTGACAATGGATCATCTGATGGTCCTCGCATTTGCCTATTGTTGTGAATTTTGTTTCTTTAGCAATGCTTTCATTATCGCCTATGTTGCATGTGCTCTTTGGAGGGCCACATCAAAGTGTTGAGACTAATGGAGCTCAGAATAACTAAAGTCCTTGATTTATTTTCCATAAGTGATGCTAAACCACATCTCCATCCTGCATCTCAGCTGTTGGTATACTGGATCTAGGTATACCATCTCATAACACCTTACTAGAGTTTAGCATGTCATGATTTCTTGACTCAACTGTGTCCAGGTAATAGGCTTTGTTATGCTGAGACTCCCAACTGCCTTGGTTTGCCAGGGACTAAGGGGTTTCCCAGGAAACAGAACGTTTAGGACTAAAACCAGAAAAGCCCACCAGGAACAGCTTTCAACCAGTAAAAATGGGATCTGGCAGATAAACTAGCAACCTTGATGCTTGGTGGGTATGATAGGCAGCCTACAAGACGGTCCCCACCTCTTGGTATTCACATCCTTATGTGATCTCCTTCCTTGAGCGTGGGCTGGACCTGGTGACTCAATTTTAACACAGTATGAGTGATGGGATATCACGTCTGAGACTAGGTTACAAGAAGACTGAGACTTCCAATTTGCTGGCTTTCTCACTTTCTCCTTTGCCAGCTCTGAGAGAAGCCAGCTGCCATGCCGAGAGGTGCCCTGTCCTGTAAACGGGTCCACATGGCCAGGAACTTATGTCTAGACAACTGTTATGGGTTGAATTTCATCCCCCAAAAAAGACAGGTTGAGTCCTCACCCCTTATGCCTCAGAATGTGACCTGATTTGGAAACAGGGTCACTGCAGAAATGATTAGTTACAAAAAGGTCATACTAGAATACAGTAGGCTCTTAATCCAATATGCCCAGTGTCCTTATAAGAGAAAAGACACAGGGACACAGATATATAGGGGAGAATGTGATGACAGAGGCAGAGAATAAAGTACTACAGCTGCAAGCCAAGAAATACCAAGGATTGCTAGCCATCACCAGAAGCATCACCAAGCTATCTTAAATATACCATGATTTTTTTTTCACCCTTCTTGGAGTCTTTGCACAGGCTAGTCCCTTTAATTGATGTGATCTCTCCACCATCATCCCCTCTCGCCTGTTAATAATTCAGTCTCCCCTAGGGTAACCAGCCATCCAGATTTGTCCAGGAATGAGGAGTTTCCTGGGACACAGAACTTGCAGCATTAGAACCAGGAAAATCCTGAGCAAACTGAGATGAGCTGGTCGCTCTAGCTAAGATGCCATTTTTTTTCCACAACAGCTGCTCAGAAAGCAAGAACAACAGCCAAAAACATTGACCTGAGGAAGGCTCCTACCTGCTCCACTCCTGCAGTTTCCTCTGTATTTTCTACTTCAATCCACTAGTCACCAAGAGCAACTGTTAATTAACAATATATTGCAGGCCAGAACTAATTGCAATAAATATTTTATTAACTTTCAAGCAAAAGGTTGCCTTTAATTAACCAAGTGGGGAGAAAATGTGATTATGGTGGTTTTCACATACATCCACAGTTACCATCACCAATTAGCAAGCTCGTGCCCCAAAAGCCCTCATTAGTGAACTAATTTATGACATATAAACAAAAATAAAAAGCCACGGTGTTCTGACATCGTTTTCTAAATTCCGCCAAGGACAGGGAAGGAAACATAGTACTCTTTATGCAGGATTATAAAGCAATCATTACACATTACGATATGAAACCCAAACACATTTACTAAGTGTTTGCCAAGTGTGTGATCTCCTATAGAAGTGCCTTGCATGGAAATGCCACGACGTTTTGCATGTAGCTGGCACATAATAGTATGTTGAATGTTAAAGCTACAAAGGTTCTTGGAACCAATTCTGCGTGATCACAAGGCTCAGAAGAATGAAGTGACTTTGCCAGGGCAGCATAGCTACAAAGTAAAGTTAGAACCAGAGCCTTCTCTTAGATCCAGGTTTCTCAACCTCAGCACTACTGATATTTTGGGTTGGATAGTTCTGTGTCGTGGGGGGCTGTTCTGTGCATTGTAGGATGTTTCACATCTCTGACCTCTACCCACTAGATGGCAATAGCAGCCCCCAACCCAATGATGACAAGCAATATGTCTCCAGATGTTACCAGATGTCCCCCGCTGGGGAAAGGGAGTGGGAAGAAAGGAGGCAGAATCACCCCCAGTTGAGAACCACCATAAATGTAGACCAGCGGTCCTCAAAGTGTGCTCCCCAGGGGAGCAGCATCAGTATCACCGGGAGCTTGATAAAAATGCAAATTTAGGTGGGTAGTGGGCCCTCTAGATGCACTGAATGAGAAACTCAAGGGCATGTCCCAGCAATAAGGCCTCTAGGTGGTTCGGATGCACCCTCAAGTTTACAAACCAGTTGGTGTCACGAGGTGACTACTTTTGTCCCTATTTCATAGATAAGAAAACTGAGGCTCAGAGAAGTCGCATGCCTTGCCTAAGTTCTGATTTAGTAACGGCAGAGCCAGGACTTGAACCTGACTCAGTACGACACCAGAGACCTGCCCTTTCTGCTCTACCATGTCTCACTGAAGACAGGCAGCAGGGATGAGGGACGCCGGGACTGGGACACAGCTTGTTTCTCCCAGGCCATGAGCACCACAGAGGCCAGGCCACCAGCACCAGCACCCTCTGTAGTCGCTGTGGCCCTTTGGGGTCTGAGGTAATGAAGTAAAGCATCAGAGCCTAGAGCGCCTTATTAAACCTGATGAAATATATAAAGGGTAAACTAAGCACCTCGGGAACAAAGGCTCAGGTATCTCCAGATCTTCTGAATGAGCATTTTGAACGAGCCCTTATTGAAAAACTATTTTGCCAATGTAGCTGCCCTCTCTTCTGAAACCTTCTTTGTCATTCTCATGGTTACAATGATCTCATTCCCCTGGCCATAGCTGATTGGCTAGGTGTAGGTACTTGACCTAAACTGAACACTTCCATGGGATTTTGGACTTGGGACAAACTGAAAATTGAACTCATTGCTCCTTAGGAGATGAAACTGTGATATTTCACATTCTGGAGCTATTGGCCTCCACGTCATTCTATGGCCAGCACATACGTCTCTTTCACTTACAACCAGAGACCTAACTCAAACAAGCAAGGCTCAAATAAGAAAGAGAAAGTCTGTTGCACCACCATAACTGGCCCATAAGTGAAGGTAACATTTTCATCACATTCGGGAGACAAGGGGAATGTACCACTGCAACCCTCACCCATCACTCAGATAGGTTTGTTCTGAGATGTCCCCTCCCATCTCACCCATGGCCTATGGCCTCTGAATCTGATTCTGATCTTCCCTGAAAAAACCAGAGCCATATCAGACCCCCTGGCTCCAAAAGTTATCCTTGGATCCCTTCATCACATCTAGCTACAACACTTCAGACTAACAGTAAAACTTCACATGAGGAGAAGAGAAAACTATGAGTCAAAGGGACTGCAAGTATCTTAAGGATGGAGACTGGTGAGGTGGATGACGAAATGCACAGTTATGGAGAAATCAGAGGAGAAACATTTACCAGAATAGTTGTGACTCTGGGTCCCTACCTTCTTACGTGGGGAGGCCAAATTCACCCCCACAATATTTGCCAACAACAAAAAGTACCTGGGGCAGAAATGGCATCAATGCTATTTGGATGGATGGATGGATGGATGGATGGATGGATGGATGGATGGATGGATGGATGGATGGATGGATGGATAGGTGGGTGGGTGGCTGGCTGGCTGGCTGGCTGGGTGGGTGGATGGGTGAGTGGGTGGGTAGGAGGGAAGGAAAGAGGAAGGGATGGATAAATAGGCAAAAACTCACTAAGAGAACAGTAGTTTTCTAGAGGCACAATTTGGAGCACCCAGCTGAGGTGAATGATGAGAGCTTTTGGTTGATTCTGGCAACACCTTTTGGCTGGCAGATATCTTAGGTGAGTGGGACAAGTGGCTGTGAAGGGGCGCAGAGAGCATACCAACCTGGGAGACAAAAGTGTGCCCTTCCACTGACCTGCTGTGTAACTCTGAGCCATTCCCTTCGCCTCTCTGAGCATGTCTCCCATCTACACAAATATAATGCTGTCCTAGCTCTCCCTCTCTATGGTCCCTTCTATCTTCCAGATTCAGGGAATCTTCATGGGGTTGGGGTGTCCCCAAACTGTTAAAGCAGAGCCATGTTCACTGCCCATCTGCCAGTTCTGTTTACTGAGTGACACCAGGATGGGTGAGGATGGGTGGGCAGTTGATTAGTCTCCAACTTCTCTGAGGACATCTCTGCAGATGCTTCTGAAAAGGGTGAGACGTGGGCCTTGTGGCGAGTGAGAAGTTTGGAATGCTGCCACTCAGTTGTGCTTGTCACCCCCACCAGAGAGAAACCACCCCCCTGATGTAAAGCACTGATAGATCCCCATGGAGACTCTGGGTCCTTCCATGAGATGACTGGGCTCTTTCAGAGATGGTGTCCTCCCCTGCCCTATCCAGATGTCAAAGAAAAAATCCTGAACCACTGAGATGATGGCAATGATGAAAATGATGCAACTCTACAGCCTATGAGGACACACGGGGCCACATTTAGGGGTATCTCTTTGTTCCAATTTAGTCTACTTTCTGCTCCTCACTGCCTAGGGCATTGTCAAATCCCTTTTACAGAGATGCTCCTCAGCCTCCAGGTAATTGGTTGCCGTAAATGTAGACCAGCAAGGGGCTCTCGATTCTACAGACTCAAACTTTTCTTAAACCCAGCCAGGACATCTTGGTGCAAATCACTGACACCCAATTTCCTTTTACTAGCACTCACTGTATCCCAGGGGCTGTGCTGCTTTTATTTAGTCCTCAGTACGACTCTACACAGGAAGTAGTCTATCCCTAGTATAACACTGATGAATGAGTAAACTGAGGCTCAGAGAGGCTATTAACTTGCCCAAAGCCACAAAGTGACTCAGTGACAAAACTGAGAGGGGAATTTTGGTCATTCAATAGGCAGAGCTTATACCCTAACCCCTGGACAGTACTGCTTCCCAGCACAGCCCAGGTCTCAAAACCAAAGACTCTTCTGGCCCAGACAAACCAGCCCTGCACTCACACACCTCTGGCTGCAGGCTCACAGCACCATTTGCAGTTCCCAGTCCACCAGTCCTGCCACACCTCTGCTCAGTTTGCTCTCCCCAAAATACTCCAGGCTCTGCTCATGGGTCCCCTCCTCCACAAAGCCTTTCTGACCCTTCCACACCCCCAAGGCAGAATGAACCCATCTCTCCTTCATGCCTTCACTGACTCTGTAGGAGCACCTATCACAGGAAACACATCCACCATTGCTTATATGTGGATCTCAAGCTTCTGGCTTCCAGGCTCTCAGGAAAGACAGTCCATGCCTTGTCCAATTCTGTATGCCCAAGATCCAACACAGTGCTAGGCACACAGAGGCACTCAGTAAATACTGGATTAAGAACCAAGTGAACTGAAACCTCATCAATTTCAAAATACCCAAGACAGAAAGTTCATGGGCAGAGACGCCTGGTACACAGCACATGTCTGCTCAATAAAAACGTATTTCATGAATGAATGACAGGCACAGCTGGGCATTTACACCTTCATCGCTATTCACTCTCCAGGTGACCAAGAGAGGTGGTTCCAGATGTAATCTTCAGATTTGGAAATAGAAACATCAGATACTTTTTAGTAAACTGACCATTAGCTCTAAGACCCCTGTTATGGACTGAATGTTTATGCCCCACCCCAAATTCATATGTTGAAACCCTAATCCCAATGTGATGGTATCTGGAGGTGGAGCCTTTAGGAGGTGGTTAGGTTATAAAGGTGGCGCCCTCACGGATGGATCAGTGCCCTTATATGAAGAGGCCAGATTGCTAGCTAGTTCTTCCCCCACCATGTGATGATACAATGAGAAGTCAGCAATCTACAATCTGAAAGAGGGTCTTCCCCAGAACCCAGCCAAGCTGGCACCCCAACCTCAAAATTCCAGCCTCCAGAACTGTGGGAAATAAATCTTTGTTATTTAGAAGCCACTCAGTCCTTGGTACTTCATTATGGCGGCCTAGACTGACTAAACAGTCTCAAAGTAAGTTTTTCAACCTCAAACCATATTTTTGAGACAAAAGACCAAATTGCAGTAAGAAAAGCAGCTCTCAATTCAAAACCTTGACAATAAAAAGATATTAGTCACTCCACATTGCAAACAGGCTTGACCTAATTCTGGAGGGCTGATGAGATCCTCAAAATAAATATGTGATACATTAAGCCTTTTTAGAGTTGGGTTTCCCCAGAAACAGACCCGAAACAAGGGTTTGAGTGCAAGTCCTTTATGCTGAGAGGCCATCCCAGGAAGCATCAGCAGGGGAGGGGGGAAGGCAGACAGAGACAGGATGGAAGCCAATCAACAGTGTGCTATCTTATCCGTTCAGTTAGCACCCTGGGCAGCTAGAGCTGGTCCTACTGGGGACTCTGGGAGACAGTACAGACTCACCTCCAAACACATCTGCCTAAGGGAGAAGGGAGCTGGTGGTTATTCTCCAGCCCCCATCTGCCAAGCCTGCTCCCAGGGGCTTTAACTCCCCAGCGTTTCCGCCCTGCCCAACCAAGCACCCAGGGGTTGAGAGAAAGCCCTGGAGTGGAGACTGGGGCAGAGGCAACAGGACATGCTCAGCATATTCAGGAATGGTGAGTGACAGATTAGGTGTGAGCAGGTCATCATCTATAGTGCCTGCTACAAAACCCAAGGGAAAAATGAACAAGAGCATTTGTCTCCAACTAACTAATGGGTATCAAAACCTAATGTAAACTAAGCAGGAAGGTAGGGATCTAAAACAGAAGAAGGTCAGAGCAGAGAAGCTGGAACCTTCTTCTGCTTCTCCTCCTCCCTTTCCTTTGGAGTATATATGTCTGCCTTTCTCCTCTCCCTTCCCGACCTGGAATCTATTTTTCTCTCGGTCTGAGTCTTCTCTCCCCTGCTCAGTACTTCCACCCACTCCTCCTGTTTTGATTTTCCCATCTCTTAAGAGCCCATAACACAAAAGTGAAGTATCTTGCTTAATATTTGTTTACTTAGGAACAGTGAGTTTTATGTACACTGCTCTTAATTAAAATCTCAGTGAGTTTTCTATTTGTGGATGGAGAGGCATTCTGCCCAAGAAGGCGAGAGTGGGGGTGCGTCTAAAATCTTGGCACCTTCTTACCGATGCACCCCAGCACTTGGAAGGAACACTTGGGATTCAGTCTTTCATTTGGGGCCCATGAAGCAATTCATGTTCTCAGCAACACCAATTATTGGCAATTTCACTCTGTGAAGGAAGTGGGTTTCCTTCCAGACATGCCGTAGTGGTGCCTCAGGAGTGCTGACTGCAGCTTCATGTGAGTGGGCAGCCCGACAGTGTCAGGCAGGGTGTCTACAGTGAAACACTTGGTCTCCACCCAAACCAACAGTCTACAGTAATTGTTCTCCCCTGCTATTTGTTGGGGAGGAGGGGAGCCCTCTAAATGACTGCATCGAGAAACTAAGCCTCTCACTGCCTTCCAGACCCTCCTCTCTCTTTCCAATTCATTTTTAACATAGCTTTCCCCAAGATCACTCAAATGTCACCTCCTCTGAGAAGACTTCCCTGGCTCCTTCAAGCTGAAAAGCACATTTCTCCTCTGTTTGCTGAACCTGGGGCCACCTGCTTGTATAGCATGACCCAGATCATGCTGTCTGCTCACAAGGCTGTGGGCCCATGGAGGAGTGAGTCCCCATACTCATTATTTGTCTCACTGGGGGTTCAGCATAGAGTACAAGCTTGGTAAATGTTAAGTGAATGAATGAATGAGTGCCAAGACTTACTTGTGCCTCAGACCAACTTGTAAGAACGCTTGGGCTGACAGCCAATGAGAAATATAAAATTTCCAGAGGTCAGGAAGCCCTGGGGTGAGTGTGGGGCCAGAGGAAGCCCAAGTGACTGAACTTCTCCATTACAGAACCAGGATGCTCTGTTGTCATTGATTTTTCATACTGGGTTTCTGGAACTGGAGTTCCACCTTTTAAAAAAGTTAGGAAACCATTGTTCTACAGTTAGAACCAGGGGTCATAACTTACTCAAGGCAGGCTTGTCTGGGACCTAGGTTTACTGAATCCTGGTCCAGTGCTCACTCGGCTAAATACCACAGCCAAGCAGACTCAAAGGTTTGGTATTCCTTTAAATGAAGGCCTTGAATTTGGAGGCCCAGCCCTAAAAGGGAGTATGGGGTGGTAAGTTGGGGAACGGGTAGAGGCAGGGGTATGGGGTATTGGGGCTGATACCGCTGACCTGGAGTGGGAGAGGTCAAGGGAGATATGATTGAGACTCCAAGGTCAAAGTGGAGCTCAGGAGCCCAAGGTCAGGACAAGGTCCCTCCCCCAGCCTAGGCAAATAGATCAGGGATGGCCCCAGCCCTGAAGATGAAGGTCAGGAGCAACCCGGAAAGGGCAAATCTCTACTGGACCTAGTTCCTCCCTCCCCACACCCTACCTTGTAGGGAAGAGCAGAAACCCTGGTGGCACCCAGGAGGTCAAGGATGCTGTGGGGTTTCTAAGGTGCTAGGAGCCAGCAGCCAGGAGAGGCGGTAGCGCCATCTCCTGGCGTCTTTGGGGAGTGCAACTTAGACCTGCAAAGCCTCATGTCTCAGGCAATAGGGGTTGGAGGGTGAAGAGGCACTGAGCCCAGAAGAGAGGATCAGCTGTTCGTTACTTTGCCTATCTCTACATATTATCATGAAAAACTTCAAACACGTACAAAAGCAGCGAGAACTGTAGTCATGAACTCCCAGATACCCATCACTCCACTTGCCCAATTATTAGTTCATAGCTAATCTTGCTTCCTCTCCCTGCTTCCACTTACCCCTTCCACATTATTTCAAAGCACTTCCTGGACATCTTATCACTTCACCCCTAAACGTTTCCATATGTATCTCTAAAATAAATATTTTTACAATGTAACCACAATTTTATTCTCACCAAAATAAATAATTGTCTCATGAATTCATAAATGTTTTTCTAGTTTGTTCACCAGAATCCTAATAAAATTATATGTTGTAACTGGCTCAATGTCTTTTGAATCATTTTTGATCTATAAGTTTCCCCTCCATTTGTTTCTTTGTTGTTGTTGTTTTGTTTTTGTTTTTGTTTTTGTTTTGCTTGCAATTCATTTGTCGAAAAGAACCTGGTCATCTGTCCTGACATTTCCCAATCTGGATTTTGCTGGTTTCATCCCTGTGGCATTATTTAACATGCTCCTCAGATTTTTCTGAACTGTGAATTCTGTCAGTTGGAGTTGAATCTGGAGGTTTATTCAGATTCTGTTTTGATCACTTGTCATGTCAACTTCGGAGAAGCTGACATGTCAAGGCGATGTCAACTGGACTCTCTTCTTATGATGTCATCAACCATCCTTGATCATTACCTAGATCCATTATACCATGGGGACTGCAAAACACTGATATTCTAATTCCATCATTAGCTGTTTACTTTTAACTCCAAGATTTAGTATTGATTCAGAATTAGTTCCCACAAGAAAAATGGCCCCATGGGGAAAATCCTCTTCTGAATATTGGGGCAAGTCTTTTTCTAGAATTGTGTTGTTCATTAAGGTAGCCACTACACACATGTGGCTACTGAAAACCTGAAAAGTAGCTAGTTCAAATCTGTGATATGATGCAAATGTAGAATCATTTCCAGTTTCAAATACTTAATATGAAATAATGTTAAATAGCTCGTATTAGTAATGTTTATTATTTGCACAGTGAAGTAATATTTTGAATAGATTGGGTTAAATAAAATCTATTATTAAAAAATTAATTTTACCTGTTCCTTTTTACTTTTTGAATGTGGCTACTAGAAATTTTTTCATTACATATGTGGCTCACATCCTGCTTCTGTTGACAGCACTGATCTAGCACTTGTGTTGTCTCAATGAATTCATTAACTCTTCTTGAGTTCTACCTATGTGTCAGGCACTATTCAGAGAATATGGTGGTAAAGAAAAGAGACAAAGCCCCTGCCCTCATGGGGCTAGAGACATGCAAATAGCAAATCTCGAGCATACTGGTGATGATAAAAGTATTGTGGAGGGGAAAAGGTTAAGAAAGACCCTTCTGATAAGGAGGGCTTTGATCAGAAATATGAAAGAGTTAAAGAGTAAGCTCTGTGCATAGCTTGGTGAAGTCCAGACAGATTTTGGGGAAGGGGACAGATCTTGCAAAACCAATATAAGAATTTTGTAGGGTTTTTTTTTAAGTGAAATAAAATTTCTATATGGTGAAATTCATCTTTTATGAATTTTGACAACATATACAATCATGAAATCACCACCACAATCAAGATACAGAATGTTCCCACTGTCCACTTTCCTCTTGCCACTTTCTAGTCATACGCCTTCCATCCCTGTCACTTAACAGCCACTTATATGTATTCTATCTCCTTAATTTTGCCTTTTCCAGAATGTCATATAAATGAAAACACATACTATGTAGCCTTTTAAGTCTGGTTTCTTTCACTTAAAATAAGAGTTATACATGTTGTTGCATTTATGTCTGTTCCTTTTTATTGTTGAGCAGTATTCCCCTGCATGGATGTACCACAGTGTATTTTTTCACAAGTTTCTGGACAAGAGAAAATATGAAAGCAAAAAAATAAAAAGAAAAGAGAAACAAATAAGAAAGTACAATAAATAGAAAATATGAAATAAAATAGCAAAACTGAGGCCTAATAGAATAGTATTTATAATAAAGATAAATGGGTTGAAGTTATCAAACAAAAGATAGAAAATCTCAGATTGAATGAGCAAAACAAGATCCAATAGTGTAATATTTACAAGCAAACATTTAAAACAAAAGGAGAGATTAAAGAAAAAGATATATCAGATAAATATGAACGAAAAGAAAGCTGTGAAAATCATCCTAGTATCTGACAAAACACAATTCAATGTAAATAGATTTTCAAATCATCACCCATAAGCATATATTTTCACTAAAAAATGTAGCTTCAGTATACATAAAATGCCTAATTACAGAATTGTACAGAAATGAGGAAATCAACAATTGTATTTGAAGAATTTAATTCATCTCTCTTAGAAACTGATTGAGCAGATAAACAAATATCTCAATCAGTAAGCTAATACATACATACAGAACTCTCAATACTACAATCAGCCAACATTCTTTTCAAGCACACATGGGACATTTACAAAAACTGACAATTAAACCAAAATAAATTTCAAAAGATTAATATCAATTAGTCTCTCTTCTCTGACCATATGCAATAAAATCAAGAAAAGATAACTGACAAATTCTCATATCTGAAAACTAAATAATATACTACTAAATAACCTATGAATTAATAAATAAATTATAAGAACTAAGCAACAAAGTACTACATGTCAAAATTTGGAAGAACAGGCTAAAGCAATACTTGGAGAGAAAATATATAGTTTAAAAAGTATTTCTCATATAACCAGAAAGATTTAATACAAATAAGCTAAATGCTCAAAAAAGAAGTTGGAAGGCAGCAGGAAAGATGACGACAGCTCAAACTCTAATAATGGAGATGGAGAAAGATTTGGAATATTTTTTGAAGACTGAGTCAATAGGATAGATGAAGAGCCTGGAACTCAATGGAAAGGTCATAACTAGAGATATAAACCTGGGAGTCATTAGCATATAAGTAGTATTTAAAGCCACCATCAGTCAAAGAGCAAGTTTAGGTAGAGAAGATTATAGAACCTAGGTGGGTTCCCCAAGGCCTTAATTCTAAGCCTAAACTGGTGAGATTTTGTTAGGGGAGCCAGGGTACATTAGGTGCAGAGATGCTACCCCATACTGACAAAGTTTATCGGAGCCTGGTGTGTAAACCAGAGCATGTGACAAGGAACGCACTTGTCTGGTGGACAGGATGTCGTCATCATCATCATCTTCACCATCACCATCATTATCACTATCCATTCACTCATTTATTCAATATCTCACACAAATGGTATTATTACTCCTTGAAAGGGGAAACTGAGGTTCAGTGAGCTTTAGTAACTTTGTCCACAATAGTAAGATCCTACCCCAGAACTCAAGCACTGTGTTACCAACAAGTACAAAAATGCTCACTGCCACATTATTTATGACAGCAAAAAACTGGACACAACCTAAATTGCCATCATTAAGGGAGTGTTCAAACAAGTCTAGGTATAAGTGATAGGCTGATACATTTAAAATCTATTCCAAAATTCGGTGATAGGTACAACAGCAGAAGCACTGCACACCAAGCCCACCATTGGGATTCATGCCCTGCTCCACCACTAATAGATGTGAGACCTGTGACAAGTCACGTTACCTCCCTGAGCCTCAGCTTCCCCATCTGTCCAGTGGGGTATAATACTGTTCCCTAGTGACCCTACAGGTCTGAGGTAAAAGCCAAATAAAAATCGATATGAAAGCCTTTCGTTTCAACAGACAATTATGCAAACGTACAGGGCAATGACTGATGCTTCCAGAACTGCAAACAGACCTAGTTCCACTTAGGTGGCTTCTAGAACTCTGGGAAGCCCAGTCCTGCTAGCAGTGTGACAGGATCAGATTGCATGCCTCTGTAGCTTTTCACACACACATAGAAAATCACCCTTGGACTCCAGGGACCAGGGTCTCCCTGCCTTGTGCCCCTACTTTAGAGAGCCCTTCTCTGGCCTTTCAATGGCCAGTGCCCCTCCCCACAGGGCAAGGAGTCTGAGGACCAAGAGGTATGCTTACCTATAGCCTGTCTTCCTCCCTGGACCACGTTGCAGTTCCACAGGACCCCAGAATTCCCTGCCTAAATGCCTGCTTCCAGGACCTTCCAGGGCCTGCATTAATCCTTCTTTGAGTCCTTCCTCCCAAGGATGGGCTGGCTGGCCCCACTCTGTGTACCCCTAGCCTCAAAGGATCAAACAGAGGTTATCTACAGAGGGATGCAGGAGATGTAGCAGGCTAGGGAACAAGTAGAGTGACCACACACATGTAAGGAGACCCCCTTGTGGCACAGGCAAAAGCTGGGGATGGGAAGAGGATGGGCTCCAGACCAGAGCTTCCATTTGTACACTTGCCCCAGACCTCTCAAATACTGGGGTTATGCGCAAACATCACAACACTGATCATACCCTTCCCTTCCCCTGTAAGGCTGGTGATAAAACACAGAGAGCAAAAACAATCATTGCTGGAGGCCTAATTATGACAAGCAGCCTGGTAGTGCTGTATATAGACTCTGCTTTGGGGGAATGTGCTGATTTATGCAGTTCCCAACATTTAAAGGTGGAGACCAGACTGTGGCTGAATCAGATCGGTTCGTTTTCTGGGACAAATTGCAACCCTGAGCTGCTGAGCAAATATCTATAAAGGATTGTCTGTTTCTCCTTCCCCTAACCTGCTACTAGCTTCACCTTGGGTTCTCTGGTCATGCCTCTGAGCCAAAGGCTCAAGCCACCCTCATCGGTTGTGAAGCAGAAGTCAGAAATCAGTGAGCACCAGCTCTGTGCCAGACTCCGGGGAAACTGAGGCATTTCAAACCAATGCCTCTGGGATCTCACAGCCTAGTGAGCTCAAACAGAGCCTCTTGGCATGAAGGTTGTCCAGCTGTAGAAGATTGCAAAAATGACACCAAATTCTCCCTCCCCCATTTCTGCTCCTTCCTGCTATGTTACTTTGAATGCCCTCCCACTCTGATGCTGGGCTTGGTCAGGTGACTTGTTTCAGCCAATAGGATGCTAGAACCATGATGTGAGCAAGGGTTTGAAAAGCTCATGGGCAGTGGGGTTCATCCTCTTTGGCAATTCTTTGAATCCACCATGTGAGGAAATCTGGGCCAGCATGCCAGAGGATGAGAGACCCCATCGACCCACGTGAGAAGAGCCATCCTGCCCATCATCTCAGACATCCCAGGCAGGGACATCATAAACCAGCCAGCCCCAGTCAACCCACCAATGCACTGCAAACACATAAGTGAGCCCAGCCTAGTCCAAACCACTCAGCTGAAGCAGCCCAAATTCCCAAACTACAAAATTGTGAGTTAAATGGATGTTACCAGCCTTCCACAGCAAAGGAGAGGACTAAGCCAGACCTACAAAGATGAGTAGGATGTATCAGGTAGACAAACAAGGAAAGGTAAACCAGGCAGAGGGAATGGCATAAGCAAAGGCATGGGGTCTCTGTTTTCAGAGAATCAGAAGCTACCTAAGATGACTAGATCACAGAGCCTCTGGGAGGGATAAAGTTGGCGAGTCAGGCAAAGGTTTTGCCATGGAGACCTCTGTGCCAAGTGTGGGAGTCCGGATTTACCCAGAAAGCAGTGGGGAGGCCCTGAAGGAATCTGAGCAGGAGAGTGCCAAGGTGGGATGTGTATTTTGCAAAGGTCACTTGGGCAGCCGTGAGGGGTATCAGGTGCTCACCCTCCATCCCCAGCATGGGGCCAGTGCCACCAGCCTCTAAAGGATGTCAGGCAGCACCCCTTCCTCCCTCCCTGCCCCCTAACCTCAGACAGGAGGCACTGCTAAGATCCCCAAACAAATTCATTTAAAATGAACCCAAAAAATGTTTTCAGAAACCAGTTTCCATGCCTGAGACAGCAGTGCCGCCTCAAGGGCAAAGACAGCCATGTTGGATTCTCAGAGTCAGTGACAAGGAGGGACAGCTGTGGACAATGAGAAGACAGCTTCACAAAACCATCCCCCTTCAGAGTTAGATGGGGACTCCACCTACTCTGAAGTAGATCCCTACCACACATCCTTGCCTTCTTCATACCTTCAGTGACGGGGTACTCAGCACTTTCTCTGCCCAGAGTCCTTCATCACAGGCATATTACTGGTCCATATCTGCTTCTGTATACAGCAGCCTTCAGAGATAACAAGATGCCAATTGAAACCCCCGATTTTCAGCGTGAACATAATTCTGATTTTATTGACTTGCGTAGAATGGGCAGGGTCAGCACTTACTTCATTCCCAAAACCAAATTTATATCAATGTAGCCTGAATAAGCTTTCATGGCAGTTACATCGGTCCCACCCCCATATTACCTCCAGGATCACTTCTCTGGATGAGGTGGTGTTTTGTACATCCTTCTATTATAGCTGAATTGCAGTTTTTTCCCTATGTGACAAGATTATTAAAAAACAGGCTCTAGAGCAAATTAATCTTTGTCCTTTCCCTTCCCCAGTGCTACACAAAGCCTGGCATAGAGTAGTAGCTCATCGAACATCTTCCAAAAGAATAAGCCTCTTTCCTAGAAGAGTAAGGGTCAGCGGATGGGATGTGCTGAGCAAAACAGCCTACTAACAAGTTATGGGCTCAGAAGCTAGACTGCTTAATTTCAACTCCCTGTTTTCAATAACACCCCCGCTTAGGCCCACAGTTCCCAAACCATGTGCCAAGACACCCCTGGGCACTGCAGCAAATACATGGCAATATCTGCTGGACACCACAAACTACAGCTCATGGCAGCCACAGTTTCAACATTAATTTGTGCTACATTCCTTCTGATGACATCTTATCCTTGCAAAGCTGAGTTTTCAGTGGTTACAGTGATAAAAAGCAAATAGCCCATGAAAATCAATGTAGAACAAGAAATGAGGATGGCAATGTCTCATCTGATTTTAAGTTTTGAGAGGCTGTGCAGTGCCCAACAGACATGCCATATCCTATTACTTATGGAATTATCGTTAAAATGGAATAAATTTTTTTTTCTTAAACTTATGTGAGTTCTTTTTTTCAAATGACTAATTTAGAACATACCTGTAAGTTGTTTGGATCCAACTACCTAATAAAACTACATATTTCTTTTGGCCTTTGAGCACCATAAAAAATTACTGAGAAACTAAGAGTACTGAGAAATTGTGGGAATCTCTTTCAGGCATCTTACTTCACCTCTATGGACCTCAGTTTCTCTAAGTATAAATTGGGAATGTCAATAATATATTATAAAGTTGTTCATAGGATATGATGGTACCTGGTACCTAATAACTGCTGTATCTATGTTATTATTACAAAGAGAGGCATCATAAGAAGTTGGCAACATTATAAAGGAAATGTCTAAAATGCCTCCAAGAACAATTTTATAATATTCTCTTCTTTTATTAATAACTATCATGTACCAAGTGCTTTGACATACATTGCAAAGAGCATTGGACTGGGAGTCATAAGATGTGTTCTGGCCGCAGTCCAGCTTTGAAACCTCGAGCAAGGCACGCCTGTCTCGCTAAGTCTCAGTTTCCACATCTCTACATTATACATGCCAAGTGGTGACCACAGAGATGGGAGAGGAAGTTATGACTATTTCTTCATTTGTGCAGACACCAACAGGGACCCAACCACAGATGGGATAGTGCCTCCTATACCATGAACAGTGCAGACATCAGGAAGTGGGTGATTAATATTGTGCAATTGATATGCTAATTACAAACCATCTTTATCAGCTTGTTGCTGCAAGTTCCCCAGGCTCTGGAGGCCACAATCTGAAAGAATGAGTTCCTCGGCTTAGTCTGAGTTGAAGGTAATTAAGCACATCAGAGTTACAAAACCACATGCTTCAAACTGATTCAGACCTTTCTCTAAATTAGACCATCTCAGAATGTGTAGGAATAGTATGAGGTTTTGCCAGCTGTATAATCAGTTCCGTATTCAATTCCTTAAATAGAGATTTGTTGATAAACCAACCTACTGTGTTTAAAATGCAGTTTGTCTTCGGAAAGAAAATAATAAAGCTTCCCTTTAAAAAAGATCTCAGTTTTCATCAGATCAAATTTTCTTTGCCTTTTGCCTCTAGGGTTCCTAGGGCCTCTGATTTTTTTTTTAATGCTGAGTTATTCCTTTATTAGCTAGTCATTGAAATCGACCTCATTCTCATAGAGAGGTGATTATGGGCACAGAAAATGCATTCATTCCTTTTATAAGGCTGATGGCTGACAGAAGTGATTTCGCTGGTAGTGTCAATGGAAATGGGGTGTTTTATAAAACAAGTACTAAAATTGTTATAAAGCTGATTTTGGCATGTTTTCCTAAATTATAAAAAGGAGAATGGAAAAATGGTTTCTCTCAGATGAAGGGCTCTACATGTAGAAATAAGACTCTGTGATCTAAACTTTCCCTTCTCTCCTGCCCAATTAATGAAAGATGGGTGTGACTTGCTGACCTCACCCACCCACTTCCAGCCCACCCAGCTCTGTCTCTGAGCCTAGAGCAGAAAACATGCTGCCCAGATCCTCCCTGTGGGCACATCACATGTAAACACTTTAAATGTTTAGATTCAACAAAACAATTATCTTTTTGGCTTTCAAAAAGTCACATTACCCCATGCTCACTTGAGACTGACCCCAGGACCTCTGTGGGTCTGTGACCCACAGACACCTCTGGTAGAAGGGAAGGCCTCCCATATTCAGAGGAGTGAAGTCAGTACCTAGAGTGTCTTTCCCACAAAGCTACTAGAGCCAGATTCAAATCCTGACTCTACCACTTACTAGCTGTATGACTTTGAGCAAGTCACTTAACCTTGTTGTGCACTGTATTTACTATAGATTAGATTACTTCACATCTATGAAAGTGTACATGTTAACCCTAAAAAACCAACAATGATCAATGAATTTTATCCTGAGAGATATAAATAAAAAGATTATAACCCAAAGACTATGAATTTCTTTTCTATGTTTTTAAGCAATCTTATTCCAACATTCTTTCTTTTAGGTGTCTATAAATATTTCTGTCTCTCTTAAACTTTTTTGAACTCTCCTTACCATCTTGCTGGTTCCCTCATTAAGGAGTTAATTAAATCCTTGACACATGCTCACTTTATGGAAAGTTAAGCCTTCAACATTTTGGAAATTATACTTTGACATGAGGATTCTGAAGACGATGGAGCCTGAACAAACTCCCTTTTCTTCCCATCCCCATTGCAGGCTAAAGCCTTTTCTGAGCAAGAGCTGATTCCTGAAGAAATCACCACTGTGGGGTTCTCTCCCTCCTGGACAATGAATAAATTAGCAGTTCAGAGGTAAGAGCCAAAAGTGGTCATCCAAGGAAAAGCTGGGCTTTCAGGATCCATAGATCCTTCATGAGCTGCTGAGCTTTCCTGACCTTTAAAAGGCCAGGAAGTTGCTAACCTTTTAGTTGCCCACCTCAAGTCTGGGAGAGTTCAGAGAGACCAGTGGAGAGAGAAGCCTCCTTTGGATGCGTTGGCCAGGGGCTGACAGCCTCCCATGAATCACTGGTGTCCAGGGCCAGAGACCCTGTCCCCCTGCCCATTTTTAAGGACACTTCTCAGCCACATCTAAACCCTGAAGAGTAGACAGCAAAAGATAACAGCCCAACAGGGGAACTCAGAGGAGGATGAGGTTGAACAGCCGGACCACATGGTCACTGAATAGACTGCAGCTGGAAGAGACCAATTAACACCTGAATTTAAAAAGTGATAGCAGGCTATAAAATGAGCCAGACCCATCGCAAAAAGCCTGAAGCTTAAAAACAAGAACTTCGAGCTTAAAAAAAAAAAAAAAAAACAGTAGATGAATTAAAGAAAAAGATGACATTGTTGAGCCCTGAATCAGAAACCTGAAAGATCAAGTATAAGAAATATCTTAAAGCTCAGAGAAGAAAGACAATGAGATAAAAGTCATGAGGGAGAAGATAAAAGATTGAGAAGAAAGGTCCAGGAATCCTAACATGCAAAGCACAGAAGTTCCAGACGGAGACAAATAAGGGTAGGAAGAGAGACATAATTAAACTCATACCAGAAGAAAATTTCCGTGAACTGAGAGAAGATCTGAATAGCCTATTCAGGTCCACAGAGACAAAAGAGCTGCCTGGCTAAGAAATCATTCACATGATAGGATGGAAGAAAGACAAGGATGTTTGAGAATTCAAAGGTGAGCCAGCAGATAGATGACAATGTGTCTGAGCTACAAAATGGCTACCAATTCACTTGTGCCCTCCAAATCTCCTATAAGAATCTCTCTTTTGTGGCTCACCTTAACAAGAAATAGGGTAAGGGAATTTGTGGAATGTAGTTCAGCCTAGCCAGGTTCGCACACTGCAAAGCTACCACAACCAGCCAAGGCTAAAAGAATTGAACATCTTCTCTGGGTGGCTTCCAGGCAATGACTGGGCAAGGCAGTAGTTCAAAGGCTTAGCTATTTCTGACCAATGGGGGATTCCTTTAATAGGTAATTTGCTTCAGAGCTCCCCTGTCAAGATTGCAGAAATAGTATTAGGTATACATCATGCTGTGATGGTTTCCCCTGCCCAATCATGCTTCCTTCCACATCCTTTCACAGGTGTTACTCCACAAAAATCTTTTGTACTGCTAATTCTGTTTCAGAATCTGCATCTCAGAAATTCCAACCCACATAAAATTATTTTAAAAGAGCTATTATAACCAGGTTCGAGGACTTAAAATTAGCTTTAAAAAAATGAACAAATAGGAAATTTCAACAGGTAAATTAAAACTATAGAAAAAAAGTGAACTTTCTAGAACTAAAAAATGCAATATCTGGTATTTCCTTTAAAAGTTCACTGGGTGGGTTTAGGAAGGGATTGCTGACGGAAGAGTCAATAAACTGAAGTTACCCAATCTGAAAAACAAAAAAAACGACTAAAAAAATTTTAATAAACTCTTAGTGATCTGTGGAGCAATATGAAAAGTTTTAGCATATACACAAGTGGAATCCTGGAAGGCAAAGAGAGAATGGGACAAAATAAGTTTTTTATGAAATAGTGGCTAAATTTTCTCATTTTAGTGAAAGTTATAAATGTACAGTTTCAAATAAATTTACAGTTTACATCATACGAAACTGCTGAAAAACAAAGATAAAATATTGTGAAAGCAGCCAAAGAAAAATACACATTGCATACTGGAAACAAAGATCTGAATGACTTCTGACTTCACATCAGAAATAACAGAAGGCAAAAGACAATAGAATAACATCTTTAGAGTGATTAAAGAGAAATTGTCAATGCAGAATTCTAAAGCCAGTAAAATATACTTCAAAAATGAACATACTGTTATATAAGAAACCAGTGCAAACTTTGTGACTTAAAGGAACATCATCTATTATCTCACCATTTCTGTGGATCAGAAATCAGAGAATGGCTTTGCTGGGTCCTGTGCAAGGCTGCAATCAAGGTGTCAGGCAGGGCTCAGTTCTCACATGGAAGCTCAACCAACAACAATGAATCCTCTTTCAAGCTCACTCAGGTTGGTAGAAAATTCATTTTTTGAGTCTATAAGACTGAGACACTGCCTGCAATTTCTTGCCATGTGGGGGTCCTGTTACTTCAGGAAAGCTTGCTTACTCAGAGCCAGCAAGTGAAAGAGAAACTCTAGAGTGAGCTAGCAAGACAGTCTTGTACCACATAACAATATCATGGGAGTGGCACCCCAGAATATTGCCATATTCTGTTGGTTAGAAGCAGTTCACAGATTCAACCTACATTCGAGGAGAGGGAGTCATATAAAGGCATAAACACCAGAAAGCGGAGATCACTGGGAGTTACCTCTGTCCACCATAATGAAGGTGAAATGAAAACGTTTTGAATGAATGAAAACTAAGAGAATTCATTGCCAGAGGACCTGCACCACAAGGAGTACTAAGTGAAGTTCATCAAGTGAAGAAAAATGATACAGACAGGCAATCCTTTCTTCAAGAAACAATGAAAGTCCCTGGAAATGTTAACTATGTGGATAAATATAAAAATATATATTAAAATCTTAATTTCTAAGGAGAATGCATCTGACTATTTAAATAAAAAATTATGGCATTGTATTGTAGAGTTTATAATATATATAGATAGATGTAATATACATGATAAGTACGGCATAAAAGTTGGTATGGGGGGATAAATGGACCTATATGGGAGCAAGGCTCTTAAATTTTGTGTGAAGTGGTAAAATATTAAATCTAAGTAGAATATGAGAAAAATTAAGAATAGTGTAATACTAAGCAACCACTCTGAAAAAATGTAAAGGATAGCTAAAAACAAATTAATAAATTAAAATGGAATTCTAAAAATTATTTAATCCAAAAGAAGACAGAAAGGAGGAACAGAGAAACAAAAATATATGACAGATAAATAATAAAATGGTAGACCTATATCAAATCATATCCATCATTACACTATCTGTAAATGGACTAACTCCAACTAAAAGGGAGAGAATGTCAGAATAGATTTTTAAAAAGAACAGACTTTCTTTGACTACAAGACACACTTTAAATATAACAATACATTAGGTGAAAGGAAATGAATGAGGAAAGATGTATCATACAACGTGAAATCAGGGTGTAAGTAGGTTGGAATGAGGGGGCTATGTTATTTCATATAAAGGGAATTTCGAGTCAGAGAGTATTCAAAGAGATAAAAAGTAACATTTTATGATAGTAAAATGGTCCATTTTTATCAGAAAGACATAAAAATTATAATTCACCTAATAATAGAGCTTCAAAATGTCTGGACGAAAACTGACAAAAATCTAACACTCCTCTCTCAGCAATTGCTGGAACTATATTGTTTTTAATTCATTAAAAATGTAGAAAATTTGGACATAAACTACCTTGATCTAGTTTATATGTGTAGAATATTAATATACCTAACAATAGCAGAATACATATTTTTTTCAAATGCTCATACATTCACCAAAACAGACCACCATATCCTGGGCCATAAAACGTCATAATTTAAGTTGAATTAATACAGAGTACATTTTATGACCATAACAGAATTTAAACTCATTAGCAATTAACATGTGGAAAAACAAATATTTGCATATTAAGCAAAAAATTTACAAATAATTACTGGGTCAACAAAGAAATCACAAGGGAAATTTGAGACCATTTTTATATGAATAATGAAGATACATTATATCTACATTTGTGGGATGCAGCCAAAGCAGTGTTTAGAGAAAACTTCATAATTTAAATATTTATATTAGAAAATAAAATAGATATAAAATAAATGGCCTAAGATTCCACCTCAAGAAGCTAGAAAAAAAAGAGCAATGAAAACCTAAAGTTAGTAGAATTAGGATTTTTTTTAAAAAAAACAACAGCATAAGTCATCTAAATGAAAATAAACAATAGAGGAAAATTAACAAAGCCAAAAGCTGGTTGTTTGAAAGATTAATAAAATTAATAAACCTCACACTCAACTGACCAAGAAGAGGAATAACACAAATTATCAATATTAGAAATGAAAGAAGAGACAGACTTACACATTCTACAGATATTAAAGGAAAAACAGAATATTATAAATAACTTGATGCTAAAAATTATTTAGACAACCTTGAAAAACAAAGTCCTTGAATATATGACTTACGAAAATTGATATAAAATAAATCTAAATAGCCATAGATTTAATAAGGAATTAAGTTCATAATCTAGAACCTTCCCACAGACACCTTACACACACACCCATGCATGCGTGCGCACACACACACACACAAAACTTCCTACGAAGAAAACTTCATGTGGTTTCACTAGCGTGAAAGGAGGAATTAACTCCTACAAAAGCTCAGAAAACGGAAAAGAGAACACTTCCCAGCTTCTTTTAAGAGAATGGCATAACCCTGGTGGCAAACCTGACAAAGAAATTACCAAAAAAAAAAAATCCAGAACAATATCCTTTAGATATAAAAATCTTCCAGAAAATATTTTCAAATAGAATCCAACAACATATAAAAAAGCAAAATGCATCATGACCAAATCAAGTCCATCCCTGAAATCTGAGCCTGGTTGAACTTATGCAAAGCCAGTAGTAACAAAATAAAAAGAAAAATCAAAGACTTATTTAAATAGAAGCAGGAAAATTGTTTGAAAAAAATAAACCAACAGCCATTCATTAAAAAAAAAAACTACATCCAGCACACCAGAATTAAAGGGAAACTTGAATATAATTAATGGTATCTTCAAAAAAAACTACAGTTAAAATTATATTTAATAGTTAAATATTGAATGTTTTACCTCTAAATTAGGAACAAAGCAAGGATATCCATTTTCACCACTTATATTCAACACTGTACCAGAGGTCCTAGCCTGTGAAGTAAGGCAAGAATAAAGAAATAAAAGGCATATAGATTAGATAGGAAGAAGTAAAACCATCTTTATTCACAGATGAATGATGTTTATACAGAAAATCTTAAAGAATCTACTAGAACTAATAATTAGCAAACTTGTAGATATAAAGACAATATACAAAAATCAACTGTATTTCCATATTTTAGCAGTGAAAAGTTGGAAAGTGAAATTTAAAAAAAATTTCATGTACTGTATTGTCAAAAAATATGAAAAACTTAAGAATAAATTTAACAAAAGAAATTACCTCTGTTAAAAATTTCTACATGAAAGACCACAATGAGATGCTGATATAAATTAAAGAAGATCTAAGAAATGGAGAGATATACCAAATATATCAATTGGAATACTCGATGTTTTTAAAGATGTTAGTTATCTACACCTTTAATGCAATCTTGATAAGTCCATCTCGTAGAATTTGACAAACTGATTCTAAAATTTATATAGAAATGCAAAGAACCTGACAATAAACATAGCAATTGTGAAAAAGGACAAATTTGGAGAACTAACACAGCTTGATGTAAAGACTTCTTATAAGGCTACGGTAATCAAGGCACTGGAATGCTGGCATAGGACAGACAGATAGATTAGTGGAACAGAATAGGGAGCCCAGAAATACATCCTCAGCTATATGGTCATTTAAGTTTTGACAAAGACACCAAAGCAATCCAGTAAAGAAAGGAAATGTTTTCAACAAATAGTACTGGGACAACCAGAAATTTTTTTCTATGCAAGTGACCCTCAACGCTTATCTCCTTATTCCATGTACAAAAGTTAAATCAAGATAGATCAAGGGCCTAAATATAGAAGCTTAAACTATAAAACTTCTAGAAGAAAATGTAGTCGACTTTCTTCTAAAATTAGGGATTAGACTTCTTAAGTAGGTATCTTAGGCAGGACTTAGAAAGCAATAACCACTTTTTAAAAAACGTTAAATAATAACCGTATAGGCAATAATCTCAAAAAATTTTTATAACAGACTTAAAAAAATTTAAAATTTCTGCTCATCAAAAGACTTTTAGGAAAATGAATATGCATTTCTCAGACTGGGGGAAGAAATGCACAAAACATATCTGACAAATAATATTCAGAATACATATTTTTTTAAAAACTCTTATACCTCAATAATAATTTTTAAAAAGCCCATTTAAAAAATGGTAAAATATTTTAACAAACACTTCACAAGGGAAAACATATGAGTGGCCCATATGCACATGAAAAAGTACTCAATATCATGAGTCATCAGGAAAAAGTAGATTAAAATCACAGAGATACCTTTACATATTTACCAAAATGGCTACATTTAAAGACTACAACACCAGCTGCTGTTAAAAATGTAATGTAACTGGAACTCACACATTTTTGAGGGGAGTGTAAAACAGTACAATCATTTTGGAAAAAGATCGTGATAGATCCTTATAAAGCTAAACATACACCTACCCTATCACCAGCAATCCCACTCCTAGGTATTTATCCAAGAGAAAAGAAAGTATCTGTCTACAAAAAGAATCATATGCAAATGTTCATAGCAGCTCTTTCATAATAAAGTTGAAAATGGCCCAGAAGGTTGGACAAGCACACTGTTATATATTCATAAAACAGAATACGACTGAGCAATAAAAAGATACAAACAACAATATAAAATCTAAAAACTACACAGTGAAAGTTTCCATATGTATGCAGTGTGTGATATCTAAAGAGACACACAAAAGGCCAGGCACTAAAACATTAACAACGGTCATCTTGGGTGATAAGGTTCCAGGTGAGTCCTACTTCCTTCTTTTTGTTGGAAGGTAGCAAGGGAGGGAGGGAGGAGTTGTCTACATATTTGTAGCACATCCTCACCTCCCATTCACTCCTCAACTAGATCCAATCCTTCTCTTGTCCCTCTCCATCATTTCACCCTGTCTCCTTGAAATGCTCTCTTCCCTCAACTTCCATGACATTCTCCTCTCCACTCCTGCCTCTCTAGCCATCACTTCTCAGTCAACTTTGTGAAATCATCTCCCTCTTCCCTTCTTTCCCATAATCTTCCTCTGGAATTTGTCCTAACTTTTCCTTTTCTTAATTAATTATTTTCTATATGCCAATGTCTCCCAAGCTTTTCTTATGCTCAACCGAACATCTCCATTTGGATGTCTCACCAGTTCACCAGACTCAGCATGGCCAAAATAAACCCCACCACGTTTCCCCAAAAACCTACTGTTTCTCCTCCTGCAGTACAAACTCAGGAAACTGCACATGTCACTGCCCACCCAGCTGCTCAAGCCATAAGCTTGGCTATCATTACTCACTCTTTCTCAGGCCCACAGCCAATCAGTCACCAAGTGCTATCGATTCTGTCTCCTGGGAATCTATCAAATCCATCATCTTATCTGCTCCTCTACCACCTTGATGCAGGCACCATATCTCTTTTCTAAATGACTAAAGGAGCCTGTTAACTCATCTTTCTACCCACTGCCTCCCACTCTTTCCTCATAGAAGCCAGAGATCTTTCTGAAACACAAATCTGACCACATCACTTGTCTGCTTAAAACTCCTTAAGGGTTCCCCATTGCTCTTAAGAACAAGCTCAAACTCTTAATCCTGACATATTGGTTTAAGGATATGCTCAGCCTCCCCTAACAAACACATCACCTCCACCCCTTGCCTCTGGAGGAAGAATATTGCAATAGGCCAGGCTCAGAGTTTAGGATGCTAACACTATGTGGCATAGGTTGAACACTGGAACAGTTGGCATAAGTGAAGATGTCTTTCCTGCCTCAGAAAACTACTGGCCAGGTTACTGAAGAAGAGAGTGGAGACTGCTTCTCCTAGGGTGACAGCCTGCCCTCTCTCAAGAGTCCTTCCGACTCTCATTCCCAAGAGGTTGGGGACTGGCCTGGGTGGAGGCTACTGACCTCAGGGGAAGAAAAGCCTGGTGTGGGGATGAAGACTGCTTTTCTTTAGCTTTACGGAGGTTTTACTCTGGCCTTTTTAGAGTCCCCCATTTTAATTCCTGAATCCTCAATATCAAAGCTTGAGACCAAATCCAGAAGGTTCCTTTGCTGGTGGCTGTCCGAGACAGACAGACACACACACACACACACACACACACACACACACACACACACACACGGCACAGCGCTGGACACAATAAATGTAAATCTCCGGATGGAGTGTACGATATACCTTTCCCCTCAGCACCAAGCTCCCCAAGCTTATGACCCTGAATAGGCTAAAAAAAGTAAGAAGGGAGAGTAAGAGACCACAGGCTGATCTGAGGGGCCTCCCCACTTTAGAGGTGCCCCGTAAAGTGGCTGCATGCTCCCTCTGGGGTCCAGCTATGGCTTTAAATGCTGGCCCTGCACGTCACTGACTGTGATGTTGGGCTCAGTCCCTGAGCCTGGCAGAGGGGCGCTGGGGATTACCAAACGCTGGTGTCCTCAGGGCTCTGGACTCTGAAGCTCGCTTACCAGAAGGGTCCCAACTGGAATGCTTCCTAAAGCACACTCCAGACTTTCTTCGCTAACTTCTACATTTACATATAAATTGCTACCTAATGGCTCTGCCCTCCTTTATCTTAGCTCCAGGTTCTAATGAGCTGGAAAATGGTCCTGTGCAAGGAATAATGAAGCTTCCAGGCAAGGGAAGGGAAAAAGTGTGGTTCTTCCCTCACTGTGCCCAGGGGAAGGCAAGGAGGGAAGGAGTGGGGGGAGCATGATGCCCCTCCACACTGGGACACAAGTCCCAACCTCCCAAAGGAAGGGACCAAAAAAAAAAAATCATTTTGAAACAGTTTGAAACATGGTGGAAAATCAACCATGAAAGTATGTAAAATCCACTACACAATTTGTAAAAAGTGAGTCATAATTCTATTTGTTCTGCCCAGCATACACAACGCAAATTTTTCATCCAGACAGAAATAAAAATAAAGATGAACCAGGAGCGCCATCTGGGGTAAGATCTGTCACTACCTCTGTCGCCCAAATTCAGAGATCTCTGCCGACACCTGCAGATGTAGGAGACCTATTATAAAGTCCCTTCACCCAACACACATATTCTCCCTTCCTCCCTCCCTCTCTCTCCTAGGTGCCAGGCCCCTCTTAAAGCACTTTAAATATATCCTTCTACTTAATTTCTACGACCCATCAAGTTCAGATTCCCATTTTGAGGTTGAGGAAATTAAGACTCGCCCAGCTAAATTACTGGCAGGGATGAGATGCAAGCTCAGGTCAGTGTGAGTTTCAGGCCCAGGTTCCTTCACACTTAACTATTTTATGTGCCTACTAGAGCAGAAGTTAACTGAGAATTATGGAGATCTGTGAATGAAAAAAAAATAATAATGTCTTTATTTTCCTCTACTTCTAACTGAAATAACTGTGGGTAGCAAGCCAGTACCTAGGACTTTATCACCAAAAGAAATCACAGATATTGTTATATCACATTACAGTTGTTGTTAATATCTCAAAATGTCATTTATGTTCATCATTATTTCAAAATATCAGTAGCTCTTAGACCCACCACAAGATCCTGTCATTTGCTGTGTTAATAAAGAAGTGCTGTGGCAGCCAGGCGGCTTCCCTAAAACAAAGTTCTGCTATGCAGCATTTGCTGATTCCCATGGTGTAAATACTCCTAATGCTGCCAATTTCAAGGAGGGCTATCTTTAACAACTGCTTTGTGATTTTCCTGAAAATTTAACCATCAGTTCTTGGACGCAGGGACGAGATGACTCCAGCACACCATTAGCGCAAGAGCAGACTGATATTCCTGGGTCTGCTGGCCCGGTGTCCACCTCTTCCCTGAAACTCCTTGTGGCCTTCAGTATAAGGATGTTAATAACAACAACAATAAAAGATCTTAAATGTATGTATTAAATCCTTCCTCCATGCCAGGTATATTCATAAGCACTTAACATGACCTATAACTTATAATCTACCAATGATGAAGGCTGGTATCATTGCAGTGGTCCTCAGTGGGGGTGAGGGGCATCCTCTGGAGACATTCTTCATTGCCGTAACTGGGCTTGCTACTGGCATCTAGTGAGTAGATGCTGCTAACCATCCCACAATGCACAGGATACACACACACTGACCAACAAAGAATTATCCACCCCAAAATGTCAATAGTGCTGAAACTATGAAACCCTATCTTACTGTTAGTCCCATTTTAGAGGTGGGAAAACTGTAGCCCAAGAGATTACTTTGCTAAGTTCACAGAGCTATCGTGCAGCAAGTTCTCAGGGAAGACCAGTTCCTACTCTCTGACTTTCCCTCACCATATGTAGGAGCTTACTAGAAAGAAAGCAGCCTGCTGGGCTTAGCTTGGCAGTGCATGTCTCATGGAGGCTCAGGCATTACATGTTAGAGGATCCAACCCCAGCTGCTTCCAAAGAGTGAGGAGGAACCTTGGCCCCAGAAATGATTCCCAAGGTGAGTTAACCAGATGGCCAATTGGGCTGCCTGCAAAATTTGTTCAAGATAATAAAATGGAAAGCAGAAGTAAGGATTGCTCCTCCACTGATATTTAGTAAGCACCTACTATGTGCAAGCGCTACTCTAGGTTCTGGGGATAGCACACAGAACAAAAAAAAAAAATGGTTCTTGCCCTTATGGGGTATAATCTGGTAGGAGAGAACAGAAAAGCAAATTTTAAAATGGATTAAAATAATTAAATGCTGTAAAGGAAGCAAGTGTGGTGCAATGATAAATAATGTTAGAGGAACTTTCTTTAGGCAGGGTGGTCAGGGAAGATGTCCCTGGAAAGCTGACAAGTGAGCTCAACTCTGAAGAATATGAATCTAGCCATGGAGAGAAGGGGGAGAATGAGCAACAATACACAGAGACTAGCAGGGAAGGTGATGGGCTCTGAGGTGGGAAAGAGATTGATGTATTCTAGTCATCAAAATGAGGTCACTATGACTGGAGCACAGAAGACAAAGGGGAGGGAACATTCAGGACCTACCTAAGAGTGCAGAGGTCAGCAGCGGCGATCCCATGCTGGGCTTTGCAGAATTATATCTCACAACACTGTGTGTACAACACTCAGAACTTTGTGTGGGGGACACAAAGTAAGCCCTAGGATATGAGGGCTGGACAAAAGGATAAACCTGGGAGAGTGGGGACTTTAGATATTTAGATGAACTACAGGCCTCTCTTCTGCTCTTTACCTATCTGCCTTAACCCAACATCTCTGCTGACCCAAGATTCCCAGATGTCAGGACCCAGGACCCAAAACACACGTGTGTGTACAATAATGATAATCAAATAATCAAATAGTATTGAGGAAATATTCCACTCCAAAGTCAATCACAGGACTGGGGAACCAACACACCTGGTTCTTCACAGAGAAAGTTGCATGAATTAGTCATTGTGGTAGCTGCAGCCCACTTATGCCTAATCACACTGCACTGTTCCACAGCAGGATGGGCTGGTGCTTGAGAACTTTGCTGAGCAGGTTAACGAATCCAGTACTAAGCTGTTTACGGAAGCCCAGAATTCTGGAACAAGGAAGCTCAGCTCAAAGGGCAGATGAGAGCAGGAGGTTCAGGAGGAGGGAGGCGGGGGGCGGCGGGGGACGGGTGTAACAGACACCAACTGGGCACTCAGTCTGTGCTTACTGCTATGGGAAGTTTCACATACACCCTTATCTTGATTCTTCCAACAACCCATGTGGGGGTTACTATTTTGCCTATTTTCTACTCATGGACTTTAGATCCGGAAAGATCCAGGATTAGAATCCAGAACTTCCCTTTACTCCTTGAAACGTCCACCCAAACTTTAGACTTTACCACCAGTGATTCAAAGAGCTTCTTTATCCACCCAGACTTAAGTAAGTGAGCAGAGGAACCACTGAATCCAAGACAAATATGGCCCTGATGTGGGTACATAATGCTAACTAAAAAGGAGAATTTGCTGGAACTCTCCAGAAATAATGAATGCCCAGGAGGTGGGAAAGGTATTGGGAACTTGGGGACATATCTGGCTGCATAATGGATACATTTATTTTGCATTCCCAAGAATCATGACACTCTGTATTTCTTTACCCTAACACCCTCCTCCTCCCCTTTGAATCAAGGACATTTATTACTTTAAGAGGTAGGCAGACATCACCTGCAATAAACAAATCATAATTTGGTTTTGAGTCTATCTAGAAATCAAAGTCTTAAAACCTGGCCTTCAGAGGGAAAAACAATCTCTTAATTCTAGAACCTTCTCTTTACATGCCCAGGGCAAAGCTTGGGGGGGTCTGCATCTAGAGTTTATTACAAGCCGTTGTGAGCTGAGACTCGGGAAATGAGGTCAGGAGAGTGGCCATCCCTCTAGAAGAAGGTGACCTCTTCCTGGCCTGGAGGAGGAAACAAGAAAGTAGGGAGACTTGGAGGGAATGGAAATAGGAGACAGATATTGCCTGGAGATGGAAGACAGAGGACAGATTTGAGAGATGCTTGGAGGTGGGGCTAAAGTACATCAGTACATCAGTAATGGTACTTCTGATGACAGTGAGGGAAAGAAGGAGCCATGGGCAAGGGAGGAGGGCCAAGACTACAGTGAGACAAGTAAGGGACAAATACATGCATGTTCCAAAAAATGTGGTAATCAAGATAAAGAACATTTCGATGCAATAATATTTTTAAAAATAAAAACGAATGCCCAAAAAAATCCATAATGGACAAGATCAGTATTAACTGATTTTTCCCTTCGCTAGGCAGTTACTGATTCTGTCTTGATGTAAAATTCTGCTAATTTGTTCATCATGGATTTTTTAGCATTTGCTTTTTTTCAACTATTACATTCAAATATGACTTGACTGCTGGGGGTTTTGGTGCCCTCTTAAATGTTGCACCTGGCACGAGGGCTTCACTCGCCTCACCCTAGTCCAGCGCTCAAGAGTAGGTCTGGGGAGAGGAAATTATGATTCAGTTTTGGATAGATGCAGAGGTTAAATGAGACTACAGATCTTAAATGCCTTCAACCTGTGTTTTAGTGGACTCTATGGATGCCTGGCTCAAACCCCTCAGACATTTCTATTTCAGGGCATGCCAGCTGCCAGCACCTGTATCCCCTGCCAAGATCATCTTGGCCACAAAGTAAGAAAGGCTAGACCTGCCGGGTAAGTAATACTCTGGGGGCAGCCTTCAACCAATGATCCACAGGAGCCAGTGTATAAATACCCCAGCTCTCTCATCCTCAGATGGGGTCATTTTGAGATGTATGTGTCATACCATTTCCCAGAGCCCCAGGTGAGATTAAGCACCACCACCCAGTGTAACCAGTTTGATTATGCACCTCTAAGTTCCATCTTTTCTCCATCTCATTTCCCTAACCTCCCACTGGTGTTTCCTAGGATCACTTCCAAAATAAACTTCATGTTCTCAAATTCCTGCCCCAGGGCCTGCTTCTAGGCCAACCAAAGCACGATACACATGTGTCCTTCCTTCCCTTATTCTCTTCTCTTTAAACACAAGGAATGTTCCACACACACTTGGGACGATCTGGAAAGAGAGACCCCTGACTCCAGCACTCTCCTGGGAGGGACCTCGACAGGGATAATCATCAGCCAGCACTGGGAGGCCTGGATGTGAGATGGGCTCAGCTATGTTTCTTTAAAGTCTGCACCTTAAGTTGAGAAATCATTGGCAGACACCTTTCCTGGCCATTAATTCTTTACAGCCAACACTGAGCCCTTGGAGCAAAAACTGATTGGCTGCAATTACTGCCGGCATGGCCCTGAATTCAGAACAGGAAGTGTGACTCTCTCCTCACCCCGCTACAATCACTCCTCTCCCCTAGTGCCACTCTCCACCCATCCCAGAGCCCAAGAGGAGCCAGCAAAGGCTGTTTGTGCAGACTGGAGACAAGAAATGGCCCTCAATCCAGAGGGACTAAGGGTAGAAGGCCACGGGCTTAAAATCATGGAAGATGGAGACCTTTTTCATGCTTTCTTCTTAGAAAATAATTTCCAGCATCCACACTTTTCCCCATGATCTCCATTAACACTTGCAACAACCTTATATAGTAGGTATTACTATGATGTCCGTTATACAGATGAAGAGGTGCTGAGAGGAAGAGGGGAGTGTCTCAGCTTAGGTGACAGAATCTCTCCTTGACCAAACTGTAGTCGGGCTCCTCTGAACTCTTTTCCTGCCTGACTAGGCCCTGACTTTGGGGCTTCTGTGTTTGACTTATATATACAATTTCAGTAAAAATGCTACTGAGTTCATTTGGCCAGAAGACACAATATTTGATCATGTTCCTCACCTTTCACCATCTCCCAGGTGATTTCTAATTTGCCATCCACTGACACCCCTCCACCCTGCTTTTTGGCAGTAAATTACCCCCTTTCCTTGTTGTATTTAAAGTTAAATTTAATTTCTCTCCCCTATTGCAAAACCCCACTGTGGTGGCCCCTATACCTATTTCAATAGTCTCCTGAACAAAGTCTGCCTGGCCATTTTTTTTACAAGCATCATGAATAATTTTTTCTTTAACACAAGTCACATAGAGAATAAGTTGATTTGGATTCAAAGTCCGTTTGACTCCAGAGGCCATTCTCTTCCCTATGTCACATATTGTTTCTCTTCCTTCATTAAACATTTCCTGAGCACCTACTATGTGCCAGGCCCTATGCTGAGCCCAAAGGAAGACACAAAGGTGAGTAACAAACATTTCTTCTCTCCAAGAGGGAGAAATAAAATCCTCCCCATTCAGCCCATTCTCTACCCCAAGAGTCAGCACCTGTTTTTATAACATTTGCATACAAGGTGGAGGGAAGGGAGGGCTTTGGTGCTACAAGAGCAGATCTGAGTAGGTGCAAGAGACTCTCAGCTCACACAGCCAAAGTATTCACTGCCTGGCCCTTTAGAGGAAAAGTGTGCCAACAGCATGCCAGACCTCAAAGACACGCCATCAGTTATTTCTTGGCTCAACTCTGTGAGGCTCATCCTATTATTACACCTGTTTTAGAGATGAGGAATGAGGCCCAGAGGCATGACACGACTTGGCACACTGCTGGGAAGGTGGAAAATCGAAGAATTCCAAAGCCCTCCACCAGGAAGTGGTGGACTTGAAAGCAGGCCCTAGGGGGCATGGGGGGGGGGGATGTTTGGGAGACTGTGGACATTTAGCCAGAGAAGACATGAACAGAGGGTCTGAATGCTGTCCCCAAACACCTGAAAGACCCATTTGTGGGAAACAGATGTAGGTATCGGAACAGCTTTTAGGGGTATGACCAAGACTAGTGAGTAGACAATTCAAGGTGGTAATCTTTTACTTTCTGTAAAGAATTTACTCACAGTGACAGATATCCAAGAATGGACTTAGCTGCCTGGTTAGGTATTCAAGTAAGGGCCAGAAAATCGCTGAGTGAGAAAGAGCTTGGCAATTCAAAGATTTGGATCTGGCGATATTCAATGGTCTTCTATCTCTGATCTTCACAGATACATGCACAAGGAAGCCAAAGGCATTAAACTACCATTGTAATAACACTGAGAGCCACCAGGTGGCAACAAAGCCACATCTTCTGCACCAAGAATCAATTCTTAGCCTACAGAAACCTAATTGGGAAACAAACAAAACATATAAACAAGTAATTGATTCAGATAAATCAACATTCATGGGCAAAGACTATGAATCAAGTCCTCATTTGAGCTTTAGTCCCCAGAGGGCTTAACATCAAGTAATTTTTTTGAAAGATAATCCTTTTCAAAAATTTTTAGAATATATATACAGCAAAGTACACGAATTATAAATGTACAGCTCAATGATTTTTCACAGAGCACACCTGCGTAACCAGCTCAGCTCAAGAAACAAAATATGACATGAAACCCAGAAGCTCCCTTTCTAGTCACTCCCCACCCCCATCCTGACCTGTCACACCATGGATTAGTTTTGCTTGTCTGCCAGTTAGTTTTCCATACATGGAATCATACAATATGGGCCCCTTTGTGTCTTGCTTGGACAGTCATATTTGTGAGATGCATTGATTTTGCTTCAGGTCGTTGTGGTTTTCTCACTGCTGTGTAGTAGCGTGTGGTGTGAATAAACCACAATTGCTTTGTCCATTCTCCTATGGATGTGCATCTGAGTGGCTTCCAGTTTGGGGATACTGCACATAATGCTGCTATGAATTTCTAGTACATTACTTATGAAGTATGTACACATTTCTGTTAGGTGTGGAATTGTTAGGTCGTGGGAATAGACACTGGCGGCTTCATCCTTACTAGACAGCTCTAGTGGACACTAAAGTGACAGATTTTCAGTTTTCCAAAGTGACTACCAATTTACACACCCACTGACAATGTATGACAATTCTGGCGGCTCCATAGCCAGGGCAGAATTCCGTCTAGATAAGCTTTGGTAGAGGAAATGTGGGGTGGGGTCTGCTGTGAGCACTGCTGCAGCTCTGTGCCCTCAGGGGGTGTGTGTGTCTGGGCGGCATGACTGGGTGAGCACGAACCAGGAGGAAGATTCCATCCCACCAGCATATCCTGATGAGACCTTCAGCACACTGGTACCTGCTGGATGGAGAACCTCACTTCGCATACTCTGAACAATTACCAAAATAGTGCAGCACTTACTGCATTCACGGTACTTTCCTAAGTGCTGAGGATATAACAGTGAAGAGCCAGACAACACCTCTGCTCTGATGAAGCTTAAGTTCTAGTGGGGGAGGGGTGAAGAAAGGTGGTAAATAAATGTCAGGTGTTGAACATTGTATTTTAAAAAATAATAAAACAGGGTAAGAAGAAGCAGAGTGCAAGGAGGATGCTGTTTTAAAATTAGTGGTTACAAGATCACCTTACACTTGTTAGAATGGCTATTATCTAAAAGCAGTGAGGCTGTGTAGAATAGGGAACACTTGTGCAGTGTTGGTAGGAATCTAAATTGGTAGTCACTATGAAAAATAGTATGGAGGTTCCTCAAGAAATTAAAAATAAAACATCTGATCCAGTCATCCTGATTCTGGGTACATATCTGAAGAAAATGAAATCACTACCTCAAAGAGATATTTACACTAATGTGTTCACTGTAGCATCATTCACAATAGTTATGATATGGAAACAAATGTAAGTGTCCATCAAGAGATGAGCATATTTTTTTAAAATGTGTGTATATACAACAGAATGTTACTCAGCCATAAAAAAGGAAATCCTGCCCTTTATGAGGGCATGGATAGACCTCGAGGGCATTATGCTAAGTGAAATAAGTCACCTGGAAAAAGACAAATACTGCATGATCTCACTTATATGCAGAATCTAAAAAAGCCAAACTCAGATACAGAGAATAGAATAGTAGTTGTCAGCAGTGTAGGGTGAGGGAAATTGGGAAAATGATGGTCAAATACAAACTTTCAATTATGAGTAAATTCTGGGCAGCTAATGAACAGCGTGGTGACTATAACAATACTGTACCAAATACATGAAAGTCACTGAGAGTAAATATTAAATGTTATAACCACCAAAAAAAAAATGGTTGTGAAGGAATGGTGGTGTTAACTAACGGTATTATAATTATTTTGTAACATATACATATATCAAATAATCACATTGTCACCTTAAATTTACATGTTGTATGCTAATAATATCTCAATAAAGCTGGAGAAAATAAAATGAGTGGTAAGAGGAGTGATAAGGTGACTCTGAGTAGAAACCAGGAGAGAATAAACTACAAGAAAATAGAGCTCCAAATACAGAGAACCAGTCAGTGCAAAGGCCCAGAAGCAGTGTATTCCATTGCTGAAGTAGCACCCACTTATAGTTTTACAAATAGATTTCTTGTCAAATAGATTTCTAGCAGTGAGGAGGCAGGGTCAAAGACTTGAGACTTTGTCAGTTGACCACTACCTCCTTGAAACGCTTTCCTCTCTTGGCTTCTGTGATACCGTACTATCTCTTCCCCTACCTCTTTTGCCATTCCTTCCCAGCCCCCTTCCCTGTATTTAAGTAAATTTCAGAGTCCATACAGTAGACAGAATAATGCCCCACCCCAGATGTCCATGTCCTAATCTCCAGAGCCTGTGTCTGTTACCTGTGGCAAAAAGGACTTTGCAGATGTGATTAAGTCAAAGATCTTGAGATAGGAGATCATCCTTGATTATCAGCCTGGGCCCAATGTAATCACAAGGGTTCTTATAAGAGGAAGCCAGGAGACTCAACATCAGAGATGTGACAATGGAAGCAAGGGCCAGGATCAAAGTGATTGAATACAAGGTCTCAGCCAAAATTAATGGCTTTGAAGATAGTGGAAGGGGCCACAAGCCAAAGAACGCAATCTCTAGAAACTGGAAAATGCATGGGAACGGATCTTTTCCTAGAGCCTCAGAAAGAATGCAGTCCTGCTGTCCCTTGATTTAACCTAATGAACCATTCCAAACTGCTGACCTCCAGAACTATAAAATATTAATTTACCTTGCTTTAAGCCAGTAAGTTGGTGGTCATTTGCTACAGCAGCCACAGGAATTATATATAGAAATTAACAGTGTATAGTTCTGAATTTTCTTTTGCTCCCCATCTATATTTACTATTTTAGGGTTTTCATTCAGTTTGTGACAAACTTGTAAATTCATATCTCTAATCCACTTTGTGCATTTTTTCTACTCGACACAATAAATTTTATTTGCTCAGAGGTTCTTTAAGCATTTACTGGGCATGTGCTTGGATGCTATGAGCCCAAATTCATGTACTCAGTAAGAAAAAAAAATGTATATTCAGAGTTAATCACAGTCTAATCATTACATTTCCTCAGCATATTGCTCAGATAATATCGGATATTTAAATAGCTTGGTATATCCCTACTCTTTTTGAGTGGTGAAACCTCATTATCCTCCCACTTCTCATTGAAAACTCTGGTTAATCTTTGAACACTTAAAATACAAGGGAAGCCCACTCTCAACAGCACACATCCTCTGTCAGAAGCAATACATCAGGGGATGATTCTGTGGCTCAGTAGACATGTGTCAACATCTAGAGATACTGTTGGTTGTCACAACTGGGGGGAAGGGAAGAGCTACTGGCATCTAGCAGGTAGGCACCAGCCAGGGATGCTACTAAATATCCCACAATACACAGGACAGCTCCAACAAAAAATTATCTAACCCTACATGTCAATAGTGCAGAGGCTGAAAAACCCTTTCTAGATTAATCCTGTATAGATGTTTTTTCAATGAGAGTTTGGTTTAGCTTGGCAACATTTAACCCAGTATCACAGTTGGAATGTACTTTTAGTTTAAAGACCTCAGAGGCTCTTTCAATCATCTGATTCACATTTTTTTTTCAAACCCTTTCACTGAGTTTCCATTTCTGAATTCTATTTCTGGAGCAACCCATAATACATTCATTCCACTCCATATAAACATACTTGAGTTGCCATGTTCTCCCAAAATCCATTCAAGACACGACAGCTTTTGGAATTCTACATTTTTCAGACATAAGACAGCAAAACCTATCAAAGATAGTTTACACCTACTTCGAATCACATGGTACTTGGGAAACTCTTTTGCTTTCTAGCTAACATATACAAGAATATTCATTAGATTGAAAAACACAAATGTACGCTCTAGACTGTCCTTTATGATCTGGGTACTTGTGGATTCAAAGTTATTAATTCTCTTCTGGATCAGACTGAGGTGACTCTCACTCTCTTACTGATAAGACTTCCGCAGTTACCTCTACAATTTTAGAATGAGCAGTGATATTTATGTGTCACAATTGTAGTTGTCCAAGGAAATGAGCTCTCATGCTGTACATTCATTTCTTTGAGTTGTTCTTCCAAAATATCCATAGAGGTGAGTTAGATCATCAGCAAGACTCCACCAAATGTTGCTGGCCCAGCATTCCCTGCAATGACAATATTTGACACCTTTCCCTCTTCTGTAGCCAATGTTACTTAGGCTTTTAAGTGTAACCCCTGGACTCTGGGGGAAAAGAGGTGAGAGTGAGCAGAGGAGGATGTCAGTTGCATCTTTCTCTTTGGGTAAACGAACTGCAAGAAGGGAGGAAACACTCCACTGTGAATACACATCCTTTAATAAGTACTACACCATTACTTTCCCCAAAAGAATGTTCGAGCCCACCAATTTCTGGTTCTCCTCTAGTTAAAAATAAATTTTAATAAACTTTGAAGTATTGACAATTTGATGAGTAAAAAAAAAATGTTATTGTTGAATTCTCCTTTCCCTACTATACTAAATGTTTTAAAAAGATAAACCTATGTATTTTAAGCACAGTATAGCCTCTACCACTAGATGCCAGTATTAACACTCACCCTCCCGCAGTCTTGACAACCTACAAGTCTCCAGACTGCCAAATGTCCCCTCTACCTCGCTTTCAACCAGAAGCTAAAGAATATCAAGATCGCACTGCTCAAAAAGAACTGGAATATACAAAAATATCTAAACAGCCAGTATTAGCTCAGTAGTACCTTTTTCTCTCAGCTTCTGTGACACTACACCCTCCCGGTTCTTTCCCCACCTCTCCTCTCCTTTCCTACACTTTCAGAATACTCCAGGGTCTTCTGTTTTCCACCTATACTTACTCCGTTGGCGTTTTCACCTAGTTCTCAAGCATTTCCAGTGATAAACTCAAAAATGTATATTTCTGCTACATAGATAAGGTACCTTCCAAATCAACAGGGTAAGGGATGTCGTTGGGGCAACGGACTCTCCATATAGGGAAGAAAAAGAATGCAACTCTGTCAGAGGGCTGCCAAGTCCTGCTCAGCTTTCTTGGGCCAAAGGCCTGCACCGTGCTACCTTTGTGAACACCTACGGCGAACGTGAGATTGCCAGGTACCGAGCAATCTACAGGTGACTCCAAATACCAGTGCTCTTCATGAGACCACAAAGAGGGAAATGTGCAGGGAGGCGGGTGACGGCTGATGACGGCTATGAGCGAGACACGAGGGACAGAAACCAGCAGGGCTGTGAAATTGCAACGCGATTCCGGACAGGTCACCCCGCCCTTTCAGCTCAAAACTCAGATGCTGTGAAATGGGCTAACCAAGTGTGTTCGAGAGCGCGTTCCCCACCCAACACAGCCCCAGCCGACCCGTGGAGAAAATGCGGTCTCATTTTAAGGGACCAATCAGAGACCACAAAAGCCTAGTACGACAACCTCTAGAACCAATGAAAACCGGAGAGTCTCCTAGCTTGCCTTCCAAGCGCCAGTCCCGGAGAGAGAACGCTGAGGAAAAAATTTTTACTAAGTGCAAATTAGAAGACAAGTCCGCGTCTGAACGATAATTTATTGCCCTTACAAAGATGGGTGGAAAAAAATTTCTGAGCAGGTAAAAACCACACTTCCCCGAAAACTCGCCGGCGGACACACAAGTCACACTCGCGCCCAGGGCTTCAGCGCGGGAGAGTACGTGCTGCGCGATGACGTCACGCGCTGGGCCCCGCCCCCGGCCGCCCGCCCTTATAGCGTAACCCTGGCGCGCGCGCACCATTGTGTGGCTGGAGTTGGCCGCCGCTGCCGTGAGGCGCGTGTTTGGGTTCTTGCCGTCCCCACACTCGCACCGCGGCTTCTACCTTGCGGTCCGCCGTTCGACAGCGAGCCCACGGGCCCCCCCCGCCCGCCAAGGACATGCCGCGCGTCTACATAGGACGCCTTAGCTACCACGTCCGGGAGAAGGACATCCAGCGCTTTTTCAGTGGCTATGGTCGCCTCCTCGAAATAGACCTCAAAAATGGGTGAGTTGGGCCTAGGTGCCCGCGTCAGCCCTCAATGCTTCGGGCCTGGCGGTGGCGGGACACCCTGAGAAGGAAAAGGCTGCCAAGGCCGCAGCGCCGCGTGGCAGGGCCTCTAAGATGGCGGCGACGCGGGGCCTCGGGAGCGCGCGGGGTTGGCGGTGGCCGCGCGTGCGTGCGCGCACCCGGCCTAACGGCGCCACGCCTGTCCCGGCTCTCGTCCCGCTCCCAGGTACGGCTTCGTGGAGTTCGAGGACTCCCGCGACGCCGACGACGCCGTTTACGAGCTGAACGGCAAGGATCTCTGCGGCGAGCGCGTGATTGTGGAACATGCCCGGGGCCCGCGCCGCGATCGTGACGGCTACAGCTACGGAAGCCGCAGTGAGTCCCAGCCCCGCGCGCTCCGCGTCCTTGGGACCGAGGGGGGGTAGACGCAGGCCTAGGGGGGGTCGGGGTGGGGCCTCCCAGCCCAGGCAGGCGCAGTGGGCGGTGTCGTTTGACTCGGGTGTCTTTGGGCCCCGCTGCCTTCACGCCTGTCTGGTGCAGCCACGGGACGCCGGAGCGCGGGGATTGGGTTGTGGGTTTTGCCTAGCCAGGGTTTGGGATTTGGGGAGGTTTTTGCTAAGTTGGGAGGTGGGTGGCTTGTTCTGGGCCCCTGTCAGCACTGTCGTGGACTCTACCTACAGAGGAAGTGAGGGATGGCTGTATTTGTTAGATTCCCCTTGCTTACCTGTCAGTGCATTTACTAGAAATGTAAATGTTAGCGTAGAAGCTGGGAGTCAGGCTGGGGTGGAGGTGGGGACGGGGTAAGGGAAGGAGTTTTAGTTTAGATCTGAAAGATATTAAAATTGGCGGGGGCCAAAGAAAATAATATTTTCAAGTAATGTGGTATTTACCACAAGTAAATGTAAATAAGCTTTATGCTTTATTTAAACTAGTGGGGGCATGTTTTGGGGAGGAGGTGGGGGGACTTTTGGTTATGTTAAATGTTTGATGTTGAAATTGTTGCATGTTGAATTCAAACTTTTTAACAAGTCCTTGATGTTTCAATTTGAAAGTGACCAATGGGGCTGAGGCTGTGTCCACTGAGGCTAAGATGACTGCCTTTCCTGATTGGCCTTGGCTTTTCCATACATTGTGTGACCCTTGCCCTATGACCCTTTGGCTGACCTTACCGGAAGCCATGACGACAGCAGCCTTTTGCCATTAGACGCAGGGTGATGGTGAGGATTCCAAGGGTTAGACAAAACTGGTTAATCTGAACTAGGTGACTGTTACCTTGCGTGTTTTGTGGCCAAACCACCACCAAAAACCTCACACTGTGATGTAAGTACTTAGTGTAACTAGTAAACATTTTTGTAAAATGTAGAAATGCATGTAATCAGTTAAGTTTTATATTTTACAATGTTCTGTAAAATAAAACTTAGCGAGGTAAATTTAATAAAGGAGCAGTCACTCTCTAACAGATTGTAGGAGAAGTTTAGTTGGATTTAGTCTATTTGGCTTGCCCTTAACTTAATTTGTGGCAAATCACAATTGTTTGAAAGGTTTAGCATATAATAGCAAAGTCCTACTCCAGTAAATAAAAGTTGATATGTTTGTACTAACTTTCAAAAACGTTATGCATTCCTATCATTACAAAGCATCTAATTGTTCCCTTCGTATGATAAAGGTGGTGGAGGTGGATACAGCAGTCGGAGAACTTCTGGCAGAGACAAGTATGGACCACCTGTTCGTACAGAATTCAGGCTTATTGTAGAAAATCTTTCGAGTCGTTGCAGTTGGCAAGATTTAAAGGTATGTACTATAATTCAAAGTAAAAATACCAATGTTTACAACATGGGCTCCTATTTTACTTTTCCATCTCTGAGAGATGCATAATTTGTAGATGTTTAGATTTTGGGGCCTGACCTATCTTGTTTCTCTTTTAGGATTTCATGAGACAAGCAGGTGAAGTAACCTACGCGGATGCTCACAAAGAACGCACAAATGAAGGTGTAATTGAGTTTCGCTCCTACTCTGACATGAAGCGTGCTTTGGATAAACTGGATGGTACAGAAATAAATGGCAGAAATATTAGGCTCATTGAAGATAAAGCACGAACAAGCCATAGGCGGTCTTACTCTGGAAGCAGATCAAGGTAACTTGAAAGATGTGGAGAGAAGAGAAAATACTTGTTAAAAATGTAGGGGAGGGGAAACAGCCATATTTTCATTACTAGTTAATTAAAATTTGATTCGTTCTTAATTGTACATAATTGAGTCCTCTTCCAGCTGTTTTGATGGTAGATTTAATTTGTAGTAAGCAACTGCACTTTTGCTTGTCTATTGCTTTTCGTGACACATTTATGTTGATGTTTTGAGATTATGATATTATCGTGGTTCTTATAGATCACGGTCTAGAAGAAGGTCACGAAGTAGGAGTCGCAGGAGCAGCCGCAGTAGATCACGAAGTATCTCAAAAAGTCGCTCACGGTAAATAATACTGGGTCTTTTTCTGCAGATTGTGGAGTGCTTGTTCTTGCAAGGTATTGATAAAGAATCTGGCTTTTCTTGTTCAGCTCTAGGTCTCGGAGCAAAGGTCGATCGCGTTCTCGGTCAAAAGGCAGGAAGTCTAGATCAAAGAGCAAATCTAAGCCCAAGTCTGATCGGGGCTCCCGTTCGCGCTCTCGAAGCAGATCTAAGGATGAGTATGAGAAATCTCAAAGCAGATCTCGTTCTCGTTCCCCCAAAGAAAATGGAAAAGGTGATATAAAGTCGAAATCTAGATCGAGGAGCCAGTCTCGTTCCAATACACCTGCACCTGCTCCACCCTCAAAGGCTCATTCTACATCCCCTCCACCAAAAAGAGCTTCGAGATCCCGTTCTAGATCCCATTCAAAGTCAAGGTCACGGTCCAGATCGAGTTCCAGAGATTAGCCCAGAACTCTATTCTTTGCACACTATTACGGAACACTTTCCTACTTGCTTAGGCAGTTACTCTTCCATTTATACTTGGCCTCTTCTGCAAGAGGAAATTTTCCTGAAAACAAGGGCACACAGAAAAATGATTTGTGGCCAAATTTGATGAAAAAGATGAGGTTCTAAAGAAATGGTGGCATGAAGACCTTCTCCCTTCTTTGTAGAATTAAGATAACTTTTGATTTTATAGCTTTTGAGCTAAAATAACTTTTGTAAAGATTAAGCTCATTTAGATTTTTTTTTTTTTAAGTACTTCAGGAGGATCTGCAGGGGTTTTGTTTTGTTTGCTTTTAAATTAACTTTCAAGCTTTGGATACTGAGGGCTTTAGAGGGAGAATCCGTTTTGCAATTATGTTGGCTTTTTATAAAGCTTGAGTTCCATAAGATTTAAATAAGTTTGCTACCAAGATGATTGCCTTATTGAATAGGTCACTATTAATTCCTTTAAATGTTGATTGATGCTGTTTGTAGAAACTATAAATTCTACTTAAGTGTAAAACAAGGCAAGCCTCAGACCAGCAATAAATTATTCAATTTGGATAACAGTTTGTGCTATTAAATTTGCCAAAGTCATTGTATTTGCCCCTTTCACATGTTAAGTTAAAAATAAAAGATATTTTGTAGTCAACCTGTTACACAGTTTTGCTTAAATTAATGGATTTTACATAATGAAACTTTCAAGCTTTGGACTCTTGAAGAAATAGCACCTAATACTTGGTATCTCATACAGCCTGATAACCCTACTTTCTAGAAGTGGTCAGTGTAACTAGAGTACAGTTCCATGGTCTTTAATATTGTGACGTAAAAATAGAAGCCTTTTATCAGAAAGCATATGTTCAAGTACAAAAGCAAATACTGCATTTTGTTTTTGGAAGATATTTAACAGGCACTTAACAAATCACTTGGTAAAATCAGTTGCCGATTAAAGTCACATTTCACCCAGTAATGTCTCCTTTGCAGTTTGGGTTATATGATAATTGCTTAGATCATCCTTGTAAATTTTACAATGCAAGGTTTGAGGGGGAATTGATAATTTTTTTGTGCTTAATTATGAAGTAAAGAAATTGGAGACCAAATTCTATAAATGTGTAGGAGTTACTGAGTTACCAGTTTATATAGCAATAAGTCTGTTTGAGAAATGAATTAACCTAATATCTTTATTCAGATACTGTCCTTTAAGCACTCATTAAACATTTACTGTCTTAAGAGCTTTTGCTAGGTAAAGTATCAAAGGTTGAGTCATTCTAGGGCATGATGATAATACTGCTCATTGTGCCACAGGCATACAGCCAGTGTGTAGGATCAGTTAATCCAGAAAGGATACCTAATAAAGCTGCATGGAGAAAGGCAAAGATCTAGGAATAGCTAGGAATACTTGAGTAATATGACTTATTCTTAAATTTCTAGAGTTCTGTTATAAAACCTTAGAACCTGATCTTTGAAAATTAGTGCCCCAAGAGGTTGATGCTGCTTCCATGACCTTTAGTTTGATATTTTTTAATTTACGTGTTTATAAGAAATGGAGTTCTTTTCCCAATGTGAATTTCAGGAAAGTTGTGTCCATAATTATAGTTAAATATTTTGCATATTTGAAAGAACAAGTTGATGAGGTAAGCCTCCGCTGCCTTTAGAATTTAGTGTTCAAGGACAAGTTTAAGTCTTTGCTTTGACCAAAGTTCTCTTGTTTCAGGGAAAGAAAGCTTTGTGGGGGAGATTACAGTGTGAAATTTGACTCAGTATGCGACATCCTCATGTTAATGTTACATCACATGGTGTAACAGGTTAGTCTACATTGTTAGGTGGCCTCGTGGTGGATGTAGGTAAATTCCTGCATCCATAAAAATGACCTGGTTATTAGCAAAGGCCAATTTATTAAAATTCTAATCGTATTCCATATATCTGCCTGTCATTAGATAAACCACTATTAATAGCATCAGCCTACTTGAGAACAGAGTAGATAAAATCTTTAATTGTGAGTTGAATTTCACAGTCCAACATGCCACATACTGATTTGTAACTAGATGGGGTATTAAGCTGTTAACAAAATAGAAGTGAGCATCATCTTCTCTATTTTGAGTTTTATTAACACCATAGTACCTCTGGCCAGTTTTAAGTCCTACCTGCTCTTCCTGTGTTGTTACCATCTCATCTTGGTTTCATCTTTCTCCCAGTTTGTTAACCTATTTTATGCTTTATGTCCTCAATAAAATGCTTACTGAGGGAAAGGCTTGTTTTGAATTTATTGTATATGCCCACTTAGTGCACATTCTTTGCAAGTGGACTCTTGAATTGGAGTTGTTCTTGACTTGAGAAAGATCTTGTTTTCAGATCCTCAAAAACAAATTGGGGATCGTCATAGTCATTACCCATTTTTGTGCTTTCAGTCTCATCCATAAAGTGGTAGGGATAAACCCTTGGGTTGTGAAGGTTAAAGGTTAATATATGAAAAGTACTTATTACCATCAGAAATACTAGCTATTACGAAGAATTAAAAATTCCAAATCTGGGGGTGGGGCAAAAATAATTTGTTGTATTAAACTTGCCTTATTTTCACACAAAATTTACCCATATTTATCTTTTAGCAGAACATTTTCCATGACAATTCTCAGATTGGGAATCATGAGCACTCTACATGGCAGTTTATGCTTAAGAACCACATTTTTTTTTTTTACTTTGTTTTCAGGAAGCACTTTTCTGATTTAACTTCAGTCCTGTGGCAGTAGAATGTTTCATTTTTTTAACATCTGATGTAATAATTACAAAAGTAATATGTACTTGGATAAAACAGTCTCAGAGCCCACAAACTATATTTTAGAGCTTTTAAATAGTTCAGCAATCTAGTAAATTAGTTTGCACTAATTTTTTTGCTTTTCGAGGCAGCAACTTTATCTTAAGATACATATTTGTACCCCCATTTCACCATGTATGCTTCATTTGTTAAAATAATCAGTTCATATAATTACTTGTAGTTGGTCTTCCAGATTCTAAAGTTTGTTTAGAATTGCCTAGCTATCTTATGGCAACCCCCTACATGGACCACAAGTATGCCCTTTATTGACTTTGATTAACTTTTCACACTTGAATCATGGTTCAAAAATCAGAAGATATTAAGAATAACATTAAACTCCACTTTTGACCCCTTCGAGGAAACCAGGATTATTAGGTCTTTATGCATCCTTTCCAGGATGCAAATCTAGAAGGATTCATATTGCTCAGGTAGTTTCATAGCTCATTTATGAACAATGCCTGTTTTAGATAATTCCTCAGTGAAAAGCACTCGAAATTAGGATAAAGAGGCTCAGTACAGAATGAGTAGTTTTCTTAATTCACAAAATTTCAAACTTGAAATACTTTGGAGTATAGTACAAAAAATTATCTTCCCCATTCAATTATATTTTGTATTACGTACTTTTTCCTGAGCTATCTGAGAGCTAGATATTTGCTGTTTTCTCTCTAAAAAATGCATTTCCTATGAACGGAGGCATCTTACACAATTATGGTATGTATCAAAACTAGAAAGTTGGCATTGATAAAAACTTGTCTAATCTGTAGCACATACTTATATTTCATCAGTTGTCCTATAAATGTCCTTCATATTTTTCCCCATTGGTCCTGGATCTTTTGCTGCATTTTGTTGTCATGGCTATTTAGTCTCTTAATCTGGAGTAGGTCTTCAGCCTTTTTAAGAGTAAAGGATATTTTACAGAATTTCCCTTAATTTGGGCTTTCCTGATGTCTCATGACTGCATTTTTGGCAGGAATGTCCTCAATGCATCATATCTACTGTCACATTGTAATAACCTGGGTTGTTTATAAAGTCACTTTTCCCCCTTTTAATAATTTGGTAACTAATCTCAATACCCAGTTCCTTATCATATTCACCCACTATGAAAGTTTATTGTTGATTTTCTAAATTCTATTCATTGGCATTCTATAAGGAAGTGTTTTCTGTGGAGGATAGACTTGTAAAGTCGAAATGTTTTGTTTTTAAGATGAGAGGGAGCCAATCATTTAAAAATATATGTCCCACTTCTTACCCCAGAAAACTTTGAAGGAAGTCTTGGATATTTCAGCTAAATGTAGTTCAGTATGTCCCTATAAAAGATGTCCTGAGTCTCTTAATCTACAAGTCCCCCTGCTTTAAGACTGCTTGAGTGTCTGTTTTTCATGTTGACAGCCATTGATGACTTTTGCCTACATCCATTAAACCATGAAGCCTGATTTTAAACTTTTTCAATCCATTGCAGTTCTCTTTATTGATGATACTTTATCTTTGGTCAGTGGTAGTCAATTCAGGTTGCCTCCTGAGTTTTTTTGAAACAATCCTAAGAATGGTAGCAGCTTCCTTGCTTTCTGGTATGGTAAGATTTCCAAGATCATTTTTTTTTAGTCGCATACCTGGAATTAGTCATTTCTCTAAAGAGCCCTGATTATTGTTATTTGAAAATATTTAATAACCACAGTCTGGGCCCTTGCTGTGTTTATTGTTACTAGTTTATTCATAGACCTTTTCAGCATACAAAACCAGAGCACCCATTGCCTGATTCTCCTTCAGGCCACAGAGATCATGTTACTTTGTGCTCTTGTGAAGGTTATCTTAGGCTAACCATCCCCTTGACTCTGTCTCAGTGCATGCAGCAGTTTTGAAACCCCTAACCATCTCAGATGTCCCATGCTCTGATTTGTGTCTCTCTTAACCAGTGGGGCCCACTAGTAGACAGCACTCTGTAGCATGTAGCCTCCTTGCCCTACTGATGCTTCCTCAGCTGAATTCTGGGCCAGTTCTCTTGTACCTTCAGAGAGTTTAAAGCAGGTAATGTGTCATCTTGCTCTGGATAATTGGAGTAGAGGAAGAAGGAAATTCAAAACCTAAATTTCAGTCTTATTCTCAGGTAGACATCAGCATTGTAATTGGAATGAGCAAAGATCTTAAATTAGCTTTCAACCACCTTTGCTATAGATGATATTGCCCTGCAGGCCTAGAAGGAACTCAAGCCCAGATAGCTGTAGTGGTGATTGTAATAAAAAGGATTGATATTTCATAGGTGTTTTCAGGAAGCTCTCAAAGAGTACGTCACCTTAAAATGCCATGGTCCCAAGTCACATTCAGTAAACACTTATTAAAGGCCTTACCAGATGTGTGGTAGATTAAATTACTGTCAGAAATTTTATATATTTATGTACACACAAATACATGTATTCCTACTATTTTTTTTTTTTTTGCATATTATCATTTCCCTTTCATGAGCAGAGTACTTCCCATCCCTTGAGTTTGACCGTGGAATTTTAGCAAGCTTGACATATTTGGTAGGTTAGATATTGTCCTCCCTTCTCTCAAAGATGCCTACCTTCTAATCTCAAACATGTGAATATGTTACCTTACAGGTTAAAAGGGATTTTGCAGTTGTGATTAAATTAAGGCCTGGAAATGGGATAATTCTGGTGGGCCCAGTGTAATCACAAAAATAATTCCTTAGAACTTCTGGAGGGGGCACAGTGCTGCCCACACCTTGATCTTGTCCCAGCGAAATCCATTTCTGATCTCCAGAAATGTTGGATAAATTTATTTTTTAAGCTGCTGAATTTGTGGTAATTTGTTAACAGCTACAGGAAACAACTAAAGGCTGAAGAAGTACAAACAAGCTTGGTCTTTTGCATCTCTGCCATTGCCACGAGAATAATAATTGTCACACAATGACACTATGAAGGTGACTATGACCGTTGGCACTTTGTAAGAGGATCAGTTACTTGACCGACTTTACTGTTAGTTTATGTGGTAGTCAGAATAACGGTCCTTCAAAAATGTCCACATCCTAATTCTTGGAACCTGTAAGGGGGAATTAAGGTTGCAAGTGAAATTAAATTTGCTAATCAGTTCACCATAAAAAAAGGAAGTTTATCTTGGATTATCTGGGTGAGCCCCATGTATTCACAAGGGTCCTTAAAAGATGGGAAAAGAAGACAAGTTAGAATCAGTGATGGGACATGAAATACTCTTCTACTGTCCAATGCTTGCCTTGATGATGAAGAAAGGGGCCTCAAACCAAGGAAAGTGGACAGCCTCTAGAAATGATAAAGACAAGAAATGAATTCTAGAGCCTCCATAAAGAAATGCATCTCTGCTGACACCGTGAGATCTAGTGAAATCCATTTTAGACTTTTGACCTCCAGAACAAGATAGTGTTGTTTTAAGCTAGTAACCATGTGCAAATGTATATTTAGCAGCAAGGGAAAACTAAAACAGCTTGATCAAGTGATTTTTTCATTGAGTTCCTTAGCATCACTGTGTAAAATATGAACCCTAACAGTAGATTAAGAATTTGGTTCAGATATTTAGCAAGGTGAGGTAGGGGAAATAGCTGAGGCTCTGGCCCTCACTGAGACATTTTTTTCTAATGGTTACAAAGAAAGCTTCAATTCCCAAAGCCAAATAAAAATTTTGTCAGTCTACGATGTGCTGGATAACATACACCCATGCCCAGGGTAAAATAGGACTTGCAGTTAACTATATTTGGTGGAAACTTGGACCACCCCTGCCTTTCCCCTTCTAGGGCCCACAAAATGCAGTCTGGGGATGGAGGATGTCCAGTCTTCATACAGAGGGTCCAGGTCCAGCTCCTAGTATCACATGGACGCAAGATCCCATCTGCTGACATCACATAATGTGTGTGATGAAACCCGAGTCTCTAGCAGCTGGTTACTGTCAGTCTCTATCTAATAACTACCTCCAGCACAAGGGAGCCATCAGGCCACCCACTCCTTGTTCTGTTTCCCTCTCTGTTTCTAACTCCTGCTGACTTCCCCTTCCTGTAAGTTCAATTAATTTCCTTCCTTCTTGTCTTGCTTACTTGTTTCCCTTCTTGTAATATTTTATCCAGGATTTTTGGGTGTTTGTACTAGAAAGGGCTCCCTATTAGCGAAGCCTGCCATGTTGCTGGACCCAGAAGTGTTTTTGCACTTACATGAAGGGCACATCCTGATGATTTTCTTAGGATATGTGATTTAAAATCTGTAGGAACTAGAAACAGAAAGGTGTGGGCTGCTTACAGACAACACTTCTCAGTGCTTCTAGTCATCACTTCAAAGATGTTGGGGTCTTGAGTAAGGGCTTAAGTTGGAGAGGACACTGGAGGCTATTAACTTGGAGAAGGGGGCTGTGACTTGAGGAAAGGATTGGACGTGTTCACCTCCTCCCAAGGGCTCGGTGGACCAGCAGAGAGCTAACTCTGGCTGTATAAGAGGCAGAACCTTCCCCAAATTTCATCAGCCTGGGAAGGATCTCCATCCCTGAAGGTGTTCAAGCAAGCCAGCCCACCAACATGTTGTTAATGAGCAGAAAAAATAGTGTCTCAGCAACTCAAATCTGTGGCGTTCATTCCCAGGTCCCCCAGCTAAGATTCTATTTGTCTGGCTTAATCACTGTCGCAAAGATGCATGCTATTGAGAAGCTATATGTTTGTTTGTATAGTTTCACCACTTTATTTTACTTTTCTGAATACCTAAAATAAACCCTTTGGAAACCAGAACAAGCACAGTCTGGGTAGAAATGAGAGAAAAATGAGCTGATGGTTGTGTGTGTGTTGGTGTGTATAAAGAAACTTCTATTGTTATGGCAACCAGCATCCTCAACTGATGCAATCCTGTTCCATCTTAATACAAGATGTGATTAAAAGTTGACATTGCAGCTAGAAAGAACACATGCAACACATTGGCGTAGCAACCAGAATAAAGTCTACATAAATTTAAACCTGATTACAGCAATTTGGGGATTTTACCCACAATTAGGAATCTTTTTCTTATCGGGACTTGAAGTCAGGAGTATTTAGGTCTGACCTGTGGCCACCACCTTAGGCCAAATTAACCTCAATGTCCTTTTCTGTAAAATAAGGAATTCAATTAAATCATTGGTGTGGGAGATGGGGCTGGGGCCCTGGAATGTACCAAGAGTTACTGTCTTTTCATCTGCATGCAGTACATCATTTAGTCAACAAATATTTATTAAGTACCCACTCAGCATCCACTTCTGTGATTAAAAACTAGGGATTAAAAACGGTTTCCCTTCCTTCCTTGGAGTTTGCAGTTTCTTACATCTTGAATTACACAAATCTTGTGAAGGTACAGCTGTGATATGTGTAAGAAAGGTACTTTGTGCTACTGAAACCAGTAAAGGGAGACGGACTAGTTAGATCTTGTGCGGGCAGAGAGATCAGCTGAGGAAACTGAAGCACTGAAGAGCAGTGACTTGCTCAAGGAAACACAACAGGAGCCATTACGGAAAGTGGGTGACAGTCTTTACAAATGGAGAAATGGAGGACGGGAAGGATTCAGTGATGTGCTCCAGGTCACATTATCAGCCAGTGGTAGTTGGGTCATTCAAACGCAGTCACACCTTATGTCACCTTTAACTCAGGCAGAGCTGGGCAGAACTCACGCTGCTCCGGGCCTCCTTTCCCCTGGTCCTACAGCTCTTCACCCTTCCCGAGACCGTTTTTAGGGTGCTCCTCAAGCTCCCCTTCTGCAGGTGGAAGGCAGGCGCGGTGGGAAGGCGTTGGACAGCGCCGCGACGCGTCTAGGGTGCGTACGGGGGTACAGCAGCCTCGTCTTGGGTCACTGACTGCTCAACCTGGGGGCCCACCAGGCTCCCTCTTCCGGCTTGGTTGTCCCCGCAGCCTCCTGCGCGCTGCTGCTGTGATGCAGGGGGGCGGAGGGCAGAAAAAAATCTCGACCTTTCTCGCCCACGCAGCAGTCCGGCACAGGCTGGAGAAGACATTAGGCCCACGCAGCTAGACCTCGCAGGAAGGCAAAAGGGCGCGGGCGCCGCGGAACCCTAGGGCTCCGCGGAACCCGCGTCCCCCAAACCTGTGCGGCGCGCGGTCTGCTGCCGGCGTCCTGCAGGGAGACGGGTCCGCCCCCCAGTGCGCGCAGGCGCGTACCGCGCGGGGCTCGGACAGTAGCTCAACGCTGAGCGGCCACAGGCTGGCCTCGCAGGTAGGGAGCCCGCGGGCGCTGGCCTCGGACCCCGGGTTGAGGGACCGCTGCGCCCCCCGGCACCGCCCCGCACGGCGAGGGCTCGGACCCGCGGCCCGGGTGCGCGGATCCCTCCGAGCGTCTCCTGCGGGCGGCGCGGGCTGGGGAGGAGGTTTGGGAGAGCGGGAGAGCGAAGTGGGTAGGGGCGGATTGGAGGGTCTGGCGGGTGCGGGTCTGCATGGCCAGGCGGGAGCGTCCGCCGTCCTGCCACCGGCCGAGATTTGGAGGTTGGGAGGGAGGAGGCTTCGTTTTTAGAGAAATGCAATCAATTAAGAGTTTTTCATTAATGGAAGAAAGGATGTAGTAAAGGGCGGGGTTGTGGTTTTCTTAGGAAATGGGTCATTTGGCAAACTTTGCTTCTGTTCATTTCCGATTTTTCTAACGGAAAATTGGATGATGATGATAATTTCTTTCTTTTTTTTTTTTTTGGCTGTAAAGGGAAAGAATAAAAAGAATTCCGCCATTTTGGCGTTTTAAAAAGTAATCGGTCTGCGGGGCTGACGGATCAGTGACCGCCCCTACCGCAGCCGTCTATACTAGTCCGGCGAGGACTTGGAAGGTGGGCGGCGGGTCCGGATCCTGAACCCCACTTCCACCCCCTAGGGCGTCCCAGCCGGGTCGGGAGTATCCGTCTGGAGCACTAGCTCCCCCACCCCCAACACCTAGAGCAAGAGCATTTATTGAGCGTCTGTTGTATACGAGGGCTTGGGCAAAGGGTGGGGGAAACCTTGGCAGACAGACCAAGAGAAAATAAACACGGCACATTCGTTCGGTAAATATTTATTGAGCATCTGCTATGTGCCAGACACCGCACTGGGCTGGGGATCCAACGGTTGTTTTAGATCGGGTTCCATGGAAACAGACTCTGAGAGGGAGGTTTGAGTGCAGGGCTGGTTATTGGGGTGCCTTTGGGAATGTCACCCGTAGAGGAGTGAGGACAGCACAGTGGTTGGGCAGAGGAAGGAATCGAACTGCCGGTGCAGTCTCAGCAGTGGAGTCAGCCTGTCCCAAGAGAAGCTCTTGAGCTGGGATGGCCTTGCAGAGGTGTCCCAAACTGAGGCAAGGGGACGGGGCCTATATACCCGGAATCGACTAGTTGGGAGATGGCTGCTTCCAGGAGAGGGCACTTGGGCGAGGCAGCTCCCCGGGCTGAGGGAAATTCGGAGAGAAGCTGACAGCTTGAGGGCTTCTAGTGACAGCCTTCACAGTATTGGGACCTCCCATTTTATCCCCTCCTCCCCCAGCCCCAGAGCAGCACAGGAGGAGGAAATACTATTCTAGTCCCTAAGGCAAGAATGGCTAAGCCGTTTATGGATTTCAGTACCTTTTTTTTCCTCTCTCTCTCTCTCATATTATTGGCCACTCTTTACTCTCAGCTCTCTGATTCATTCATTCATTCATTTATTCAGTGGCTATTTGTGGAGTGCAATCTCTAGATCAGGCTCTTTGCACACAAGGTGCCCTGTTGTTTCTGGGGGGAAACACAAACATAGTTAGACTGTGGTAGAGTGGAGCACAGGAGAGGGAGTGGTTAACTTTGGGAGTAGATTCTGGGAAGGTTTCAAAAAAGAGGGGTCATTCAAGCTGGATCTTGAAGGATTTCTGGATTTCCCAGAAATATGGCTTGTGGAAAGGTACCAAGAAGAAGAAACAGCATGTGCAGAAGCTAAAGAAGTGGGGTCTGAAGGCGTGATCAGGCTGCAGGGATAGGAGTGGACGGATTCCTTGCACCTGGCTCAGGCCTGGGAGCCATATGACATGTTGTGCAGTTGTGTGGACCTCGTAGGTTGATGCTTATGAACATGCTGTAAATCTAAGGGGTGATAGTGGTAAGGGAAAGGTGAATTCAAATCACAGAGACAGCAGTGCCAAGCCTCAGAAAATCTAGTGGTTTAGTTGGTGAGAAAGAACACAGAAACAGTAGGTCCTGGTAGCTAGGAGCCCACAACCACATGTGATGGGTTTCAATATCACAGGTCCTCTAGATTCTCTCCCCTCCTGCACATTCAAGGACTTGTCTTCTAAAATTGTTCTTTTTTTTTTCCTTTCAAATGTTTTATTGTGAAGTATATCATACATGCAAGAGCCTGTATGAAACTTCCATAACCAGTCTCAACATGGCTTCTTCCTTATATCTAGAACTATTCTGTTTCTATTGCACTGTCAGTTTCTTCCTCTCTATAGGCTCATTTTAGTCAGCAATAAACGTCTGGTAACATTTCCTATTTTAAAAGACAAAACAAACAAAAACCCCTTTCTTGAGACCACATCACTCTCCATATTCCAACCTCCATTTCCATGCTCTCCTTCATATTCCAACTCCTTGAAAAAATTTTAGACCCATTGTTCCTACTTTGATTTCTCCCATACTCCTACAGGACCCGTCCTTATAGTCAGTTTCCCCACTAGAATGTAGACTCTCGCAGAGGTGTTTGTTTTGTTCACTGATAAATCTGCATTGCTTTGGCACATAGTAGGTGTTCAATAAAATTTGAACTAATCAATGCTTTCTCTTTAGAGCCCACTCCGATCAGTTTTTTGTGTCCACATCTCTTCTGAAATGGCTGTCATCAAGGTTTCTGATGACCTCCTTATTGTTAAAATGGTCAGCTCCTAGCTCTCATCTGACTTAATCTACCAGTGGCATTTAACATTATTGATCAGTCCCTCTTTCCCAAAAACTTGCCTCACATATCCTCCAGAAGCCCAGACTATTCTATGTTCCCTTTCACTTCATTGCAAGCTCCTTCTTAAGCCTTTTTTGCTATAGCTTCCACTTCACAACCTATAAATAGTGGTGAGCTCCAAGGCTTTTTCTTTATTCTTAGTTCTAGGGTTTTCAATGCCATCTATACATGATGGTTTTCAAATTTATATCTCCAACCTTAATTTCTAGAATATAAATTTCACGAGAGCACTTTGTTTTACTTGAGACTGTATTCCCAGAGCACAGAATGTTGCTGTCACTTAGTTGACCCTCCAATGTGTGAGGAAGAAAAGGCAGCAAACCTGAAGAAGGGCAGTCCTGTGGGTCACTCTTGATAGACCTGAAACATATGATACATTTTGAAACAGAATGGAATTCTTTCAAGACTAACCACATTCACTCTTAATGACCACCAGTGTTTTGAATAAAAAGATTGACTCTATTAAAAAGAACTTAAAATGGTACAAGTATATCAGCTGTGCAAAGCAAAATAATTGAAATTGAAGTTCAAGAAATTCTATTTTATAATTTAAAATTTTTAAATTAAATTAAAAATTTTAAATGATTTGAGTGTTGCCTTAATCAGGTTATATGTCTCACCTTTGCCTACCTAATTATAATATGGTAGGCATATGATATGAAGGATGGACTTTGTATTTTAGGAAGGAAAAGCTGAGAAATATATGAATGCATAAGAACAGCAGGAAGGAGGGTAGGAGAGAGAGTGACCAATGCAAGCTGATTTTGCAAGCAAGTAGTTTACATGTTATTGGCCATAAACTACCAAGCTCCCTAAAATTTCTGTTAAAAAGGAGGGTATCAGTAATTGTTAAAGGCCTGCTGGTATCAAGATTTCACATATTTTTTTCCTTTAATCTTTACTAAAGCCCTTTGAAGTAGATACCATTACCAGTTCATTTTAAACATGAGGAAACTGAGCTAAGAGAGGGTAAGCTACTTACACAGAGCCACAGGTGGTAAGTGGTAGAACTGGTGGAACAGAGATTCAAACTGTCTTAACTCTGTCTTAAGCATAGGCCCACATTCTTTCTTTTAACCTGTATGCCAGAAGCCATTGTCAAGTACTGATAACACCTTAAAGCAACCAGATGCTTTTTAATAATAAGTTGAAATTACTAAAAGCCAACACAAATTTATTGAGCACCTACTGTGTGCCAGGCAACATTCTAAGTGCTGGGGATATAGCAGTGAACAAGACAGATAATGTCTGCCCTCATGGAACTTACATTTATGTGGGGATGACTGATCAAACACAAATAAATAATGAAGGAAGTGAAAGAAATAAACACAGCTGTGAGATAAGAAGTAGTGAGCAGGAGTGAGAGGTGTGTTGCTTTAAACTGAGTGTCAGGAAAGACTTCAGAAGAGGTGACCACTGAGTGAAGGCCTGGAGGATGAGAAGGAGGCAGCCAAGCAGAGAGCTTGGGAAAGAGCATTCCAGGGGGAGAAACAAGGACAAAGTCACTGAGGTAGGAATGTGTGTCAAGCAATAGAAGGAAACCAGAGCCTGTCAAGTGTGGAGAACATGGGGAGGAGCGTGGAGGATGAGGCCAGAGAGAGGAAGACAGGTTATATTCTGTAGTGTAAAGCACTTTGATTTTATTCTAAGGGCATTGCAGAACTAGTAAAGAATTTTGGATAGGGAAATTATGTGATGTAATTTACAGTTTTAAAGCTCTCTCTTACTGGGGAATACACTGTAGGGAGCAGGAGAGGAAGAAGGGAAATGGTTTAGGAGGCAATTTCTACAGTCCAAGGAGAGCTGATGGTGTTTGGGACTAGCGTGATGGCAATGAAGATAGAGAGAAGTGGTCAGACTTTGAGATGTGTTTGGGAGGTGGAGCCAACAGGCAATTATGTATAAAGATGTGCTGTCCAATACATATGGCCACTGTGGCTATTTAAATTTAATTCAAATGAAATAAGATGAAAAATTCCATTCCTCAAGTCACACTGGTTGCTTTTCAAGTGCTCAGTAACCACACGAGGTTAATGGCTATGATGTAGAACAGTATAGGTAAAGGACATTTCCATCATCACAGAAAAATTCTACTGGGCAGTGCTGATAAGGCATTGGACACTGGTTGACACATTTTAGCAGTTAAATGATGATATATATTAAATATATTTGTTATGTCATTAGGTCTCCCCCCCCCATATTTACCTGTTCAAACACCTCTTTATTAAAGCAAAATCATGCATTACCTGGCTTCTCATACACTTCCTCTTTGCTTTTCAGATGCATGCATTTATTCAACAGACATTTGAGTGCCCACTGTGCTTGGAGAAGGAGTGGTGGATAGGAGGGCATAAATATCACCTCCCAGAAAAATGGACCTGTACAGTGAGGGAGAACCTGGTGCTTGAGGGCTCAGAGTCCCCAGAGGAAAAAGGGAGTGATTCTAGTAGGGATGGAGATGGAGTTGACAAAGTGGGGAGTTTGGACTGGGTCTGGGCTATGTCATGAAGACAGATGGCCAGACAGAACCTTGGCCTGAGACACATACTTTCCCGAGTCAGTTCTATATGTCACAGTCTAACAAAGCACCCTCACACATGCCCATCTTATGAGAATGAAAGCAGTGCAAGGCTTGACCAGAGCCCTCACCTGGGTGACCTGATTACAGCAAGAGCCAGACTTGATGCTGGGCTTTTAAGACACCCTACTCCCCTAGGGCTGAGGCTTGTCTCTTAGGGTAGGCAGCTCCTCCTCTCTGAAGCCCTCTCCCTTCCTGATCACCCTGGGGGTTATGTTCTGCATGTAGGCCTACCAGGATGGAAGGACATGCTAAAATGGAGGTACTGAGGACACTGAAGGGGCCCCCCACAGGGGAGGTCAGCGTGCACCTGGTGGCCCGAGACAGCCCAGTTTCCAGGTCTCACCTGCCTGCTACTGCCTTCATCATTCCAGGTGGGCCAAGCCAGGGGTCTGGGGAGGAAGAGCATCCCCATACCTGCCCAAGCAGGTGTGGATCCTGGGGAGGAGATGATACTTTTCGCCTGCCTACACACATGCATGGCAGGATTGCGGCAGAGCCACCAGGCTCACCTGTGTCGTGTCTGTCCGTATATCTGTTCGCAGCCAGCTCCGCCACCCTTGGCCTGCCCAGCAGTGCCCTGGATGTGTCCTGCTTTCCGCGGGAGCCGATTCATGTGAGCGCCCCGGAGCGAGCTATCAGCAGCGAACCTGCCACGGCCACGGTTCTGCCGCAGTTAAGCGCAGGGTCGGCAGCCAGCTCCAGTGCCAGCACAGTGCGGCTGCTGGAGTGGACCGAGGCCGCAGCCCCGCCCCCTGGGAGCGGCCTGCGGGTCAGTGTCTCTGGGGATTGGCGGAGCTCAGCGGACCGCAGCTGCGGGGCGGGGTCTGCGGGCCCCGAGGCGGGGCCTGAGGTGGATAATGGGGGAGGCTGGCCGAGACGAAGGATTCGGTGGGTGGGGCTTTGAGTGACGGACTCTGGGGGCATGTTTTGGAGTGAGGCACTCTGAGCACGAGACATTTGGGGTCCTAGGGGCGTGCTTTGTGGGAAATGGACTCTGGGGTCGTAGCTTGAGTAAGGCACCGGGGGGGGGACCGTGCGGAGTGGAGGTGGGTCAAGGGCCCGTACTCGAGTCCCCGTCCTCACACCCTCCCGCGCTCCAGTTCCGGATAAGCGAGTACGCGCCACTAACCATGGTGGGAGCGGAGCAGCCCCCGAGCCCTGAGCTGCGGCGGGAAGGCGTGGCCGAGTACGAAGCTCGCGAGGCCCCGGCGGGAGGTGGCGATGCGGGAACCCAACAGCCGGGTAGGAGCCTCAGACCCGGAGCTGGGTCCCTGTGCGGGTGGAACTAGGCCTGAGCGACTTCAGGGGCCTCGATCGGGGGCGGGACCTGAGGGGGCGTGCTCTGGGTTCCTGCACGTGCGCCCAGGGGTTGGCCCTCAAGTGGAGAAGGGTGGGGGGCTTGACCAGTAAGGGAGCTCAAGGAGGTGGGACCAAGGTGGAAGCAGGGCTTCAGAGGTCCCGGCCTCCGAAGTGAGCGGAGCCTGGGTGTGGCTGGGATGGGGTGGCCTGAGGACCCTTTGGCCCCTACAGCGGACCTCCCACAGGATCCTCCGGAAGTTCCCCCTCTGGACCCCTCAGAGGATGATGGCACCTGTCAGTGCCAGGCGTGTGAGCCTCAGCAAGGCTCTGGTCCAGATCCTGGTTCCTCCAATGATGGCTGCCCCCAGCTGTTCCAGGAGCGGTAAGGGGCAGGGTTTACTGCTCTACTTGCTCTGCTTTTGGGCCAAAGCCTCATTTCTGTTCATGGCTTAGGAGAGGGGCGGGGTGGTGCCGCGTGGGTCGGTGGTTCTTTCCTTCAGGCTGTCCCTCTCTCTCAGGTCAGTCATAGTAGAGAACGCCTCAGGCCAAAATTCCTCCTGCGCCAGCACTTCTGAGCTCCTCAAACCTATGAAGAAGAGGAAGCACAGGGAATACCAGAGCCCATCTGAGGAGGAGTCAGAGCCAGACGCCATGGTAGGAAGTGGGAGGAGGGAAGGCTTGAGGCTTTAATGCCTACTATCCCCTCCATCAATCCAGGTCAGGGGCTGGGCCAGAAAAGACACTTAATGACTCACTCATCTTATTTGGGGGTTTCATCCTGAGTCAGGCCTTGTACTTGGCTGGAGAGTAATGAATAAATCACTCTCCTGCTTTTCTGGGGCTTCCATCTCAGCCTAGTGTCAACACCTGCACCCAAGATGCATGTGTTGCAGATGGTAAGCTCTGTCATTGAAGCCCAGTCACTAGGCCAGAGGCCAGGGAGCTCAGGGCTCTGGTTACAGAGAAGCTAGAAGAGACAGTGTGAAAGTTCCAGTGGGCAGCCAAAATCAGCCCAGGGCAGCTGTTTGTGTCCTGTTTCCCCACCTGGGAAGAAGAATTGTAATCGGGTTGTATAACTTGGGGGTGTGTGCTCATGTGCGTCTGTGCCCAAATGGTACAGTCGGAGCTGTGTTCCTGCTGATGGCCTAGGAGAAATTCCACCTATTTGAGAGCCAGGCAGGAGCCAGGAATAGAGATTGGGGCTTCTCCTCAGCCCATGAGGACAGAAAGCTGGAATCAGACTTGCCTTCACAGGAGAAGCAAGAAGGAAAGGATCCGGAGGGACAACCCACTGCTAGCACCCCAGAAAGTGAAGAGTGGAACAGCAGCCAGCCTGGTATGGTGGCCTGTATATACATATTTATGTGATGTGGGTATATATATTTATGTGGAGGTGTGAGGCTGGGAGGGTAAGTTTCGGTTGTGATGGTGTGTTGTACATATATAGATGAGCATGAGTTAGTGTGTGGGAGAGAGAGAGGGACTGAGAGAAAGATGACGTTTCTGGTTTGTGCATTAGTGTATGTGTGTTCTTGGGGGTTACATCATGTGTTTGTTTATCCTCTATGCAGTTGTGAGTAGGCTTCACTGCCAGGTTTGGTATCCAACGACTTGAACAGCTTTAATGGCATCCCAGGACATTGCTTCCTTTGGTGGTGTGAGCAAGTCTGTACTGGTCATTGGGCTGACCTTGCTGCTTGGGTCCTCATTCTGAACCTTTAGTTCTAAGAAAAATGGAACAAAGTGTATTCATAGTCAGTTCTGGCCCTCGGGCCTTCTCTATTACCATCTCCGCTTTCTCATGTCAGCCTGTCTCCTGTCCACAGTGTCAGGAGAGAAGAAGGAAGGCTGGTCATGGGCGTCCTACCTTGAGGAGCAGAAGGCCATCACTGCTCCAGTCAGCCTCTTCCAGGACGTGAGTGGGACAATTTCCACCTAGGAAGTGCTCGTATTCCCAATTGAGGGACTCACCACCAAACTTAGGCCTTCTGGTGTTTTCTGTGTCTGAAATCTCTTAAAGGACAGACAGAATGGGAAGAGGAGAGACTGGTGAGGAGCCCAGGGTAGAAAATGGCCCACCATAAGGGGCTTCCAGGGTGGAAAGAAATACAGAGCAGGAATCCAGGCTCACCCATCACTGAGCCTGTAGACGTTTGAATTCCGACGCCTTCTATCCAGTTCCATACACTGATTTTTCCATGACTTGCATGAAGGGAAGCCCTTAAGTTCAGCCCTGACTCAGCCTTGAGAGCTACTCTGTCACCCTTCAGATCTCTTCACCGAAGACCCCCAAATAAATAATCCCTTTGGTAGTACCAGGCGGGTGGGGCCTAAAGGCAGCTCCTTCACCCCAAGCCCACCAGGCAAGGATAAGGCTGGATGGAAGCTGGGTCCTGTCCAATCTGTGCGTTGACAGTACCAGGCGGTCCCTCATAACAAGAACGGCTTCAGACTGGGCATGAAGTTGGAAGGCATCAACCCTCAGCACCCGTCCATGTACTTCATCCTCACCGTGGCCGAGGTGAGCTGAGGCTTGCACCTCTGTTCTGATGCTGTCTCTCAGGGTAGACTGAAGGAGCCTACCAGGGGCACAGAGGGCCTGGACTCAGAAGAGGGAGACACTGCCCTGCCCGCCAAAGGCACACAGTCTAGTAAGGGATTCAGGTGAAACACACAGAAAGCCAAAAAAGGAACAAAAACCAGACCAAGCGTGAGGGGTGGTGATGGTACTGAATGGGTGTATACTTTAGTGGCGGGGGGAGTTAAGGAGGAGATCCCAAGGGCATAGGTCCCACAAGGTTTTTGTCCTCTAGGAGCTCATAGCTATGTGGGGATCAGCCCAATAAATATATCAATGACACCACAAGTATAGGACAGACATGAGCCGAGAGGCACTGAGGTGGCAGGAGAGGCTTCACAGAGGAAGGGCTTCCTTTGCTGAGTTTTGAGAGATGAGTCGTGAATAAGTAGAGTGTTCCAGACAGAAGCGGCAAAGTGAGCCAAGGCTCTGGAGTGTGGACCGGGCGTCAGCCCAGTGGGGCCAGAGCAGTGAGTGCATGGGGAGCCGTGAGAGAAGGGAGCAGAGAGAGGGTCATTGAGGTGCTGAGCAGGCCTGAGCCCTGGTAGCTGCCCTCGGGGTTCTGTCTAGGTCTCAGAAGGGCAGGAGGATGTGATAGAATGTGTCTGTCTTATACTTAGAACTCAGAGCTCATAAGTACTTGAACTGCTCTCGCTGCAGGAAAAGAGAGTGTGGGACAAGGTTCAGGATGGGGATAAACCTGGGAACAAAGAGATGTGGGGCACTTGCTAGCATCAGAGCCCCAGGAGGGGCATGAGAGGTGGGGGAACAGGTGTGGGTGTCTGCTGCCATTGGAGTCCCTGTTATTCTTCCTGATGGGGCCAGGTGTGTGGCTACCGCCTACGGCTGCACTTTGATGGGTATTCCGAGTGCCACGACTTCTGGATCAATGCTAACTCCCCCGACATTCACCCCGCTGGCTGGTTTGAGAAGACTGGACACAAGCTGCAGCCCCCCAAAGGTAAGGCCTGGCTGGGATGGTCACGGTGAGGCTGTGGCCCTCGGACCCAATCCTTCTTTGCTCTGGTCTCCCCTTCCATTTCCGGGTTGCACAACCAGCCTGTCTTCATGGCATCCTGGGCTTCCACTTTGCCCTTGCCCTTTGAGTGTCTACCTAGGTCGTGTCCTGCTTTGGCAGGGGGTCCCTGGGCAGGTTCTTGAGGGTTGCGAGGTACTTAGGCCTGCTCAATTCTGCTGCTTCCATGTGTGGTGCCCTCACCACAACCCAGCCTCTGTCTACACGGCGCTCTGTTCATCCCTTCTGAGGGGCCTAGGTTTCAAGGAGGAGGAGTTCAGCTGGAGCCAGTACCTGCGCAGCATGCGAGCTCAGGCTGCCCCCAAGCACCTGTTTGTGAACCAGAGCCACGTGAGTGCCCCTGAGCCAGAGCGGACACTTGCCCCGGGGACAGAGGAGCTGCAGCCGGCCCAGGATATCTGCCTCACCAGAGGAGAGCTCTCATTTCCGTTCTGATCTCAGACCACATGGGAGGGGCACGCTGGGCAGACCTGGCGAGAGAGGGAAGCCGGTCATAGGTTCTCCCCCAGTTCCCTCTACAGAAATCCTCTCTTCTACACGTCCCCTTGGACGGAGGCTCTGGCCCACTGCCTTGCCTGGGCTCTCAGATATCATCGTTCTCGTTTCTTGCTTCGGTTCGCCCTGCAGTTCTTGGTGTAAAGTCCAAGCCTCTATCCTGGGAGCCGCTTTCTCCCGCCTTTTGCCTGATATCAAGGCTCTCCCATTTCATCCCAACTCAACCCTTATCTTTTTCTCTGTTCAAGGCAGCTGGCAGCTTTATCTAGTGGTTAAAATACCTTGTAATACCAAGCTGAAGAGCCGAGAGACATAGAGAACCCCCTCTAAAAATCTCACCATATCAAAAGTCCAGGGTCCCATGGGCCAGGGAACCCCAACCCCCAGCCCAACCCCAGAGACCACATCTGCAGGTTCCCAAGTGACTGGTGGGGTTCTACCTGCTAGTGTGACAGGGGATGTGGACTTTTAAGTCAAACTGTTTAAATCCTGGTCCCAACATTGGCTAGCATTGTGGTCCTGGACAGATTATTTGACTAATAAAATGGGGATGATGACAGCTATCTTGCTGGATCGGGGAGGCTGTCCTTGGCCTGGCAACTCTGGGTGAATGGTTAGCTTCCTGGTCTACCAATGAGTAGTCACTCATCTTCCACTATAGTGAGGTTTCCTCTGAGTATACCTTGGAGGCCAGAAGATTCTGTTTGACTTCAGGCTGGGGGCCCCTGTTTCTTCCACCCACCATCTGCCCCATCCCAGTCCCCCACCCCATCCCCCAACCGCCAGCATGGCTCCTAGGAAACCTACTCCTTTCCTTGCTAGTAGGCCCTGAGCTAGCACTGGCCTGCCTGGCTCTGGCCGTGGCAGCCCCTCTTCTTGCCTCCAGAGTCCCCCACCCCTGGGCTTCCAGGTGGGCATGAAGCTGGAGGCTGTTGATCGCATGAACCCGTCCCTCGTCTGTGTGGCCAGTGTGACCGACGTGGTGGACAGCCGCTTCCTGGTGCACTTTGACAACTGGGACGATACTTATGACTACTGGTAGTGGAAGGACCCAGACTTGGCCTGGGGGGGTGAGGGGGTGGCAGAGGGCGGGAGGCAAGGCTCTCAAACCTCAGGCACCATGAGCCCCGCCCCCCACTCCCAGCTCTGGCATTCATATTTGTTCAGGGGCATAATTGACTGTCTTGTGGATTTTATCCATTTTATAAGAAACAATACAATATTAGATGTATTACCTAAAAACACCAAGGTTAAGATGAACAAACCTCTGTGATTCCTGGTTTTCCCTTAGATATCATGGTGGTGTGAGAGTTTTTAGTTAATACTGCAGTTTTCTGACTTTCTCATCAGCCATCTGTCTAACTCTTACTAAGAAGCAGAATGGGAGTGGACCCTGACACCGGGCTGTTGTAGGACGGCAGGCTCGGGGCCTCCAAGTTTCACGTGGGACAGTGAAACGTTCTTGGGTTTCAGGTGTGATCCTAGCAGCCCCTACATCCACCCAGTGGGCTGGTGCCAGAAGCAAGGAAAGCCCCTCACCCCTCCACAAGGTAACTCTGCAGCCTAAGCAAGCTCCTTTTCCCAGGTTTGGCTCCACACCCCTCGCCCCTGACCCAGTACCTCATTAGCTGGGTCATTAGGGCCAGGGCAGGGAGACAGATGTGTCCTGGAGCCTCAGCTTCCGTGCCCAAGAGTTGAGAACTCTCTGATTATAGGGGAATCTTGTCAAACCCTGACTGGGTAGAGGTATAAGGGAAGAAAGTTAGATGGCCCTCCCAAGCAGGGAGGCAGGAGTACAGTGTGAAGACTCTATTCTTTCCTCTGGGGGTATTACACTGCCCCACATATAGTAGAGGCTCAGATTGGACTGGGATGGCCCTGGAGCAACAGGGCTGAGGAGGGGGATGGGAGCCAGGGTTCCCAGACAGCCCTGTGCACTGTGAGGTGGTGATGTGCTTGCTTCTGTCTAGTACCCCTCTGCCTCAGGAGCTCCCTGCAAAAGCTGGCTATGGCAATGTAGGGATAGGTTGTTCTCCATGGGCCTCTGTATCTTCTGTGCTCCTGGTCCTGCTTGGGGGCAGAGAGCTTCCCCAGTATGTCTGGGTGCCTACGCATTACTCTCTTCCTCTCTTCTAGACTACCCAGACCCAGATAGCTTCTGTTGGGAGAAATATCTGGAAGAGACTGGGGCCTTGGCTGTGCCCACCTGGGCCTTCAAGGTGGTGAGTCGGCTCTTCTGCCTTTAGAGCTGAGTTCATGCAGGTGTGGAACCCTCAGCTAGCTGGGATGTGGCCCTGGTCTCCCTTGTTTGGCAGGCCCCAATTTCCCAGGCACAGCAGTTGGAGTCCCTTCTTGGGGCTTTAGCACTGCTGAGCTGGGCCTTGGCCTGAAGGCCACTGTCCCCCTGCAGCGACCCCCACACAACTTTCTGGTCAACATGAAGCTGGAGGCCGTGGACCGCAGGAACCCGGCACTGATTCGTGTGGCCAGCGTGGAGGATGTGGAGGACCATCGGATAAAGGTGGCTAGGGGAATGGACGAGCCAGTTGGACAGGAATTGCGTAGACTGGTTAGAGGTCAAGGGTATGGCATGAGCCAGACAGGGGAGGCTGCATGTTGTGGGAAAGAGGGCTCCATACTTGAGGCTGAAATCTTGGGTCTTATTCTAGCTTCATACGTGATTTACCTGTGTGGCCTTGGGCAAGCCATTTCCCCTTTCTAAGCCTTAACCTTCTCATCTATAAAATGGGTCTAATAATCCTTGTCCTACCTAAGAATTGATGGGAGATGCCGGTAACTTAATGAGTAAAGAAGCCCTTGGAAAATGTGGCGGCCAAGGTGGATTATTGTGGGGTTGGCTCCTTGGTTCTCCCAATCCAGGATCTCGCTTCCAACAGGCCCCAGGGATGGTGAGAGCCTCCTGGAGTCTGGAGGACCTCCTGGCTGAGCTGGGCTCCATGGGGAACGCCTGACCTCCAAGGGCCTTTCTTCCCCAGCTCCACTTTGACGGCTGGAGTCATGCCTATGACTTCTGGATCGATGCCGACCACCCTGACATCCACCCCGCCGGCTGGTGTTCCAAGACAGGGCATCCCCTGCAGCCTCCTCTTCGTGCGTACCCCTGGAGCACTCTCACTCTTTCCTACAGATGCCCAGCCTCATTCCCCACAGCTCTGACTTCCCCTTAATAGTATGCCCAGGTCTGACACAGAGGGCTCTGGTGGCCATGATGAGCTCTGGGATCCCCCATCCTCCCTGCCTCAAAGGTCTCTGCTATACTAAACAGTGCTTCTGGCTTCCCCACTTGTGGAGTTTAGGGCGTCGAGGTGTGGAGGGAAGCTCATTTGGGAGCACATGCCTGGAAAGTAGTCACACACCAAGGAATTCTCTCAGCATCTGCCAGAGCCACATGGAGAATACATGACATATGCTAAGGAAATGGTGGCTCTGTTAAATAAAATCTCGGTCCCCCAAGGCAGGGGTTAGAGGTCAGGTCATTGGCTTGCTCAGCCCCGGGTCTCACCCTCAGCATTCCCCTCCCTTATTTCCCTGCTGCTGCCACGCCTGCCTCACATGAGGTGTTGATCCTTCTCAAATGTACTCCAAGCATAGACAGAGCCTAAAAAAAGTTACCAGAGTCTGGGGAGTGAAACGGGGAAACAAACAGAAGAACATGAATCTGCCTGATGTGGCTTCTTGGGTACAGCTGTACCCATCCCTGTTCTGAGTGGATCTTCTCCCCAAGGAACAGGGCAATGCCTGCAGGTTTCATCTGAGTGTATGAGAGCCACGCCCTCATTCCGCAAAGGGGAGTAGATATCTGATAGCAGGAAGGAGTGTCAGCCTACCTCAGGGTGCCTGTACCTGAGAAACTAATTCCCAGTGCTGACCTTCCCTGTGGAAACTGCTCCTTCCATGCCCTTCATTCCCCTCTCCCCCAGGACCCTGTGCTGACTTTTTTTCCTGCTGCTCCAGGACCTAGAGAGCCCAGCTCTGCCTCTCCTGTTGGCTGTCCTCCTCTCAGCTATCGGAGCCTGCCTCACACTAGGACCTCCAAGTACAGCTTCCACCACCGGTGAGGGCAGGGCTCCTGCTAAGAGCATTATTCAGAGATGGTTGCTTTACACCTACCCATGTGTGGCCAATCGGAGTTCACCAAGAGCCCTAGAATGGGGCCACAGTTGGGAAGGGCTAATGGAAACAAGTGGATGCTGCTCAACTTAAGCCTTTTCCTTTCCCAGGAAGTGCCCCACTCCTGGCTGTGACGGCTCTGGCCACGTCACAGGCAAGTTCACAGCTCACCACTGCCTCTCAGGCTGCCCTCTGGCTGAGAGGAACCAGAGCCGGCTGAAGGCAGAGCTGTCCGACACAGAGGCCTCGGCCCGTAAGAGGAACCTCTCGGGCTTCTCCCTAAGGAAGAAGTCTCGCCATCATGGCCGGTGCGGAGGGCAAGGGTGCAGGACCTTGTGTCCTCTTGGGCCAGGCCAGGTGCTTCTTCCCTGCCATGGACGTGGTCCCTCTCTCTCCAGGATTGGACGCCCTCCAAAGTATCGGAAGATCCCGCAAGAAGATTTCCCGAGTAAGTCGAAGGTCATTTACTCCCATGTCCAACCATAAAACATTTACAATTGGGATGGGGGGCCTCAAGGAAGAGAGATTGGAAGGGAGGCTGTTTCTTTTCATCTGAGATACTTGGGGGAGCATAGAGCAGTGGCAGGAGCACAGACAGGGCCTTGAGTGACCTCAGGTCGCATTTCACCCATGGCCTTTCTGTGCGTCTGCGGGGAAGGCACAGAGCCTCTCTGGGCCTCTGGTTCTCCACTGTGAGGCAGGATGATGCCTCCGGCTCTGCTGTTCGTGAGTCTAGGTTGTCCATGGAGGGAGTCCATGGCTGTCACTTTCTAGCTGTGTGACCTGGAACAAGTCACTTAACATCTCTGAGCCTCAGTTTTCTCATTTGAAAACACGAATGGTAACTGCCTTTCAGGTGTCAGTTACCTGAAATAATAGTGGTTACTGAACACCCACTCCAGGCCAAGCACATAATGTCACTGACTCTTACAAGCATCCTGTAATGTGGATATCGTTCTCTCCTTCTGAGGGAAGAGGGTTGGGAGGCTCAGAGAGAGAGAAGTTATTTGTTCAAGGCCATTCACCTTGTAACTTGTAAGGAGCAGAACTGGGATTCGAACTCTGGCCTGACTTCTCCCTCTATATGCTGCTGATATAATAGACAAACACCTGATCCAGATGTCAGTTCGCTTCTCAACCACCTTTGGCTTCACCAGAGACTGGGTGGCCTAAACAACAGAAATTTATTTCCTCACACTTCTGGAGGCTAAAAGTTCAAGATCAAAGTATGGAGGGGTTTGATTTCTTCTGAAGCCTCTCTCCTTGGCTTGCAGATGTTTGCCTTCTCGCTGTGTCTTCACGTGGTCTTTCCCCTATGCCCATGTGTCCCCTCCCCCCACCATGTCTCTGTGTATTATAAATTCCTTTCTTATAAAAGCACCAGTCAGATTGGATTAAGGCCCACCCTTATAACCTCATTTTAACTTAATCACCTCTTTAAAGACCTTTTCTTCAATTACAATCACGTTTTGAGGTACTGGGGGTTAGGGTTTTAACATGAATATGGGGGGACACAGTTCAGCCCATAGCATACTCCAAGGGGAGGGACAAGGTGCCTGAGCCCTCCGCCGTGTGATGAATTCATCTCACATCTCCAGCCAGAGGCACAGGGCCTGATACATTGCAGAGACTCTGCAGATCTTGCCTCAGTTGAGTTGAATGCACATCATTTTAAGGCAAGAAGAAACCATGAGAAATCATCTGGTTCACTGGACAATTTCTGGCAGGACCCAGGCTATTTCCAGTTTTTCAGGAATAGTCTCTGTGACCTGGGCAGTATACAGCATGCTAACTAAAAGCACAACCCTGAAGGCAGACTGCCTTTTACGTGCTGTGAGATCTTGAGAAGGTGGTGCCACCTCTCTGAGCCTCAGTTTCTTCATCTGTTAAATGCGAATAATAACAGTGCCAATCTTAAAAGGCTTAGATGAGATGGTCACGTAAAGTGCTCAGTAACCTGCTGGAATTATTATGAATCCTGATCTCTTGCCTGACTCCCTCTTGCCGTTCCATACTATTTCTTCCTGGTAGGAACGGAAGGCAGTTCCTGCAACCTCACGCCTAAGTGAGGAAGGTCTTGACCTGTGTCCAAGTCCTCAGAGTGTGGACTTCCTGTGAGTGAGACTGGCCTATGGTGCACCTGGTCAGCTTCCATTGCAGGGCCACGTTCTGACCCCCAGAGGGCGCTTGCCTACCACGTTCACTTCAGAATTACCCTGAGAGCTAGAGAAGTGAAGTCTTCCTGAGACAGACAGGCTATGTCCCAGAGAGGGCCTGAAGCACTTCAGGGACAGAGCAGGGTACAGAGCCCAGATCTCTGACCTCTGAACACGGCTCCCGTGTTCTACCAGCTGGCTCTGCAAGCCTATCGGAAGTGGGTCGTGGTCCTTCCGAGTGGTATGGGGATGAGCGGGCTTCGGGAGCCAGATTAGTCTTCAGCATGGGCCTGCCAGCCTCTGCCTCTGCTTTCTAGCACTAACGACCGATGTCATGCACCAGTCCCTCTTCATGTCAGCCCTGTCGGCCCACCCTGACCGTTCACTCTCATTGTGCTGGGAGCAGCACTGCAAGCTCCTGCCAGGGGTGGCGGGCATCTCAGCCTCAGCAGTCGCCAAGTGGACCATCGATGAGGTGAGGAGCAAGGGCCTGTTCCTCTGCACCCGCTTTGCCTTCTCACCACACCCCGATGCTAGAGCTCAGGAATGGCCCCCATCAGGCAGAGCTGGACACTGCCACTGACACTACCTCCTTACCCTTTTGGGCCTCAGGAGCTGGGGGCCTCACCTTGCACACCCAATAGCACAGAGATACAAGGACCTCTGTAGTAAGAAAAAAGGTGATAAGAAAAGTCAACACTATCCTAGCCCAAAAGGTACCAGGCCCCCCCCCCCAGCACCTCCCCTGTACTCCCAAGGCCCTGTCCCCTTGGCAACATATCTTCTTTGGTTTCCAAGGTCTTTGGCTTCGTTCAGACCCTGACAGGTTGTGAGGACCAAGCACGACTCTTCAAAGATGAGGTAAGTAAGGTGCAAATGCAGAGTGGGGACAGAGAAGGGTCCCTCACCGAGATGGCAAGAAGCAGGTGCCCTCACCAGCACTGCTCCCAGCTAGGCAGGGCCCTCTATTGTCCTAGCTGGGTGAGACTAGTCAGTGACCTCATCTTTGGGAAAATTCTGGTGTGGACCATGGTAACACTGTGTTCAAACCGTTTTCAAGAAGGAAAAAGGCATCCTGGAGACCAGATTCCATTCACTCCTCTGCTCTCTGCCCAGTCTTTTGCTTTCCAAACTTAACTTCACCAGTGGCGGTCAGTAAATTAAAGTGTATTTTGAATGGTACAGGCATTACCATTTACTTCAAGGATGCTAATGTACACTTAAAACAAGACCCTGAAGCTTACTAAAGACAAGAAGCAGTGAGTTGTAGGTGAAAGAACACTAGCTTTGCAGACACTTTGTGTTTGAATCCCAGTCCTGCCATTTCGAGCTCTTTACTACCCTGAGCCTGCATCTTCTTTTCTGTAAAACGGAGATAAATGGGTATAATGATGACAACCTTTCGGAGCCATTGTGAGCACTGGAAACAATGGATCATTGTACCAGAATGTCTAGTATAATTATACCACTAGTATATACATTACATTATTACAGCAATATATATTATTCTACATTAATATCCTATGTATAACATAGAGTGACATATAAATCATATCATTATACCAGATTGATACAGTGGGGGATCAATCAATGGTACTTCTGACTTTTAATATGTAGTTGTCTTTAAATGAAGCACTTTGTCATGACTCTCCTAATTTGTAGAATTTGAAACTGGAAGGGACCTTTGAGTTTGTTTAGCTCTTCCTTCCAAAGAATACCCCCCCCCAATCACCCAGGAAAGTGTCATTCCTGCTCCCCATAGGTACCCCCTCCAGATGAGTGCCCCGTGTTTCAGATGCCCGCTGACCAACGCAGAACAGGCTGGGCTGCTGCTCCCCGAGGTGGTTTCTGTTTCTGTTTTTAAAAAGACTTTTTGTTATTTCTAAGCAGTTTTAGATTCACATTAGAAAATTGAGAGGAAGGTACAGAAATCCCCCGTGTGTGCCCTACCCCACACATACACAGCCTCCCCCATCATCGACGTCACTCACCAGAGCGGGACATTTGTTATGCCTGATGAACTGACATCTTGATGTTTCTAAGTGGAGATAAAACGTACACAGAGCAAAATGCACCCACCTTCAGATTACACTTCCACAGGTTTTGTGAAAGGTACACACCCTGATCCCAGAATGTTAATTAAAGTATAAAACATTTCCATCATCCCCAAAAGTTCTTTCTCAGCCCATTTCACCAGTCCCCACCCTCAATTTCTGGCACCACAGGTTAGTTCTGCCTACTTTTGTACTTCATATAAATACAGCACATTCTCAGTTTTCATCTGTCTCTTTTCATTCAATGTACTGTTTTTGAGGTTCATTCATGTTATTGTGTATATCAGTAGTTTTTTTTTTCATTTTTATTGCTGAGTAGTGCTCTATTTTATCAGTATCCCACGGTTAATGGACATCTGGGTAGTTTTTCTTCCATTTGAACCCTATATTTTTGTTAGCAAAACTTAAAATTGCACTAGCTTTATTATAGCCACGTCACATCAGTTTGGGGTTCTTGAAAGTTTCCAGGTGCCTTTTATTATCAATTAGCCATTATAATCTAACCAATTTTCCAGTGCGTTACTTGTACCACTGTTTTTTTTTTTAATTAACCTAATGTAAAACTTTACATTTCTCCCTATTAAATGTTATCTTGTTGGTTTCATAGTCTCATTGTTTTAAATCTTGATTCTGTCATCTTTGATATCAGTAAGCCTTTCCAGCCTCATACAACTTAACTCGTACATTTAATAACTAAGCCTTCTGTGTTTAAAGCCAAGTCTTCACCACATCTGTTTAAAGAGACAGAGCAGAACTGTGTGACATCCGTTAGAGATCTTCCAACAGGTCAATAATGAATGCCCTTTGAGTACAGCTGTTCTGCCAGCTGCAGAGCCACTCAAGAATTTGATCCTCTAGGCCAGGATGGGCTATACATTGTCCCCTTGTTGGGAGAAGGGCTGTCTTGCCTAAGAGAATCTGCTGCATGTCTCAGTTCAGCAGTGGCCAAAGTGGGGAAGGTGTGCTGGTGGACCGCCAGCATCGGATGGAGTCTCGGTGTAGAGAAGAACCTTTGCAGGGCCTGACAGTTGCTTTCTCCAAGGTCTGGTCCACATGTTCAGTTCCCCCATGGAAGACCATGCTCTGGGGAGTGGGCTCTCTCTGGCTGAACTGATGCAGTCAGGGCATTTAGGGACACCGGTCAAGGTGCTGTCCAGCCTGGACACAGACCGATCGTTAGATGGATGCTTCCTGAGTCAGGAATTCGAGAAAGCAGATAAATGGTACTAAGGAAAGTCTGCTCAGTCCTCTCATAGTCATCTTTATTGTAGCCCGATGTATTTGTTGAATTTATTCAGCAAATAATCATTGACATCTGCTCTGTGCCTGGCCGGTATTAGGTGATGAGGATACAGAAATAAACAAGAAGTCCTTGCTCTGAAAACTCCCCGTGTAGGAGGGGAGACAGACTTACAAATCGCTGCTTCTGGTCGCGTGTGGTAAGGGCTTCAAGGGAGGTAGGATGGGAGTTCAGAGGAGAGGGGACAGAGAGGGGCCAGCAGGCTTTGTTGACCATGCAGCCAGTAAACACTGGCAGCTTTCTGCTCCCTGAATGTCTCTTTCTTGGGTTCCTTGTGGACCATGCTTTTCTGTTGCGATAGCTTAGAAGTCTTCTCAATCAGGTTTTGACAGTACTGATTACTGATTTTAGCTTGGCATCCGTTAAACAATTTAGATGTGGCTCTCTAAGGATCTTTACAGGTTACCTCCACTTGGGAGAGTCTCTGGTCCTATCCACAGCATTGTGGGCTATTGCTTCCTATGGGTTATTGCATTTGGCTCATTTAATTCATTTTCCTGTTGAATTCTTCTACCTTCAAGGTCAAATATGACCTTTTCTCTGATTTTGACACATAGAACATTGCACACATAGAACGTTGCATGCTCTGGAATAATCCCATTGTCCCCTTATGCTGTCCCTGCTAGACCACAGACTCCAGTCTTTGCTTTGAAGAACTTAGAATCTGCCTCAGCAGTTGCAGTGGTGAGAAATCTCCGGGTGATGCACAGGAACCATTGAAAAAAAAAAAAAAGTCTCGCAGAGTGTGCCCTTCTGGATTTATCTCACTGCTACCTTGTGGGGTCTGTCGCTTACTTGTTCCATACAATGCCTGTATTTCTTATAAACTAGAAGTTAGATCAGATCCAAAGGCTTGATTGAATAGATTCAGATTCAGCTTCTCTGTCGCTCTCAAAAATAGCTTGTAGATCATACTGTATACTTAATTCCAATGTATTGCATCAAAATGTCTGCAATGTCTGTTAGCAGCATTAAAGTTGACCACTGGGTTCATGTGAGGACAGTGACAGCAGGTTTTTTGAAGCCAATGTCAGTGAGGACTCAGAAAACATTATGCAAATACACACTGAAATCCAGATTAGTCAGCAGGAAGGAAGAGTGTGTGTGCGTGAACGTGGGGAAACCAGTAGATATCTTTCTTTCCTTCTCTGTCCCCATTGCTGTCTTCCTTTTTTCCTTTCTCCCTCCCTTCTCCTTTCTCCTTTTCCTTGCTCTTCCCCTCTCCCTCCTCCTTCCCTTCCCCCCATATATCCTTTACTCCAATTTTCTTTTTACCCTCCCTCTCCCCACACATATCCCCTGCTTTCCTTCACTTCTTCCCCATGACCCGCTCCACCTTCTCCACTTTCCACCTCCCTGCCCCAACCCCTCAGATGATTGACGGCGAGGCCTTCCTTTTGCTGACACAGGCGGACATTGTGAAGATCATGAGCGTCAAGCTGGGCCCAGCCTTGAAGATTTATAACGCCATTCTCATGTTCAAAAATGCTGATGACACCTTAAAGTGACTGGCTCAGGGCTGGGCCCTCCTCCAGCACGGGCTGGGCCTCCCTCCACAGCTGATCCTTCCTCCTCAACTTGAGTTCCTTACCCCACCTGTGCCCCCTACCAACCTCTATACCTTACCGGGGTGGTCCCTCTTCTCTCCGGGACTGCTTTCTACAAGGTACATGGGAGCAGAGGAGCCTGGAGAAGATGGAGTCCCAGCCCCAAGTCCAAGAGCTCGTCTGCCACCAGGCACACCAGTGAGGGTGCGACAGGGCTGCGGGAGCATTACTGAAGGAGCAGGTCGGGGGTACCCTGCCTGGGGTAGCCCCAGATCTCTAGCCGACTTGTTTTAGCACCAAAGGGTCTTTTTCTCAGCAGCTAAGAACAATTTGGCAGAATGTGACCTCCAATCTGGGGCCCTTGTCAGCATTCATGTTTTTCTTCCTTGTCTCCTTTTCTTTTACCAAGAAGTGACCCCGCCACAAACACATTTGTTCCAAGAGATACCCTTTCTGTCTGCTAGTTTTGCCGCCCTCATTCTGCTGCCTCGTTGACTGGGCAGTGACCCTTACTGTGGCCCCACTGGCTCTTCCCCTTGGGTGGGTGAGCCTTAGAAATGTGTTTTCATAGGATCCAGCGAGTCTCGGGCTGCTTTTCTCCTTTTTACCCAGAAGCAGGAGATTCTGTGCCAAGATGCCTTTTTAAACATGTGTAGTTCTGGATCACTTGGCATTTTAATGTCCTGTGCCAAGTCCTGTTTCTAGCAGAGTAGGTGGTTAGAGTGTTTCACCTGTGCAGCAGAGGTTAAGGTTCCACAGAGGTTCCCGAAACACCCTTACTATGTTGGGGGTGGGAAGGAGGCAGCCTGGCTGACTAGGTAGCCAAGACCAGCCCAAGAATACATAAGACAATCTCGGGTCTGGCCAGATGGATAGCTCTAGTGGGCATGGTGGTGCCCAAAGCTGGGCATAGCATCCTTTTGTGTGGCCATGGGTCTCAGGCAAGGTGTTGCTCGTGGGGCGAGGACCCTGTGCCTGCCAGGCTTCCTGCCGTGGGAATGGAGCACTCTGTCTAGCACAGGGGTCCCCAGGCCCCAGGCTGTGGACTGGTACTGGCTTGTGGCCTGTTAGGAAGTGGGCTGCACAGCAGGAAGTGACCAATGGGAGAGTGAGTGAAACTTCATGTGTGTTTGCAGCCGCTCCCCAGTCCTAGCATCACTGCCTCAGCTCCCCCTCAGACCATCATGCATGAGATTCCCATAGGAGTGCCGGTCCCTGATGACAGAAAGGTTGGGGACAGCTATAGCACACACACCCTGTAACATCACATTGATTTATCCCTTAAATGTCTTGTTCTTGAGTTTTACAAAGACCACTTAAAGGTGGCAGTTGGGAAGGTGAATAATTCTACCTTTTTAACTCTCCATGTCCCTTAAGACTTTCTTACCACTCTCCCTCTGTCTTACACTGCTGGGACTCTGGGACTTTGACCTTTCTGTCCAAGTTGGGGTCTAGCCTCCACGGAACCACTGCCAAACCTGCCTCCAGTCTGGGAGCCAGTCCCATGTGGAAGGGAGGAGCTGCTTCCAAGCTCCCATGGCCTTAGGTGCAGGGCCTGCAGGGTGTGGAGCCAGGGGGGGCCTTCCCCAGCCCCCTTCTGTTATGTGATACGTATGTGTGGGGGTATGTGTGTAGGGCACTCTCAGAAGTGTTGGATGAGGTGCTTATGTGAGGCTAGGTGTTGGGAAAATGTCAAGGGCTATTACTGTTAATGCAAAGCTTTATCTTTTCCATGGAAGAAGGAAACCCAAAGCTTTGTTGACTTCCCGCCCCAGCCCAATTAGAGTCCCCTCTCACAGGGGTGTAGACAGCTTTGCCAGGGCTCCGTTCAGCACCCCCGAGCACAGGGCAGGGCCGCCGATGTTCCTTCCTTCTCAGTCCTGAGAGGCAGCTCTGAGCACAACCTCCCTGGGAAGCAGGTGAGCAGGCCCTGCCTCAGGCTGAGGGTTGGGCTTACAGAGGCCGCACTGGTACTCACTCGGCCAAGAGTAAGGCAGAGCACGTCTGAGCATCTCTATGTTGGTTGCTTGGGTAGCGGCAAAACTTACCAACCTTTTGGCCTCGTCTCCTCATCTATGAAACTGAGGAGAGATGTTCACTCGTCTTGTGGTGTGAGGAGAGGAAGCAAGTACCCACATCTGTGCTGTGGGACCTCAGCACTAGTAAGGAGCAGGGCTGGGATGGCTTTGCCATGTGGATCTGCCATCCAGGCTCCCAGTGCTTGCCTATGGGAAAGACAGGGTGGACCAAGGGCCTTGGAGAAAAGGGTCCCCAGGCCTCCAAACTTTAAGAACTCAGCACTTTCTGCACCAATGTCAAACTCTGGAAAGAAACCAAATCATAAAAAAAAGGGGAAAGAAATCTGCCTTCTCTCCATCCCACTACATTTTTACCCTCATCCTGTCCTCAAATATGATCATCGCACCTTGATCTGGGAGCACAGTGAAGGGAAGGAGTTGGCACCAGGCACCGCTGCCATGTGCCCTCTGCCCCACCCGCTAACAGCAAGCCCCATGTACACTTTGGCCCCAGCAGCCTCACCCAGCCCTGGCCGAGGCCAGTGAGGACTTTCTGTTTAATTTCTGAAGCAGAGAGAATGATTCCAGAGTTTGAAAATGAAGCCTGTTTGCACTTTCATTCACATGCACTTTGGTGGAGTTAGGTTTTTTTGTACTTGCTCTCTGTGTGTGAACATGTGCGTGCATGCACACGTGTGTGTTCTTTAAGAGAATCTCCTGGTTTAAGATGAAGTGACTTAACTCTTGAGGGAGAAAAAGTTACAAACAAAATGTGATGTGTTTTGTCAGTGTATTGAAACAACTAAATAAACTGGAACAACTGGATGGGATGCAGTCAGAGTCTGTTCTCTTTTCATGGTAAAATGTTCAGAAAACACAAAGTGAATAGCAAATATACCATTACCAACGAGAATAAAGCATTCTCTTTGCTATTGAAGGTCCCAAAGAACCTCATTTTTATTCTATTTTAAAGACTAGAAACAAAGGGTAAAGATGAACGGGTGTGCTGTCTGTCTACAGGGAGAAATACACAATGCAAAAGAACCTTCGGAGGACAGTGTGAAAGGGCCTGATCCTTGACAGTTCGTGCATGGTCAAGGGCAGACAATTCAATAAGCCTTCAGTTTTTAAAATAATATGAGACTTTCAGGTGGAGAAATGTCAAGCTGAAAAGTTAGAATTTGTTAAAATTCCCAGAGACTGTTGCAAACAGACAGGAATGTGGCAGAAATGCTATGTTCAAGCACAGCAACCTTTTTCTTGCCTATATCCTTAATTCCTTTGCCATGCAACTCTTCCAGACTACTTGGCTGGAAGAGTACCAACCATGGAGCCATCCAAGGGGCTGTCTTCTTCACCCTTTGTCCAGGAACTTACCTGACTGAGCAGATGCAATGCCATGGTTGTCTCATGGTCTCTGGCTTCAATGGGAACCTCAGGGCTACCCAGGAAGCAGCTGGGTTGTAGAGCAGTTAGTTTTGATTTCCATTTTTATGCTCCTTAAAGCTCCTACCCCTTTACCTTTCTTGTTGTCTCAGTAGATGTCCTCACCATATGTGTCACAGAGAAAAATGAAAGTCATCAAAAGGAAAACCCCCACCTTTCTGCCACCTCATCTTCTCATTTCTTCCCTCACATGTTTATTCTTTCTTCCTTCCTACCTATCACGGTGGAAGAGTTGATTTTTCTGCTTGTTGGAAGCTAAGTCCTCTACCAGCCATGCTGCTATAAAAGGAAAAGAAAAATTGAGAGACAAGAAAGGACTTTTGGAAATTTTAAATGTGTTTGCAGAGATAAAATAATTAAATGAAAAAGTTGAAAGATAAAATTGAGGCTATTGTCCTGAAAGTAGAATAAAAAGACAAAGAGATGAAAAATGGAAAAGAATAAGAAAATTAGACAACTATCCGGAGGTCTAATGTACAACAAATAGGAATGCCAATAAGAAGGAACAGAGAAAACAAATTATATAAAACAAAAACAAACTTTTAAAAAGGAAATGTCAGAGTTGAAAGACACTGCTCTCCAAACTGGAAGGTCACACTAAATACCTAGCATGATAAATGTAAAAGTAATGATACCCAGTTACATTTTTGTGAGATGTTAGAATTATGAGAATGAAGAGAAAATCTGAAAGTTTCCAAAGGGGATAAAACAGGTGCCATCCAAAGGAGCAGGAATCATAATAGCACCAAACCTTTCAATAGCAGTGCTGTAAGCAAGAGAATGGATCAAATTATTTTCATCCTAGAATTTTGTATCTAGTCAAGCTGTCAATCAAGTATGAAAGTAGAACATTTTCAAACATACTAGTTTTCAAACTTTTACCTCCTCTGCACCTTTTCTCAGAAAGCCATCGGAGGATGTGCTCCATCAAAATGAGAGCCTAAGTGAAAAAAAAGGAATGCAAGGGTAGTTCTGAGGAATCTGAGGAATGCAAGGGTACTTCAACATAAGAAAATCAATCTATGTAATACACCATATTACTAGAATGACAGGGGGGAAAGAAGCATGATCATCTCAATTGATGAAGAATGAACATTTGACAAAAGTCCAAATGTTTCACAATAAAAAGTCAGAAAACTTGGAAAAAGGCGCCTACAAAACAGCCCCACAGTTAACATTATACTCAGTGGTAAAAGACTGAAAACTTCCTCCCTAAGATTTGGAACAAGTCAAAGAAGCCCAGTTTAACCTCTGCTGTTCAGTATTAGACTGGAAGTTGTATCCAGAGCAATTAGATAAGAAAAAGAAATAAGAGGCAACCAAAATGGAAAGGAAGAAGTAATACTATCTCTATTTACAGATGACATGATCTTATATATAAAGAATCCATGAGATAGCTGCTAGAGCTAGTAAATAAATAAAGTTGCAGGGTGTAAGATCAATACACAAAAATCATTTGTCAGAATTATGAGGCAATCCAAAAAAAAATTAAGAAAGTGATTCACTTAAAAATAGCATCTAAAAAAATAAAACACCTAGGAATAAATTTAAACAAGGAGGTGAAAGACATATACTTAAAACTAAACATGCTGTAAGAAATGAAAGAAGACCTAAATAAATGGAAGACACCTGTATTCATTGGTAGGAACACTTAGTATTGTTAAGATGTCAGTACTACCCAAAGGGATCCACAGATTCAGTGCAAATCCTCTCAAAATTCCAATGGCATTTTTTGTAGGAATGGAGAAGCTGATCTTCATATTTATATGGAATTGCAAGGGGCCCCCTAAAACCCAAGCAATCTTGAAAAAGAACAAAGTTAGAGGACTCAGACTTTCTGATTTCAAAGCTTACTACAAAGATTATTCAAAACTGTGATATTTTCATAAAAACAGACATAAGGACAAATCGAATAGAAGTGAGAATGCAGAAATAAACCCATATGTCCATGGCCAATTGCTTTTTGCTAAAAGTGCCAAGTCCATTCAGTGGGGGAAAGAACAGTCACTTCAAGAAATGGTGCTGGGACAACTGTATTTCCAAATGTAAATACAGTGGAGTGTATTTTTTTAAATGTATTTCCACATTTAAAAAAATGAAGTTAAAAAAATGAAGTTGGATGCTTACCTTACACCATATTCAAAGATGGAAAAAATGAATCTATGACTTAAATATAAGAGCTAAAACCATAAAACACTTAGAGGAAAACATAGAGGTAATTCTTTATGACCTGAGAATTAGCAGTGGATTCTTGATGTGACAACAAAAACATAAGAGACAGAAGGAAAAATACATTACTGGAACTTCATCAAAATGTAAAACTTCTGTGCCTCAAAAGACATTATTAAGAAGGCAAAAAGACAACCTACAGTATGGGAGAAATTTTTTGCAAATTGTATATCTGATAAGGTTTTACTATCTGGAATATATAAAGAACTCCTAAAACTAAACATTGAAAAGACAAACAACCCAAATGAAAGGTGAGCAGAGAACTTGACTAGACATTTTTCCAAAGAAAATATACAGATGGCTAATAAACACATGGAGAGTTGTTTAATATCACTAATTATTAGAGAAATGCAAATCAAAGCCACAATGAGATACCATTTCACACATGTTGAAAGGGGTTATAATAAGAAAAAAAAACGGAAAATAATTGTTGGCAAGGATGTCGAGAAATTGCTGGTTGAAATATGACATGGTGCAGCCACTGTGGAAAACAGTTTGGCTATTTGAAGAACAGTGTTGTTCCTCAAAAAGCTAAACATAGAATTAGCATATTACCCAGCAATTTCATTTCTAAATATATACCTGAAAGATTCAAACACAGATACTGATGTCCCACAGCTCACTGAAGTATTGTGCACAATAGTCAAACGGTGGAGACAACTCAAGTGTCCATCGATGGATGAATGGGTAGAAAAAATGTATATCCATCCAATCGAGTATTATTCAAAGAGGAAAAGGAATAAATAACATGGATGAACCTTGAAAACATGCTAAGTGGAGTAAGCCAGACATAAAAGGCTGAATATTATATGATTTCACTTACAAGAAATATTTAGAATAGGAAAATTCATAGAGACAGAAAGATGAGAAGTTCCAGGGGCTGGTGAAGAGGGAAAGGGAAGTTACTGCATGATTGCTACAGAATTCCTCTTTGGGGTGATGAAAAGGTTTTAGAAATAGATAATGATGATGGTTGCACAACATTGTGAATGTACTTGATGCCACCAAATTGTCCACTTGAAATAGTTCAAATGGCAAATTTTATGTTGTATAGATTTAAGTATAATTAAGAAAAAAATTTTTTTCTTAAAAAGAAGAAAATATAGGATCTGGGAAACAGGGTATCCAACAAGGAGAGAGACAAAAGGAATTTCCAGAGTGATGAGAAGGAAGGGCCAGGCTGACAACTGAGCAACTGTCCAGGTGAGAATAGAAGGTTGAAAACAAACCCCAAACTAAAACTAATATATTATTATAATAAAAAGATATTTTCAGCTCTTGCAGAGAGTTTAAGAATTGTTTGTGTACATGCATATGTATATATATTCAGTATTTCAAACCATCAAAAAATGAGACAATTGTTAATTAACTTTAGGAAAAGCAAATGTGTGTTTGGATGGATGAAATCTAAAGATTAATGTTTACAGTAGGAAGGAAGCCACTTGATAATTTTTAAAACTGAAATAGCAGTCTAATCACGCTATTGAGACACATGGAGGTAAATGTCAAAACAAGCAGCTAAAAAAAGTAAGGAATGGGACAAGGAACTGATCTTTTTCATTATCCACCTCATAGTCCTATTTTTAAAATTTTGTACGTTTATTATTTTTTTAAATCTTTATTTCAAAAAAGAAAAATTGGGGGCCCCATCTCTGTCCTATGTGTGAACTCTGTTGGCTCCAGGGTCCTGCAAACAGCCCATGTGGGTAAGAGATTTGTTGGTACTGACTCTGCCTATGCCCGTCATTCCCTCTACCTGTGGATGAATCTGCAGGTGTGAGAGGTGCGTGCAGGCCGTGGGAGTGCGTGAGGAGGGGCGGGAGCCAGACAAAGCACAGCAAAGTGGGCTGAGAAATGTCGAGGTGGAGGGAAAATTCATAGAGGTGAATATTCCCCTTGGTTCAGTCCCTTGTTTCCCTTCTCGTCCTCAGGACACGTCTTTGACCTTCAAACAACAGAATTGGCCGACAGAGAAGGGGAAAACACAGAGGGTGGGAGGGGAAAGCAAATAGGGGAAGGTGGAGAAGAGATGCATATCTGTGGCCTTGGAGGTTTTCTGAGTCATTGAGGGGACAGGCTGAAGGGCAAGTGTAAGTAAGCACTGCTGATGGCCATGCCAATTGGTGTAACTTTTTATAGTAATTTGGTAGAGAGGTCCACATTAACCTGGCACTCCTACCTGCAATTTATGGGAGAGAAACACTAGGACCAGGCCTCAGGGTGTTAACACAAAGATGTTCTCTGCAGCCTTGTTAGAATTGCTGTGAAAATGGTAGCAGCCTAAATGTTAACCAGCAAAGACACAGTGAATAAGAAACAGGGAAATTAATCCCACATCGTACAATGCGATACAGATTTTTTTTTAAAAAAAAGGTTAAGTCTCTATGTGTTGACATGGAAAGATGTCTGTGAGAAAAACTTGAGCGGCTGAACATTATGTAGTGTATGACCTATTTTCTGGGGGGAAATGGTGTATGAAATATGTAGAATAGGACATGCACAAAAGTCTGGGAGGACAGTCACCATCTAGTTAACAGCAGTTGCCTCTGGAAATGAAATTGAAGATGAGCTGGAGGAGAAGCTTCCACTTTTTATTTCATGTTCTATTCTTCCATACCCTGTTATTCTTTGATACAATTTATGCAATACCATTATGTAGGTTGTTGTTGCTGTTTTTTAAACCAGCTTTGAGAGAACAGGACAGGAGGAGCTTAGTGGGGCGGAGACAGTGACAGCTTTGGAAAGGGGCAGGACCCAAGGTTCTAACCTGATTTGCTTGCTGTCCTTTGGCCAGCTGCCACCCCTCTTGGAGCAGGGTAGGGGTGGGAGGGCAGTCCCATGTGGATTGATGTATTGGTGGAGGGCTGGAGTGGGGCGTGGGGCGTGTAGGGCTACTCCAGGGCACAGTAGAGCAGCCAGTTTTTAAAGCACTAGAATGACTGGGATTTGTAAGTCGGTTAGTTGTTTATATTTTAATGAAGAGGCAATGGAGGAAGCAGCTTGGCTCAGACTCTGAGTCACCTATGAAGGAGGGGTCACTGAGGGGTGGGGCGGCTTTCTTTAGCTGTCCAGCAGTCCAGGCCCTGACCTTGCCCTGAGTTAGAACCCTTAGTCTGGGCAGCTTTAGATCAATCAGAGCAAGTCTTCTTCCATCAAGCTAGGGGGAGCTATGCCCTGGTTCCTGAGCCTCAGGTCTCTGAGGGAAGAGTGGGGCATGGGTCTCAGCTCAGCCATGGCTCTCTTCCCAGGAGGATGCCAGGCAGTTCCAGGAGAGTTCTGGGTGGCCAGCTTTGACTCAACACAAGAGAGTGCATGAGGCTAGCTCAGGAAGGCATGAGCTGCCCCTCCCTGGAGGTGGCCATGAAAGGGCTAGTGGTCCTATCAGAGATGAGGCAGAGGGGAGGCCTGTGAGACAAGCCCTTTGGATGGTCTGTTCTCCAGGCTCTAAGATATAAGGGAAGTGATTCAGCCAATGGGATCAGGGAAGGCCAGGTTGGAAAGTCAGTATCTGAGCTGGACCCGGGAGGGTGAGGGTGAGATTTCAGAGAATAGAAATGTGATGATGTTGAAAGGGACTTCAGAACCCCTCCCTGTGAGGCAGGGCATGCACCACCAATTCACGTGAGGCTCAGGGAGCTGAAGTCACTTGCCCAAGGTCATATGACTTAAGTTGTGCAGGAGCTTTTAAAAGTTCAGAGGGTCCACAGGGCAGGCCCCATCAAGGAGCCAGTGGGTATGGTCAGCATCGTGATTCAGGTCCAGAGGTTAATTAGTAACTGGAAGGCCCTGCAGCCAGCTCCCAGCTGGCAGGGCTGGGGAGTTGAACTTGAGCTGGTTTGAGAGCCTGAGCGAGTGGGTGACAGGTCGCTCTTGACTGGGAAGTTTGTTCCAGCAGTTCAGGATTGCGGGGACCATGCAGAGAGACAGGAGGGCAGAGCTGTGCTCGGGGCTGCTGCCCAGGACCTGAGCTGGGACCCAGAGTTTTCAGGTGAGAGACTCAGCTATGAGAGGGACACCTGACTGCCAGCCTGTTGGTCTACCAAACTGACTGAGTAGCTACGTTAGCTAACTTCCTTCCTAACCACCCATTTACTTCCTTTACCTCCTAAAACCCTCCTTCCTTATTCCCTTTTTTTCTTTCTAACTCTTCTCTCTTTCCCTTCTTTGTTTGCTTCTTTCCTAATTTCCTTTCTTCCTAACTTCTTTCTCCTCTCTCTCCCTTCTTTTCTTTCTTCCCTTTCAACTCTCTGCCTTCTCACCTGCCTAATTTTCTTCATTCCTAACTAACCAATTTACATCCTCACTTCCTTTCCACTAACTTTATGCCTTTCTTTTCTAAATTCCTCTTTTTCTTAGGTGTCTGGCTTTGGTTCAAAGCAAGAGAGTGCCAGAGGGTCAGGCCATGGTCTTTGGAGTCAGACTACCTGGGTTTAAATCCCAGTTATGTCATTTACTAGCTGTGTGGCTTGATCAAGTCACTTCACCTCTCCAAGCTTCAGTGTCCCCCTCCTTTAAACAGGGATGATGATATCCCTAACTCATGGCGTTGTGGGAACAAAATCAGATCAAGCTGTCACTTAGTATATACTGTCATTGGTATGTCATTGGCATGCACTGGACAAGCAGGCATGTGAATGATTCCATTATAGTAGAGTGAAGACAAATTCAAGAGAAGCAGGCACAGAGAAGGGGACAAGAAGCTTTAGGAGCAGAGGGCTGGTCAGGTGTGGGGATCACAGGCAAGGTGATGGGGGAGGGTGATGGTGGGCAATGGGCATGTCGAAGTTCCCACCAGGACTTAGTACCTAAGTATTATGTGAACAGCAACACCCCAAGAAACTTTACACAATGGTACAAAGATAAAAATAACCTAATCCAATGTCACCTTGGGTCATAGCCCTCCAGCCTTTCTTCTGTGGCTATACACAAATGAACATATGCATGCATGTCTTTTTTTTTTCTTTATACAGATGGTATCCCTGGTACACCTACCATTTTGAAACCTGCTTTTTTTGATTGACACTGTAGTCCATATATGTTCCTCTCTATATATGTATATATACATATATAAATGACATTTATTGTTTTTGTCTGTTGTTGGGTAATTTTCCATTTCATATTTGTCCTATAACTTATCTTATAAATTCATTTCTCGATTCATTGGATATGTACTGAGCACCAACTATATTCCAGGCCCTGTTCTAGGTGCTGGGCATTCAACAGTGAACAAGAGAAGTCTGTACCTTCATGGGGCTGTTCTCGTTTGGAATAGAAAATAAACACAGAGTTGCAGGAGAAGGTGCCAGAGAGCGATTAGTGTTATGAAACAAAATATAAAGCAGAAAAAGTGGATAGGGAATGAGCAGGACTGATTTTGTAGAGTGACAAATCATCCTAGTCTGTCCAGGACTATACTGCTTTTCTCACTGAAAGGCCCACATCTTGGAAACCTCTAAGTCCCAGACAAATCGGGACAAAATCCAAGACAAACCGGGACAATCAGTCACTGGTCATCAGAAAAGGCCTGTCTGAGAGGTCACATCCAAGAGGTTTGTTAGTGGAAGCCAGCTATGCAGATGTCTGGGGGAAAGAGCATTCTACACAGAGGGAAAAGTAAGTGCAAGGGGCAGGAGGCCAGAGGACACCCTGTATGCTTGAGGAGCATCAAGAAAGCCAGAGAGACTGGAGGGTCGTGAGAGGGGGAGCAGTAGAGACACGGTGGAGGTGGAGACAGGAGCCAGCTCAGGTGGAATCCCATAGCCCACAGTAAAGACTTTGGACTTCGATCCCGCATGTGATGGGAAGTCACTAGAGTTCTGAGCAACAAAATCCATGCTCTATTTATATTTTAAGACTCGTTCTGGCTTTTGATGGAGAAAGATTGTGGTGAGTAAAGACAGAGAATCAGTAGGGAAGCTATCGCAGTGATTCAGGCACGTGATGCTGGCGGCTCAGGCCGGGTGGTTGCAGCAGTGGTTTCATGGTGGAGTGGAGGTGGGGTGAGGGTGCCAGGTTCCTAGAATGAATTCCAAGTCACTAGCCTGAACTTTTGAGTAGGTGGTCATGCCATTGCTGAGACAGGAGACTGAAGGAGGAACAGGCTAGGCAGAGTGGAAGGAACAGGAGTCGAGACTTTTGTTTTGGACACATTAAGAGTGAGGTACCTCTGCATATCTAACTAGCAAAGTGTCAAGAAAGCAGTTAGGTATGTAAACCCAGAATTCAATAGAGAATCAGAAATAGAGAGATACATTTGGGAATCATTGAGTATAGTAGGTGTTTAAGGCCATTACACTGGTTGAGACCAACTAGGGAACAAGTGTCAATAGAGTTCCAAGGACAAGCGCTGGGACAGGCCAATGTTTAAGGGCAAAAGGAGAACCCAGCAGAGGAGGTAGAGGGAGAGCAGTCAGTGAGGTAGGAGGAAAACCAGGAGCTCCTGACACAAGTGGGAGAAGCAGGTGTGTCAGATCCTTCCAAGAGGCTAAGTGGAATGAAGGTGAAGGCGTCATCACTGGCTCTGGCACTTAGCGGTCACTGGCTCACTGTTTTAGGGGGTACATTGGGACAAAAACCTCTTTGGGTTCAGCAGAGCAAAGGGAAAGTCGTGGAGGCTGAGTCCAGACAACTCTTTCAAGGAGTTTAACTGAAGAAGGGAACGGAGAACTAGAGAGCATCTGGAGGGGGTGAAAGGTCAGGAGAGGGGCTACAGCAACAGAAGTATTCCTGAGCACCCCGTTTTCCTGTTTTAAACAGTGCTGCTCAATGAAGGCGCCACCAGGGGCTTGTCATTGGAAAGAAATGTCCTTGTCCTGGGCATGTGTTTTGTCAACATGACAGCCTGCCTACCTACGTATTGGTTTAATGTTTCTATTTTGTTGGAAGATGGAAGGCTCTGATATTGTTCATTTGGGTTTTTCTTGGCCAATACCTCGAAAAGCCCCTGAAAAACCCTGAAATCACTGGGCTTAGGTCCCTCCCTGACCAACCTTCTTGGCCTCGGCCCTGTGGATTCCTCCATTGTGGTGAATTGCAGAGGTCTGGGTGTGGCATGTGGCAGCCACACAGAAAGTTCCAGAAAGGAAGGGGCTGTGTCAGGCCCTGTCAACTCTTTTATTCCCCCAAAACACCCTCATGAGCTCCAGGGGAGAGGAAGGACCTTGTGAGTACCCAGTTATCTCAACAGGCAACAAGAACCCCAGAGCCAACGTGCCAGCTGGGACCATGTTTTCTGCCTCTCACACAGCTTGAGAGCTGTGGGCCAACCAGCCCTGCCCTGGGGCCAGCAGGGAAAGGCCCAAAAAGTCAAGGACAGGTGGACTGAGCCTGACACTGGGCTCCAGATTCTCCCAGATTCTCTTGGGAGGCTTAAGGCTCTCTGCTACCATGATTGATGTCCCGGAACCTCACCTTCAGCCCCAGATGGTCTACACTGGGCCTGGGTAGGCCCTGGGAGCATGTCTTCTTACAGAGAGATCCTCTGCACACACACACACACACACACACACACACACAGCTATACTCTGATAAGAATACAGACACAATGACCTACATACATACATGTGGTTACACTCTACCACACACGTCAATAGATACTCATACTCATTTGCAGACACTATGTAGACACCCACATGCAGACTCACACTCATACACATGTGAGCACATTAACATATACATAAAAAGATATCAACATGTTGACACACTACACAGAGACGCCTTGAAGCCTGCGCACGTGCACACACACACACACACACACACACACACACTGAAAATACACAGTCACAGATGCACTGATATACTGACAAAATTATACAAATGTGTCACTGTGACACACACTAACAACAGAGCACATGCAGTCATCTACAGAGACTCACACGCTGACACAAATACCTTGACATATAGGGACACACTGACACAACAGACAGACAGACACTCTGAAGCACACCTACACATGAAACACCAGCATGTGCACACCATACAAGCTCTGAGAGTCTCCGGGGCTCCCCTGCAGCTGTTGCCTACCCCCAGGGAGGCGATGTCCCCGAGGGAACAGAGGTCTCCGGTCCAGTCTTAAGCTCTACTGGCTTCTGCGTGACATCAGCAGCCCCCTCGCTGCTGCTGGGAGTTTCGAGCTGGGTCCAGGCCTGCGCCAGGCACAGACACTTCGGCCCTTGTTGAGAGAACAGAGAGAGGCTCTCTTGTTCACTGCCCGTCCTCCGGCTCCAATTGCTGGTTCTCTCCACAGCCTCTCCTCAGGCTGTTGCAGGTACGTAGGGCTGGGAGGCCAGGGCCTGGCAGAGGGGTCGTCAGGGTCAGCACAGGAGGGTGCGTCAGTGTTATGGGCTGTCTGCATGAGCACAGCCAAGGGCCCCAGGCTGCACTCCCTATTGTGCAATTCTGCAGCTTGCTTTCTCTCAGGGCTCCCCAGGGCTGAGCCTCTCCAAGCAGCCTGGGTTGGGGAACTGCCCCCTTTCCCCTGTGGTTACTTTCTCAGCTCTCAAGAAGGCCATGGGGTGGTGCCTCCAGGCACCCCTTTGTAAAGATGGGCAGTCTCTATCCTGAGAAGCCAGGCTATAGTCCAGGCCCCATGGAAGGCCAAGGCTGTGATCTTGGGATGCCCTGTATGCCGCAGTCCCCAAAAGCAACTGGCTGTCAGGTGAGATCTCAGCTATTGGCATTGACCTTCCAAGCAGGGGTGGGGCTGTGGGACCCTGGGCCCGGGGCCTAGAGATGCCAGCCTCCTCCCCACTGCAGGGTGGGGGCAGAAAAAGACACTGTGCTCCTGGCTGCATAGACCAGCTGGTCTGTTTGATCCCAACAGACACTTAGGTCTCTCTGTGGCTCTGGCTCAAGGTCCCCCAGAGCAGCTGCCCTTCTGGGGGCATTAGGTGGAAGTCCTTGTGGCAGGGAGATAATAGCGCAAAGGTCAGCCTGGGGCTGTCCACAGGGTTGCAACTTCCTGTGTGGGAGTCTGGGGAGCCCAGCCTGCCTCTCACAAACTGTGTGATCCTAGGCAAGTCCCTTTCCAGGCCTCAGGCTCCCTACCTTTGAAATAGAGGGAAGGGTTCGGACTTCATGCTTCCAGCCCTAGCCATCCTGGACTTCTCCAGCTTTCCTGGCTCACAAAGATCTTGCTATCTTAGCTGTGCTCAGCCTTTGAAAAGATGACCCAGGAGGAGCCACCCCTGCCATCCTCCCTCCTTCCCTCCTGAGAGGTTTGATTAGAGAGGCTGGGTCCAGGGGCATCACTTCTTGTCCCATGCTGGGGTTGCTGGCCTCTGGGGTAGGAAAAGCTCAGAGTGTGGCTGGTGCATGGATGGCATTGGGGGAGGGTGGCAAGGGCAGTGGTGAATGAGGTCCTAGACAGGTGAAGTCTTCCCAACCAGCTCTCTCATGCCTGTTCCTCCTTGTGCCCCCCAGTGCCCATCCGATCACTGTTACAGAATGGACTCCAGCCATAGCCTGGCCAGGACCCCCAGTCCACAGGTGAGTGGGTCCTGGTTCCCCGACCCACCACCAGGGGGTGCTCACTTCCTCCCACACCAAGGAAATCTTAGGAAGCATGCACCAGCCGGGTGAGCCAACCCAGACATGGCTTGGGGACCCACAGGGGTCGCTGTGAGCTCGCAGAAGTGGGCCATTGGCAGATAAATTAGTCTTGGACAAAGGCTTCGGAAAGTAAATGATGGGAAACAAATCATGGGCTTGGTCCCGAGAGCACCTGGGCTCTAATTCCTGTGGAGTTGTCTGTAAGTCCTTGGACAGCTCTTCTCTGGGTCTGTTTCCTCCCCCTCATAATTGGCATGACAGTCTGAAGCCTCTCAAGGCTGTTGTGAGGAGCAGATGAGATGGTGAGCATGTGGTGGGTAGAGGGGGTGGAAGGAAGGAAGAAAGGAAGGAAGGAGGGAAGAAGGAAGGAAGGAAGGAAGGAGACAGCCTCACAGAGGTGTTGGAGAAGAGATCAGGGCCTGGGCTAGAGGAAAGGGATAAGGCCAAGGAGTAAGGACCTGCTTATCTTAATCACCTCTTTCTGTAAATATCTATAGCTCTCAAGAGCCAATGGGAACATCATCTTGGGGCCTTCAGCCAATCCAAAGTGAGTTCTGGTCTCTTAAGCAATTTTCTTCCTTGGCTCCCCTCATACCTGGCCTTGAGAATAAAATCCAAGCTCTTGGGTCCAGCTTCAAGACCCCCTCCCATCTGGGCCCAGGACCATCCCCCAGCTTTATCTCCCGCTCAGTCCCCAGCCTTTGCCCATGCCAAGGCCAGTGCCTGGAATGCCTCAAAAGTCTTCACTGTCCACAGCTCCGTACCCTTCAGGCCCTTCTCGGGCTTTGCAGCCAAATCCCTCGCCTTCTGTGTAGTCATGTCTGGTTTTCTCCCCACCTTGCCTATTGTTTACTCAATTGTGAGCTCTCCACGGCCAGGGGCCAGTCTTACAAGCCCCCTCTTGGCTGGGAGAATGTGGCATTCCTCAACGGTGAGGAGATTGATTTTTGGAAAGCTTTCTGTATTCCCCACCTTCAAAATGAAAAGGAATCCTAGATTTGATTTCGGGACCAGGTTTCCCAAGACTGCAAATGCTGACCTTGTTCCTCCCTCTTCCCCCAGTGCCCGGCCCACAGACTTTGACTTCCTCAAAGTCATTGGCAAAGGGACCTATGGGAAGGTGAGTGGCACAGTGATGTTGGGAGGCCCAGTCCCCCGTTCTCCAGCTTCCTCCATCCCCTGCTTGTCACTTGCATCTTGCATGTACAAAGAGGGAGCTCACAACCTGCAGAATCATGGACGCAGAAGAGAGCTGGGGGTCATCGGGGAGTCGTCACCTGTGGGGCCTTGCGTTTGTGCTTCCCCTCAGGTGCTGCTGGCCAAGCGCAAGTCCGACGGGACTTTCTACGCAGTGAAAGTGCTGCAGAAAAAATCCATTTTAAAGGAGAAAGAGGTACCAGAGCTTGCGCTCAGGCATTTCCTCTCCCGCTTGTCGACCCGCAGCCTAGGCTGGCTTCTCAAGAGGAGCCCAACTATTGAGTCCATGGGCTGAAGGCAGAGGGGGTCACAGCAGGTGGTTAGGTGGTGCCCGGGATGCTGACCTTCTGAGGAAGGCAGGCCAGCCTCACCCACAGGGCCTTCGGAAGGACCCAATCCCAGCCCTCTGCCTTCCCCTGGGAAATTCAGGGCCCCAAGGAGGACAAGTCCTCTGCCTTGCCTAGGTGCCAGCCTCCCCATCTGTGCAGGGTGGGGTCACACTTAATACTCCAAAAACCCTTCAAGCTGCAGCCATCCTGGAGTTCTAGATGTTTCAGCTGATTTGAGTCTCTTGAACTCCAATCTCATTAGAAGGCCAGACCAGGCCCGGAGAGAGGAATGAATATTAGATCAGAGGACTCAAGAAAGGAAATTCTGTTAACAAGAACATCCCGGGGGTGGGTAGGGAGGTCTTCCTGAGGGAGGTGTCCTTGCAACTAGCCTTGAAGGTAGAATTCCAGTAATCTAAAAAGGGAGTGACCAGGAAGGAGAAACGGCATGAACAAAGTCATGACTGTGGACTCATTTATGCAGTACTCATATCTGCTCCACTTATCACCGGGGGGTTGGGGTACAGGGGTTTCCGATGCAGGGGCTAGAGCTGCGCCCACGTGGACTGGTGGAGGATGAGGCTGACCACACATAACACTGAATACTAGGCAAGGAGACGGGCCTGGCTCTGAGCGCAATAAGGAGCCACAGTGGGTGTTTGAGGAGGGGCACGAGAAGGTATCCGGCGGGTCAGCCCCCGCAGCGAGGCCCCGTGGGCTGTGACGCGCGCCCCTGTCTGTGTGACTCCGCAGCAGAGCCACATAATGGCGGAGCGCAACGTGCTTCTGAAAAACGTGCGGCACCCCTTCCTCGTGGGCCTCCGCTACTCCTTCCAGACGCCCGAGAAGCTCTACTTCGTGCTGGACTACGTCAACGGGGGAGAGGTGAGTGGGCCCGCACGGAGCTCCCCAGGCAGGCTCTTAGCTGGGAGCTGCCCATCTCATGTGCCCGCTGTGTACTGGGTCTGGACTGACCGCACCTTACAACAGACCCTTTCTGTAGCCAAAGAAACTGAGCCTTAAGTGTTAACTCATTTGCTCAAGGCCACCCAGCTGGGACCCTGGCTGGAAGTGACCAATCACAGTGGTAAATAGACCTGAGGCCACCTGGTGACACAGGAGCACAGCTGGATAAGCCCAGCTCCCTCCAGGATATCACTCTGTGTCTCTGGGCAAGTGACAAAACTTAGTGGGACCCCCTCAGTGACCCTAGGTTTAACCTCTGTGACCTTATGCCTTTTGGCCTGATGCTAAGGGGAGAATTTTTGTCCTGCATCCCTAAGTCCCTTCACGGAGGTGAAGGTTTTCACATACATACCAGCAAAAAAGACCGAAGCAGTTGGCCCATGGGCAGATCTAACCTGGGCTCAGTTTGACTCAGCCATAAGAATCTTATCACCTGGATTGGAGGAAAAACATCTTTGAACCACCCAGCTTCAAATCCCAGTTCTGCCAAGTGCATGTTCTGTGACCTTGGCAAGTCCCCTGATGGCTCTGGCCCCTCCCAGTTTCCTCTTAGGTGACACTGGCATCATATTTGATACCTTGAAGGTAGTCATGAGGATCAAACGAGATACGATATGTGAAAGATTCTGGTTTAGAGCCCGGAACACAGGTGCTCAATCCATGCTGCTTAACCTCTCCCGCTGACCCTTCGGATGCCCGTGACCGCGCTGCGGGGAGGGGGCTGGCATGCCCTTTGTCACCTGAGTACATTGCAGCTCAGAGAGGGGGAGACTTGGCCAGCTGCCCCCCCCACCCTGCACCCTGGGAGCCGGAGTTCCCCCTGGAAACCCTCTTACGTGCCTACCCCCCTCCAGCTCTTCTTCCACCTGCAGCGGGAGCGCCGGTTCCTGGAGCCCCGGGCCCGGTTCTACGCTGCCGAGGTGGCCAGCGCCATCGGCTACCTGCACTCCCTCAACATCATCTACAGGTGAGGCCTGCCTGTGGCTCGGAGCCAGGCCCAGCCTCCTGCCCCAACAGGCAGGGCTTGTGTGGGTCCCTAAATCGTGATGAAATCCCCATGAACTTGGTCCACTTTCTGAGAAGGGCCCACCGGCGGGGTAGGGTGGGAGCCTCTTCCTTTCCAGGATCAAGTGCCTGTCCTCCCTGGGCTCGCCCTTGACATCTGTGAGCTGCATGAATAGTCCTGCTGCCCGGACCCCAGGTCTCCAACGCTCCTCGCTGAGTGGCTGAGCCATCACAGAGTGCCCTTCTCTTGTTTTCTGCAGGGACCTGAAACCAGAGAATATTCTCTTGGACTGCCAGGTGTGTGTGTGTGTGTGTGTGTGTGTGTGTGTGTGTGTGTGTGTGTGTGTGTGTGTGTAGGTGCACATGTGTGCTATGTACCCACAAGTGTGTGTGAATGGGTATGCATGCATTGTGCATGTATACATATGGGTAGGGATGCATTCAAGTAAGTGTGTGTGCATGTGCTCATACATGTGCATCTGTGCACATGAGACCATGTGCATGTCTACATGTGTGTGCATGAGTGTGTACATGGGGTCTCTGGGGGAGGCAGGGGTGGAGCCAGGTGGAGGCTCACAGATTTTGTAGTCTCCGCAAGTCTTAGCCTGGGTTTGCTGGAAACAGACTCTGAGAGGAAGCACCGGGAGCAGAAGGTTGCTAGGGAACGCTCTCAGGAGAGCTACCCTTAAGGGGGTGAGGAGGCAGGAATGGGCAGAGAAGGACGCTCACCTGTATCGTGGTTGCAAGCGAGTTCAGCTGATCTTGCAGGGGTCCAGAGGGCCTGAGCTGGGACGGCTCTGTTCCAAATTGAAGCCAAGAGGCTGGGCATTGGAGTCCCTGCACTAATCAGTCATTGGGGAGGGATTGCCCCTTGGGTGGGGCATAACTTTGGGTGAGGGCAGTATCCCAGTGACAGGATGGGCATGACGGCTCCTAAGGAGGGGATCTGTGCAGTTCCACTCACTCTATAGCCTCTACCAGCCATCTTCCCACCCAACTGCCACAAGGTGTGGCTGCTTTCTGGGTCCCAAGCCCTTTGTTAAGGGGGCTGCTGCCACTGGCCCCTCCAGCAAGGACATTCTGGAGCTGCTGCTATTATAGAGCATGGGTCCTAGTCAGTGATGAGCTGGGCAGACACTGGAATGCCATCTTCCCACCTTGCCCCTGTGTTGCCACCAGCATCCAGTCTCTGAGTGAAACCTCCAGCCTGTGCCAGGGGCATCAGACCCCATAACCAGCTGCCTTGGGATGTGGTATCTGGGCTTTGGAGTTAGGGCTGTCTATACCTTTATCTCAGGCCACCCTCTTGCCCCTGCCTTCCCTCCTCTACAGGGACATGTGGTATTGACGGATTTTGGCCTCTGCAAGGAAGGTGTGGAGCCAGAGAAGACCACATCCACATTCTGTGGCACCCCCGAGGTAAGTAGATCTCCTAGAAGAGGGCTGGCCATGATGGGGTGAGGCCACAGTTCCTGATTAGAGCCAACAGGTTACATCTGAGGGGCTCCCCTCTTCCACCAAGCACTTCTCTGAGCTGCCTATGCATGCAGCCTTGGTTTACTTCTCTGTATAATGGGGGCATCAGCTATAGGCACTGCTGGGACTCGGCAAGCTGTTGGTGACTCTGCCACAATGATGTCCAATAGAAACAGAAATATTAATGCAAACCATGTGTGTAATTGAAAAATTTCCAGAAACCACGTTTAAAAAGTAAACAGAAACAGGTGAAATTAATTTTAATAATATGTTAATTAACCCAATACATAAACAATATTGTCATTTCAACACACAATCAATATAAAATTGTTGAGGCTTTTTTCCTAAGTCTTTGAAATCGGTGTGTAATTTACACTTACAGTCTGTCTCAGCTCAGATCAGCCACATTTCAAGTGTTTAGTGGCCACATGTGGCCAGTGTCTGCCATATTGGACAGCAGTGCCCTACAGAGTGCAGTTCACGTGCAACAGGAGGGCCTGGTCTGACTGTTAAGTGTGCAACACTGGTCTTCTGACCTCCTTCAGACACCTAGAGCCTGGAGAGTTAAAATTTGTGGGTCTCATAAGTAACTTATACATGTCTGTCCTGCCAAGGCCTCCCTGAAGCCTTGGGTTCAAACTTTTCCTTAAACTCCCACCAGTGTTGACCCTTGGACCTTGGACTCAAAGAGGTTCTCAGATGCTTGGACATGTCTAGTGGGGGCGGGGGCTGAGGCTGCAGGACTGGAAAGCCTCTCCTGATCTGGCATGTGGCAGGACTTTAGCTGCTCTGTTTTTCTCCTGAGGCTTGAAAATCTGGGTTTCAGATCTCAGCGAGCCTCCTCGATTTGCTTTTAGGGTAGCTGATGGACAGATGACATTTCTGAGCAAGAGCCATTGTCTGTGTTTGTGTGTGGCAGGGTGTCTGCTGGGCAGAGCTGGCTTCCCAATGCCTGACAGCCCAGCCATGCCTTCCTTGGACATTGCCAGGGACAGGGGACAGGGGATACGGCACCCTGGCTCATGTAGGAGACATGTGGCCCCCACATGTCATCTCTTCCATGATCTTTTCCTCCAAGTGCCTTGTTCACAAATGGGGAAACTGAGGCTGAGAGTCTTTCATATATATGTGTTTTCTCCCAACAGTACTTGGCTCCAGAAGTGCTTCGTAAAGAGCCTTATGATCGGGCAGTGGACTGGTGGTGTTTGGGGGCTGTTCTCTACGAGATGCTGCATGGCCTGGTGAGTGGGGTATAGCTGTCTGCAACAGACATCTGGCTCTAGGGAAAGATGGGAGTGGGTCTCTCCCTTGTGCCTCCTGCCCAGGTTCCTCAAGGAACTGAATAAGCCACCTCTCCACTCTAGGCTAAAAAAGATAATGCCAGAGTGAATACAAGGATTATACATTTTTTTTCCAATAATGTCAGTTCAGCACTTTATAATACACCATCTCCAGTGGTGCCTCAGAGGAGCCTTGGGAGGCTAACTGCAGGAAATGGATTTGCTCTTATTTTACCTGAAAGAAAGACAGGTCAGAAAGGGCACAGTGCTGGTTGGTTGTGGAACGATTGGGCCCCGGAGCTAGTCCTAGGCCACCTGCTTAGATGGAATCATGTGTAGACTCGCCCCAGGCCAGGCTTCACTCTGGGGTGGCTTCACCAAGAGATCTTAGTGGATATGAAGGAACAGGCTCTGTGGAGTCTGGGGAAGGAAGAACATCAGGAAGGATGGACTCTGCATATGCTTTTGAGCCGGACTCTCTTCCAAGTTTTGTGACAGGCTTAATCTCTCTGAGCCTTTTCTTCTTATTAGAAAAAGTACTCTCTCAAGGCATGGTTTATGAGGCTGGGATGAAATAACAGGGAAAGTGCTAACTGTGGGATAGGGGTTGTTCCTGGCAGGTCCACAAGCCTCATTAATAGGGTGACTCCTCGGCCTTCCCAGCAGCCCTCCCCACTGTGCTGGGAGCCCAGAGGGTTCTGTCTTTCTCTAATCTGCCATGTGAGCCATTGCACAAAACACGAGTCTGGCTGAATCCTTCCTGCTACCCAGCTTTGCTCCATTCAAGTCTTCCTGAGACCTGTGCCCACTTGAGCTTGGATGACCCTCCAGCTATCTCCCTCTCTCACCAGCCGCCCTTCTACAGCCAAGACATATCCCAGATGTATGAGAACATTCTGCACCAGCCTCTGCAGATCCCTGGGGGTCGGACGGTAGCCGCCTGTGACCTCCTGCAAGCCCTTCTCCACAAGGACCAGAGGCAGCGACTGGGCTCCAAAGAAGACTTTGTAGGTGACCTGGCAGTGGAGCACTGGCCCTTTTGGAAGCTCTCAGGTTCCTGCAGAGGCAGCTCAGAAGCACAGTGACATGTATGCAGCTGTCCTGTAAAAACCAAGCACGGCTAATTTGTTCATTAGGCAATTCACAGCATTTGCCTACCCATTCCTGGCCAGCTTAATGAACAGGGCTTTCACTGAAGACTGGTCCCCTCCTTCCAGGTGAAATCTGCATCTTACAAAATAAGTATGATTTTAAAAATAAGATACATTCACACAGATCAAAATCCAAGGGATATTCAGAAAAAGTCCCTCTAGCCACGCAGTTCCTTAATTTAGAAGCAACCAGTGTCATCAGTTTCTTGGATATTCTGGAGATATTTTGCAAGCCTCGGAGGTGATGTTCTGGTGTAGGGAGCTGGAAACTCATTCTTTGAGAAACACAGATAGGGAGAAGGTCCTGCTGGGACAGGAGAAAGTTGGTGCCAAGATTGATTTGAAGAAGTAGTGAAACATGCCCAGGGCTGAGTTCTAAATTCTGAGTCTCTGGAAACCTTCAGCTCTTCTTGGAGCTTTACTTCCCAAACCTTCCTTAATGAGTTTATTTGGTCTGTTTCTCTGGTTTGCATTCTGGAAGAGTCGAGAAGCAGAGTAGGGCAGGGGCCCCAAGGACCTTCCAGGACCACGAGGGCAGGTTCTTCCTTCTTGTCAGTGACATCCCTCCAAAGCCTACTATGGTGCTGGCACAGAGTAAGTGCCTAGAAAATAGTTGTAGAATAAACAAATGCTATGGGCGAGAAGGATTTGGGTTGTGGATGATGGCGAAGGGGAGAGGCCTGGCTGCGGAATACTCTTTTATCCTAGGAAACCAGCTGGCAGTGCAAGTTACTTCCCCCGTAAAGGTTTCAGGGCTTGACAGCCACTTGCCAGTAGAGTTGGAGGTCCAGGCCATGTGGGGGTGGGGTGGCAGTGCCTATGGGGAGGGCTGCTTGTGATCAGCACCTTCTTCCTATAGCTCGAGATAAAGAACCATGTATTCTTCAGCCCCATAAACTGGGATGACTTGTACCACAAGAGGCTGACTCCACCCTTCAACCCAAATGTGGTAAGAGGTCACTGCATTTTGGATTCTGGGTTCCATTTTGGATTCTGGTGGGAGTTTGGAGGGTATCTGGGCCAACTCTCTATAGGTGGGAAAACCAGGGGTCCAAGAGGCCCCATGATTTGTCCAAGGCCACACAGTAAGTGAGAGCCAGACGTCCTGACTGCCAGTTCAGCTCTGTGATGAGCCATGCTTCTGCTCCTTTATTTTAGCGCCAATAACCCTTACTGCATAGCCCTTTACAGTTTTTAAAGTACTCTGTGTTACATAGCATACCCAGACAGATCCAAGCGCTGTAAAGGTGTTTTTTTTTTTCTTATGGTTAGCTTTTTTCCTGATAATAAAAATGACATATTCATTGTAGAAAGTGTGTGAAACAGAAGTGTAAAGCAGAAGGGAGAAAAGACTTCTTATTTCACTATTCAAGAGAAACCATAGCTACCATGTTTCCTTCCAGTCTTTTTTCAATGTGTTTTTTTTACATAGGTGATACTTTATATGTACAGATACTCCTCCCTCTCCTTTTTTTTCTTTTTTTGCTAAAAACTTTACCATTATTTCCCAAAATTACATAAAATTTTATAAGTATCATTTTACTATTTCAACCCTATGCTGGTGTCATAATTTATTCGACTATGCTCATGGTGAACTTTAGGTTATTATCATTTTTTTCTTTATCATAATGTACTGATGATCTCCTTTAAGCATCTATCTTTGCCCAGGGTTCTGAATTTTTTCCTTGAGATGGATTCTATATGGGGAATTAGCAGGTCAAAAAATGTGAATGTTTTTAGGTTTTTGGTTCATACTTGATTTATATGGCCTTCACTGTAAGTTAGGGAATACATACAATCTACTTCCGACCAGTAGCATATACTGGAGGATTCTCATCTTCCTCTCTGTGGCATGTGTGGTGGTGTTTTTTTGCTTTGCAAATATGTTAAATAACAAATGGCCTCATATTATTTTAATTTATATTTCTTTGATTTATAGTGAAGGTGGTTAGCTTTTAAATGTTAATTAGCAGTGATAGTATGAATGAAAGGAGCCCCATTCAAGGTGGATATTGGAGGTTCTCTTGGCGACCTGGAATATGTCCAGCAGAGTCAGGTTCCCTCCATTCAAGCAGCCTACACACTTCAACACTCTTTACATCTTGCTGTTTCCACCTTTCCTTTGGTGAATTACTTGTTCATGAACATGTCTTTGAGCACCAGAATCTTGACATCAGTTGTCAGATAGAATACACTCAGTCCAGGAACCTGAAAAGTTTCTTTATCTGAGAATTTTATAAGAGACCTTCTGGATCATATGGAACATATACCCTGGGGACAGAATAATAAACAAAACTACTAGATGGGGAGGTAATAGAATGCAGTGCATAGACTCCAGAGTGAGATGAACTAGGGGTGGATTCCTGGTTCTGCCACCTACCACATGTGAGACCTTAATATGTTTGAATAGCATCGAAATCTCCATTTTTAAAAGGCAGGAGGGAGGGAGAGAGAATAAGAGAGAGAGAGACAGAGAGAGAGAGACAGAGAAGAAGGAGAAGAAGAAGAAGGAGGAGAAGGAGGAGGAGGAGAAGGAAGAGGAGGAGGAGGAAGGAGGAAGAAAGGAAGGAAGGAAAAGGAAGGAAGGAAGGAAGAAAGGAAGGAAGGAAGGAAGGATAAGAAAGTTACCTGCCTTGTCTAGAGCCACACAGACAACAGGGCTAGGACCAGGGTTCACATTCTGGTCTTGGAACTCTGAGCCCTGAGTTCTTTTAACGAAGCTGAAAGCCATGGTCTGTTCGGTCCCACAACCTAAAGGCTTGCATAGTAAAGCAGATCTGCAGACCCTTCCATTTGCTCATTTGCTTACTTCATAAAACCCAGGTGGCCCCTTTCTCACAGATCGTGCCTCCTCCATGGAGAGGTTTTATCAGTTAGGTAGTGCTGCATGCCAAGTCACCCTCAAACTAGGCGGCTTATTGTGTTCTGATTCTGTTGGTCGATTTGGCGGTTTTTTGTTTGTTTGTTTGTTTCTTTCTTTCTTTTTTTTTGCCTGAGCTCTGCTGGGCTCTCTCATATCAGTGGTTAGTTAGCTAGCAGGTCAGTGGGCAGTTATGATCTAGAATTGCCTCACTCACATGCCAGCCAGTTGGCAGGCAGCTGGGACAACTGGGTTCTCCTTTGTGAAGCCCCTTGTACTCCAGCAGGCTGGCCTGGGCTGTTTCACTTGGTGGCCTGAGGGTTCCAGGTGCGGCAAGAGAGAGCGACTCCCCATGTACATTTTTCAAGCCTTTGATTCTATCGCATTTGGTAATGTCCCATTGGCTTAAGCGAGTCACATGGCTAACTCATACTAAAGGGGTGGAAAAATAGACTCCACTTCTGGATGGGAATGGAGAATTTGTGACCGTTTTTTATAATCTTTCATACAGATCTTCCTCCAAAATAACTAAAGCAGCCCAGTCACTCTCTACCATGTTACCCTATTTTCTTTTTTATAAGACCTATCAACATCCCGAATATTCTATTTGTCTATTTGTATACATGCTTATTACCAATCCTCTTACTCCCTGCATAATATAAGCTCCACGAAAGCAGGGGCGCACTCTATTTTGTTCTTCTGTATTCCCAGTGCCATGAACAGTGTCTGGTCGGCATTCAGTAAGTATGTTGACTAGACTTATCTGAGGCTTGGTGTGGAGCAGGGTGCCAGGGAGTTAGAGGAATTGATATGTGGTTATTGGATCTCGTGGAATAAAATAATGGGTAAGTGGCAAGACCCAACATTTCTCTCGGGGCTTGTGGGTTCTTTTGGCAGCTCTGGCCCCAGACTTCCCTTTTCATCATTGGCTTATATTCACAGGCAGGACCTGCCGACTTGAAACACTTTGACCCAGAGTTCACTCAGGAATCCGTGTCAAAGTCCATTGGTTGCACTCCTGATACTGTGGCCAGCAGCTCCGGCGCCTCAAGCGCATTCCTGGGATTTTCCTATGTGCCGGAGGATGATGCTTAGATTGCTAGAAGCCCCTGTGAAACCACGGAAAGCTGGTACCTGTAAGGAATTACTTTCAGCTGCTCGGAACAGAGACTCAAAGTAACAATGGCTTAAATAAGATTATTTTTTTCCCCTGGCCCATAAAGAATGGTGTTAGGTGGTCCAAGGCTGGTCTGACAGGTCAGCAGATTCTCAGAGGCTTTCTGTATTTTGCTCTGTCATCCTTGGCAAACGGCTTCAATATTAGTTGCTACATTACCATAAGGTGGTTACTGGAGCTCTAGCCACTACTTTTGTGTTCTGGGCAGGAAAAAAAAAAAAAAACAGAGGAAAGGAGGTAAGAGCAAAAGGACACTTTTACAGTTTCCCAGAAATCCCCATCTGATGAATTCTGCTCATTAGCCGCACACCCCTCCCTGTAATGGAGGCTGGGTACATGACTTATCAGCTGGAACATTGCTACCCCTAATAACACAGGTGTTCTGACACTAAGAGAGAAGCAGAAAATGTTAGGTAGGCAGCCAAGGGTCCTCCTGGTATTTAAATTTTGATCTCAAAGTGTTAAAATGACAAGAGATGTGACAAGCTTATATGTATGACCCAACATCCTCTTATTTATCTATGTTTAATGGTATCTTTCGTTGTTGTGGGTGGTATTAGACATTTGTTATTAGGTTTGTCTGCCTGGCATCGGATCCCCTTCTCTGTTCAGGGAACCTCCAGTTTTATGAGTCTGGATGAGGGACAAAAACTACAACTTACAGTAGCTGCAGTTTTAGACACTGACTTTCCCAGTCTTCCCTGCAGCTAGGGCCAGGCATGTGGCCCAGAGATGCACCTGTGACAGACTCAGACTCAAGAAACTGGGAGCTCTCTTTCATGTCATGTGGTAGCTGTGGTGACAGCACCCACAAAAACCATTTCTGTTGTGGAAGTGGCAACAATGCAAACTGTAGCAAATGGGACTCGGTGGCAACAGCAGCAACAGCAATTTCTTTACCAGATCAGTGCTGCAGTGCCACTATTACTGGGAAGCCTTGAGCTTTGTCCTCTAGCTTTCCAGTGGTTTTGACAGCTTCTAATCCTTTTAAAACCCTCCTTTTTGGCTTAATTGGCCAAAGTCAGCTTCGGAACACCAGCTTTGTGCTGGACCAGTTTGTGCTACATTCTTTCAAGTCTATTATCAGTTTTATCCAAAGGGCTTTAAGGTAGAAACTATTACTATCTCTTTTAACCAGTGAAGAAACAGGATCAGAGTTGTTCCTTGCCTTAAGATCACATAGCTAAGGGCTAGAGCCAAGTCTTAGAGCCCTATAAGCTGACTCCAGGGGTCTCACATGTAATTTTTGTGCTTGGCTGCCTTTCACTCTGGCTATTAGATCCAACAGAATGGCTGTGGATCACTTCTTGGCCTTTTGGCTAAGATAAAGTGTAGTATTTGTTCTCATCAGAATGACTGTCAAAATCTCTAGTGAGAGCCAAGTCAGGAATTGGCCAGAATAAGCTAGGTGGTGGGAAATGAAGTATTGAGGAGACTTTCAACTGCCAAGTTCATGCTGTTCCACCTTACCTGCCTCTGTATATTTGGCAGGTTTTGGGCTCCATAGGAAGCCCAGGCCTTGGACAGGACTGGAGGCTCATGCAGGCTTCGTGACCAGAGCGTTCCAGCCACCTATGGAGCTCTATGGGTTCAAGATTAGCCATTTCTCAAAGTAATTCTGGACAGAACATGTGTATGTAATGCCTCATGAATTCAGGACACCCTGCACTTATCAGATGACTCAGGCTGCTTTATTTCAGTGGAAGGTGGTTTCTTTTTCATAAACCAGTAGTTCATCACCTACTTTTGAATGGCCTTGTTAGCTTTTTTTGCTAGTTTGTGATGTTTCTTAACATCAGTGTGTGCTAGTAATTTTATTGCCTTTCCTATTAACTCAGTCCCACTCTCTCTTCCATTTTTCCAGGGCGGCCTTCTGCTGCAGGAACTGTAGGGGATGAAGCTGAAGACCATGGAAAACACACTGACGAACACTGACTTACTAGAGATCAGGAAGAGCTACTGTTTGTTACCCTTCAACACTCTGAAACACTCTGATTTGATCTCTATCTTAATAGTGTCTGTTAAATGACAAATGTGGAACATGAGAGGCTAAAATGCCCCAATTTCCCAAAGCTAAAAGAGAGTGTAATTATCAGAAACATGATAGTATTGTCAAAAGTACATAACCTGCTATGGATTGTGAAATGCATAATGGTTTTATCTGTTCTAAGACTAAAAGAGCACAAAATCTTCACCAGATAGAAAATAAAAACTATGGTATTGAATTGATCATGCTACATCTATGTTTACTGAGCACATTGTTTTTTTTTTGTTTATTTGTTTTTTTAGGCAAGGCAACCCTTGGTTTACCTCACAGATTGCAAGGAACCTGTCAACTTACAATCCCTTATTTTTTATTTTTTATGCCTACAGCACCTGGTCTTCCTAGGTGGTCTCCCATCCAAGTACTAACCAGGCCCGACCCTGCTTAGCTTCCAAGATCAGATGGGATCCGGAGTGTTCAGGGTAACATGGCTGTAGACACATTCTGTATTTTACATGCATTAATTACAGCCCTCATAAGTCAGCACTTAGAAATTATTAACATCACTTTACAGGTAAGAAACATTTGCTCAGAAAGATTAAGTGTCTTGCCTAGGGTCACCAGCTGGTATAAGGCACAGGAAGTGAACTTGGTGGCAGCCAATTCTAAGATCCTTGCTCTTTCTACAACCTCCAACAGTGGAAGTGCTTTGGACAGGCAGTCTTTTGGTCTTTTAGCAAACACTGACTGCACATCAGGCAGAAGAATTTCCAAGACCTGTTCCAACACTCTAAGGGCACTGCCTACTTTCCCTATGGTAGAAATATATCTCTTCCATTTTTATTCCTAACTGAAGATTGTATTCACTCAACTTTGCACCCAAATACAGCATCCCCAGGAAAAGAATTCTCAATCCCCCTCTTCCACTTTTTAACTTTGCAATGACAGCAGTTGTGAAAAGGCAAAAGTTATGTGTCTCAAGATCCCCAAATTCCTACCACTGTACATGTTGAAGATTCTAACAAACAGAAATGCAAATCGCAGCTGCCGGAATTCTGTTCTTATCCGGTTGTCACCAGCGAGGCGGTGACATTGCACTGAAGTCACATGGAGTACTTCCCTGGGGAGAAAGGAGGCCTGCCTGTTCATTGTTACCAACGTCTGGTTTCTCATTTTCATGGCAATGGCTCTTTCGCATAAGCCGTTCCTTGCCTTAATGAGTATCACTCTTCTTTACCGGCGGACCGTTTCTGCTGAACACCGGCCCCTTACAGTTCCCGTATCACAATTTATATTTTTAATTTTTTGTAGGCTGTGGCCACGTTGAACTCCCCGCCTGGCGACGCCTAGAGGGCGAGTTCACCGCCATATCCTGAACCTGGCACTATGGCCCAAGAACTATTTCGTGTTACTCTTCTCACCACTAAATCTGCCCACCCTCTTCCACGATGTCTTCCCCGGCCTCCTGGGGAGCCGAAAACCTTTCACACCACGTAGCAAACCTCTAATTTGGCTTTTCCCGCAGTGCGACCCCACCTCAGAGTCTCAGCAGCTAAGCTGCAAAGCTCCGCCCTCCGCCTGCTAGCGGACCGGCCTCTCTGCGCCTGCGCTCTCAGGATCGAGACTGGGGTATTATTTACTCTCCCCTCCCGCCCCGCCGGAAGCCTTCACTAGTCTCCTTCCTTTGGGTCGAACGAAATTTGGGCCCTTGGGACCTACCATTTTTATCAGTCTTTAATAAGACTTGAAACGAAAGGAAAAAATGAATCGATTTATCTTTGGCCCAAAGTTAATTCACGTTACATTTGGATTTACCCCTCGTCCAAAATAATGGTACAGTTCTATGTTAGCCCCACCCACTTCCCACCCCTTTTCCCCTTCGCCATTGATGCTCGGGGAGAACTGGCGTCTTCGGTTCTGTGGTCATCGTGTTGCTCCGGAGGGAAATACACGCCCCTGTCTACGCCTTCCCTGCGCGCCACTTGGCCTCCGCCGTTGCTAAGCGGCCTTGGATACCTGGCCGCGGGATGCTGGGTGGTGTCAGGTGAAGATGGTGGTCATTGGGCCTCAGGTAAGAAGAGCTCCGACTTTGATGGGCCAGCCGGGGCGTTGGGGAGGCCTGGGGGCCAGCGAGGGCCTCGCCGGACTGCCTTCGGGGCCTCTGGGCCAGTCTTATTGAAAATCGAGGTCTTTTGGCGAAACTGGGAGCGTGGATATAGGCCTGAATCCCGTTTCTTCGGTTCGATTTTCCATCGCCTCCAGCTACACCGATTTTCGGTCGCCCTGCTGAGTATGAAAGAGCATTGGAACGGGACTCGTAACATTTTAGTCTCATCGCTTTAACCCCGGGAATCCTGCTCTTAGCAATCTATTCTATGGTAAAAAAAAAAAAAATTTAATGGCAAAAACAAAAATTCCAGTAGTAGCTGTGATGGCAAAAAACTGAAAAGATGTCCGTGAAGGCGGTGGTTCAGTTCATTACGGCGTAAGATCTTGCTACCACTAACTTTATCATGAAGACTTTTCTTTCAGAAAAATGGAGAAAGCAGAATACAATATTGTATATACACATTGAAAATGAGCATGTGCGTGGATGGAATGGAACATGGTGTGGGATCATGTAGTTTTTTTTTTTTTTTTTTACACCAGAAGAATAAATATGTGAAGCTAGTCAGGAAAATTCTAAAAATTTAGAATAATAAGGGGGATTAGGTCTCCAGTACCACCAGATATTATAACATATTATAAAGCTACAATAATTAATATAGTGTGCAGCTGAGCAGCAATTTACAGGCAGATAGAATATATGGAATTAGGAATAAGATGCAAATATCGATAAGGATTTTTTTATATAGTACAGGCGATTTGGGTTTATTATTATTTTGCAGTGATTTGATAAATGTTCTTTTTTATTCAAAGTGGTGTTTACGTATTATTTTACAGTGATTTGGTACATGTTTTTTATTCACGGTGGTAGTGAAAGGTTGCATTGGTATCAGGTAGCTTTCTAGTAATTAAAAAAATATAACAAGATTTATTTGAGGACAAAAATAACTTCCAAAAGGATCAAAATTTAAATTAAAAAAATGACATTATAAAGTACTGGAAGCATTGTTGAATGTATTCATAATCTTAGCATGGCAAAAACTCTTCTAAATATGTCGTACGATCCAGAAGCCAGAAAGGAAAAGATTAATACGTTTAACTCTATAAAATGTAAAACTTTCTGTGGTGAGGTAAGGTAGACTGGGAGTGCAAATACGGCCTGAATCTCAGACCTTGGACTGAGTTGGAGTTCCCATAGCCTCTGGAATTTTGGTGGCCTGTAAATTCCACCAAACCAAACCAAACCAAAAAATCTCGTATAAGCTGAGTCTAAAGACAGATTTGTGAAAGTATTTAATGGTAGTTAGAAAAATACTAAACCCAATAGAAAAATGAGCAGAGTACATGAACAAAAGAGTAAGAAATATAGGTGGCCTATATAAAAAGTGAAAGATGGCCATCTCACTAATTTCGAAATGGATATTAAAACAATAATGAGAGGTTTTTGGGAGCCTATCTTATTAGAAAAGATGAAAAATGCTGATAATAGGGTTGTATGGAAATAGAAGTGTATCGTATTAGGGGAAGTAAAAATTAGTACCATTTTTTGAAAATTGTAGGCAGTTTGAAAATAATTTGCTTAGCCATTCTTCAACAGGCAGGAGTTTATTCTATAAATATGGAAAGTGTACAGAAACAAGTTCAAGGATGATTTATGTTTGTAGCACTGTTTTACTAGTGAAAATTTTGGCAAGAAAACTCTTTCAGTCTTTCTGTAACTGGTTAAATAAATTATGGTACAGCCATAAAATGGGATGCTACGTAGCAGTTTAAAAAAATTGGTAGGTCTGTATGTACTAACATAGAAAGATGTGAAAGATACAAGGTTAGGTGAAAAAAGTGTTGTAAAATAGCACAGATAATAATATCCTATTTTTTTATAAATAAAACTATAAGATAGTATATGTATAAAAAGAATCCAGAAGACTATATATACTCCACAGGTAACAGTAGTTAGCAGTGAGGAATCAGGTTGGGAATGTGGTCTCCCACAGGGATTGGGTGATGGCAGGCGGGGGCGTGGGAGTAGGCTGGTGAGAAGGCCAGGGCAAGAAACAGAAAGTCAAAGCCAGGGTTGGCTTTAGGTTTCTGCAGCAATGATTATGCATTTTACTCTCAACCTCTGAGAATTGTAGGCATTTTATAGGTAGGTTGCAACTCTGTACTCTTTCTCAATAAATCAGAGATAGACTATTTGCTCGTTTTTTTTCCCCCCTTTTTGCAATCTCTTCTCTTTTTTTTCATAGGTAACTATGGAGAAGGAGCTTCGGAGCACTATTCTTTTTAATACATACAAAAAGGAAGTATTTACCACCAACAATGGCTATAAATCCATGCAGAAGAGACTTCGGAGCAATTGGAAGATTCAGAGGTGAACTTGTGTATTGTTTTCCCTTCTAAGTGATAATAAGCCGTCTGATAAAACTGAACATCTTTATTATGTAAGACAGATTGTTCAGGTGGAAGGAGCTCAATTTAAAGATCATTCAGAAGTAAATAAATTATTATTAAAGCATCTCTTTTGAAAATTGTTAATTTGCATATTATTAAACTGTTCCCCAAATCACACGTGAAAATTATTCTAATTATACATATCCAACTTTTAAGATGTTAGTGGCTTTCTCCATGTTTTAACCTGGGTCAGTACTTCAGTTTAGAGAAAGGAAAAATGAGACTTCGGTTTGTGTGTGTGTGTGTGTGTGTGTGTCTAGTTATTCCTAATGGGTAAGGATGTGTAATCATTATAATCGAATGGTAGAGCTGATTGAATTAGTAGTGGGAGAACTATATTCTAGCATAATTTAATAGGAAATATTTGAGCAGAGATCAATGACTGGTGCAAGCCTATTGAGGGTAGTCTCACTTTGAGAGAGAGTCTGGACTGGGTTCTTCTAAATCCCTTATCTCTGGGCCGCAATGGCCTCTGATTCCATACAGTCTGGAGGCTAAAATAACTCATAAGTTGGTTTAAATTATGGATCTAACACTTGCTTTTAAAATTGCACTTGTAGCTTGAAAGATGAAATCACATCTGAGAAGTTAATTGGGGTGAAACTGTGGATTACAGCTGGGCCAAGGGAAAAATTTACTGCAGCTGAGGTAAGAAATATCCATAAAGAAGAAATACAATGAGATGGTTAGGAGCATGGGCTCTGATGTCCTGGATTTAAATCTTTCTTTACTACTTACTATGTTGCCCTATGGTAATTACTTCATCTCTGTCTTCATCACTGAGTTGTTATGATGATTAAATGAGATAATGCACATAAAGTGCTGACAAGTGCAGGCTAATTAAAGATTAGCCAGATTTCTTTGCCATATTTTTGCTTTGGAATAAAGGGAAATTCCATTTAAAATTAAAGCTTTTTAAAAATTTTATTTCACTGAATAGACAATGATACATGTAAAACCAGGAACACAAAGAACAAGTGTTGGCAAAGATGTGGTTAAATTGGTACCCTTGTGCACTATTGGTGAAAATGTAAAATGGTGCAGCCACTATGGCAAACAGTGTAGTGGTGCTTCAGAATTAAAAATAGAATCTTCATATGGTCCAGCAATCTATATCCAAAAGAATCGAAAGCAGGATCTTGAAGAGATATTTGTGCACCCATGTTTATTAGCAGTGTTATCGCAATAGCCAAAAGATGGAAGGAAGCAGCCCAGGTGTCTGCCAGCACGGACACCAGATGTGGTGTATTCATGCAGCCTTGCAAAGGGCAATGCTGACACGTGCTGCAGTGTGGATGAATATTGAAGATATTACGCTCGATGAATTAGCCAACCACAAAAAGACACACTATGATTCTGTTTATGTGAATACCTAGAGTAGTCAAATTCATAGAGAAAGTAATTTGAACAGTAGTTGTCAGGAGCTAAGGGGGAGGAGGGAAATGCAGAGTTGTTGTTTAATGGATATAGAGCTTTAGTTTTGCAAGATGAAAAAGAGTTCTGTGGATTGATTGCATGACAATATGAATATAGGTAATACTGCTGAACTGTACACTTAAAAATGGCTAAGACGATAAACTTTTTTTGTTTTTTAAAAACAAAAAACTCAGAACACTGTAAGAACCTTTCCCACAGACAATTGGCAGTGCCTTGGTGCTCAGGGAGAAGTGTGGGGAGAAGGGAGGTCAAGGCAGGGTGGGCCAGTGTGGTCCTTAGACTGAGGCCATCCAAGGTCTCTTGCTCTGACTTTGGGGGAGCCACAAGGAGGACATACACAGGGGAGTACTTCTGTTGTCCTTTTTTTCTCAGCCTGGTTGCAAGGCCACCTCCCCAGGGAAAGGCTTGAAGAGAGATGTGACTGTTTGATCAGGTTAATGGAGAAAAAAGTGAGAATTACCTTTGGGAATATGACAGTGACCACCTACCCTACTCAGTGAGACCCTGAGGAAGATGCTTACACAGCAGGCAGTGGCCTTCAGAGGAACACTTTATTACTTCTTGGGCTTTGGACTAACACTCCAGTATAGTTTCTCCCCACATCCCTTTTTCACCTAAGGAAGACAGAGAGAGGTAACCAGGTCTCAGGAAAGTGAGAACATCCAGAAGAGGGTCAGAGACCAGCACTTGGTGACATTTGATGTTGGAGACATTTTTGTTTGTCAGGAGAGGGTAGGTGCAATGGACATGTAGTAAGTAGAAACCAGGGATGTTGTTGGATGGACCTGTGAGCTTCCTTTAGCGAATAGTTTTCCGCTTTTGGTTTGCTGTATAGTCAACTTGGAAAATGTTCATTCATTTTGAGTATTTTGGAGCTTTATTTTTAAACACAAGCTTGGAAATCCTACATAGAGTCGATTTTACATTATCACATACACATTTATATTTAAATGCCTTATTGATTTGAAGTATTTATTTTTTAGCTAGTTAAGGTCTTATTCATAGTATTTTGGACAAAAGTCTTTTGGGTGTATTTATAGATCTTTTTCCTTTGCGTAGTTTGAAGTCCTGAAGAAATACCTCGATGGCGGTGGAGATATCCTTGTGATGCTAGGAGAGGGTGGGGAATCCAGATTTGACACCAATATTAATTTTCTCCTAGAAGAATATGGAATCATGGTTAATAATGGTAATTATTATTATTTTAATTTGGGCCTAATAGTACAATGGGAAAAGCCCTGGGCTGTGAGGGTAAATGGGCCAGCATTCGGGCCTCACCAGCAATCTGAACCTTCTGGGTCTACGCTTCTTCCGTTTATAAAATGAGAGGGATTGGAACAGAGTTCTAGGTTCCTTTAAGGTCAAAGTTTTATGCATCCATAACATCAAACATTTCTAATCTAAAATGCACCTTCCTCTTTTTCCTTTAAAGATGCGGTGGTTAGAAATGTATATTATAAGTATTTCCATCCTAAAGAAGCTCTGGTTTCCAATGGAGTCTTAAACAGGTAAGTGTGTTGAAAGCAGAAATGTCTTTACAGATGACACTCATCTTTCCTGTGTGACTCTTCTTTCATTTCTTCTCATCCAGTCTTTTTATTGGCCATTCTTCCTGTGTATTTCCTTTTGTCTTATTTTATTATGTTATAATTTATTATGTTACTTCTCATCCATCACATTATCTTCCTCTTTTGACACCTTACTTCACATTCACCTTTTTGTCAAAATACATTCATTGCAAGCAACAGAAAACTCTATTCAAATGGGATTAAACAGTAAAGAGATGTTATTGATTCATGTCATTGAAAAACCCAGAAATAAGACAGGTTTTGGACATAGATTGACTGAAAATTCATGATGTCATTAGGGTCCCGGTTCTATTCCTCCATAGTTCTCTTGGCCCTGTTCTCCTGTGTGTGGGGACTGAATATAATTTAAACAGTTCCCAAACTCATAGCCCCATGCCACACCGTCTGGGGCAAGAGAGCATGCCTTGGTCCTAGCAGGAGCAGTCCTGAGATATGCTCTGTTTGAGCTGGCTCAGGCCACTTGCGCATTCTGAACTGGTCACTGTAGAGGATGGCAGAGACTGCCCAGATGGCATAGCTAGGTCATATTCTCCACCCCTGCAGCTTGGGATAAAGGCAGGTTTTTTTAATCCACTGGATCCTAAAACCTAAATTGGTGCTTTCAGGGAAGTGGGAAATGAGTGAATGCGGGGGTCAATATCAGGCATCCTCTGAGCTTTTCCCTATATTCAGAATGTTCATTCCACACTTGAGCTTGCTCTGTGTCAGGCATTCTGCTGGGTGTGATGATACAGAGTCTAGAATATGGGAATAGAATGTAGGTCTAGTATATGAACCATTCCCTCAGGACTCAAGAAAGGGAAACTGATCCTTATATTTGAATGTTAACATGTACAGGCTTCCCAAAAGAGGTATAGGTGTGTGGGTATACCTTTATTTCATTTTTAAGAATTATATCTTGAACAGGTCTGCAAATTCCTTGCTCTAATTCATACTTACTGTTAGTGAATGGAGTGTGAAATGCCTATATTTTTTCTGTTTACTAAATTTTAATTTTTTTCTTCAAGGGAAATTAGTCGAGCTGCAGGGAAGGCTGTACCTGGAATCATTGATGAGGAGAGCAGTGGAAACAATGCCCAGTGAGTGTGTTTTCTGAGGCCTCTATCGTTCTGAAGAGTTTTTGTTTTCAAAATGAAGAACTTTTGTTTACAAAAGTAATTCTTACCAAAAAACCAATCTGAACAGTTTAAAAGGAAAAAAATAGAAGCTTTTCTCTGTAAGTCTATGCCAAAGTTAACAGGGTATTTAGATTTTTAGATTTCTTTTATATATAAAAATATAGATAAGTACTTTGACCTTTAAATGACTGGATAAATTAGATGTATTTGAATTTGTTTAACCCGTCTCCTGTTCTAGAACATTAGGTAGTTTAAAATAATTTGCTTTAATAATACCACCTAACATTTATTAAGCACTTTACTATGTGACAGGCAAATATGACCTCATTTAATCCTCTCAACAATCCTATAAGGTTATAAGCAAGATAACAGAGAGGGTAATTACCCAAGCTCATTTGACTCATGTCAAAACTTACTTCAAACCTACGCAGTCTGCTGCAGGGCCTGTGCTCTTAACTTCTCCATATTGTAACTATAAACAGTTTAATACTTGTCATTATAAACAAGAAAGCACAAAGGGAACATCTTTGTATGTACAATTTTTGTCCACTTGTTTCAATATTTTAGTTAGATTTTTAGCATTGGAATTTCTGGGTCAAGTCTTCCAGCTGATGCTTTGCCAAATGTGATACATTGCCAGATTGTCCTCCAGGCAGTTTGTAGCACGCAGGCCCTATGAACACACCCCTTTTCCTTCCCCTGTCAGCATGGAGCATTCTAGTGAAAACGATACTTCTTTATGTTAACTTGCATTGCTTTGATTATTAGTGAGTCAATTGACTGACTGTATTTCTTCTGTGAATTTCCTGTTCACTGTTTTTTTATTGATGGTTTGTCATTTCTTATTCATTTATAAGACCCCTATGCATTGCAAATATTTTTCCCAGTTTACTTTTTTTACTTTGGGGTATTTGGCCCCATAGAAGGTGAATGTTTTTATGTAGTTAATGCTTAGTACAAAGCTCTAGTAATTAAAGTAATGTAAATAAAACAAATTAGTCAGACCCAAAATATATATGGAATCTGAGAGTTATTAGTTTATATTAAAAGTGACATTTCAAATTATTGGGGAATGGATGACATCATTTTGGCTAACCATTTGGAAAAATATATCCATTTTCACACCACACCCCAAAATATATTTCAGATGGATTAAAATTTTAAATATTAACAACCATAAAAGTACTAAAAGAAAATGTAAATATTTCATAATCTTAGAGTCGGAAGAGCTTTCTTTAATGAATCCAAGAGGAAACATGTAGAGCAACATATATCAGAGTTAATATTGTGACATTCAAGAATCACAGTCTAAGTCTTGAGTTTTGTACTAGCTCATCCAGTTGGTGGAGTAAAAGAACTATGGACTTGGACTTGGAAGGAGTTAGAAGTTCCTGATTGCAAGTCCTACTTGCAGGGTGGCCCAAGGTATAGAACTCTTAGTTTCTATTTCCATGTCTGTGTAATGGGGACAAAGTTGTTGGGACACTCCAATGAGGTGATACTTGTGAAAGTGCTTTGTGAAGTATGAGGCATAGTACCTTACCTGCTCTTGCATTATTACTTCCTCTGTAATTGTGGTGAAGGGCAAGTGACTGGTTATTTTTTTCCTGGGTCATCTGGAAACATAGCTTCCTGGTAGGCTGTGAGATTCAGATAACCAGTACTGCTTTGTGCTTTGAAATGCGTTGGCCTGTGGGAGTCTCAGGTTCTCATTTGGTCTCCTTTCTAATCATGTCCCTTTCCCTTTTCTTCCTCTCCTGTAGCCACACTAACTTTGTTTCAATTTCTTCAATATACTAAGCTTGTTCTCACCGTAGGGCCTTTACATATCTGTTCCCTCTTACAGGAATGCTCTCCCAAACTTTTTGCCCAGCTAATCTTACTCATTCCCATGTGGTTTGCAAAAAGGAGTAAATGAGACTCTATTGAAAAGATGGGGAAAACTAACACTGGAAGGAAATAATTTTAAACTAAAGCTAAAAAGAATTTTTCATTGCCTAAAGGAAAAGGGAAATTAAAATATTTACAAGAGACTCCTTGTGCCCCTGCCCCCAAGTTTCTAATTTTATGCTTTGGTTTTAAGATTCCTGTTTTTTTTTCCATTCTGAAAGCATTTTCCTCAAACTGCTATTTTTGCAAAGCTCCATCTTTCTTTCAGTAAAGCCCTCTCCCCTCCTGCATGGCTTGGCCTCACCCCAGGATCTGCACTGTACCCTGACCTCTACACCCCACTATCCAGGAGCACATTGCGCAAGTTTGACTGATTCACTAAGTCTTCATTAGGACCATGGAGAGTAGAGGAGGAACCCCAAGGCGGGTCTGTGTAGAAGGGTCCAGTGTCGGGAACATACATGCCTCTGTTCACGTAAGCGCCCAACTGGTAACACACCCTCTAATGAGACTTCATTCTTAGAGGTAGCACTAGCTATATCTATAAGGAAGAGGAAAATGCTTACTTCTAAGCCATTGTCATACAGAACAGGCTCATGTGGCTCTAGTTCAGTTCCTAGATGAGACCCCCTCCTTCTACTCCTCCTTAGGGGCTATTTTAATTCTTCCAGTTGTAATTATTTCACATGTGATTGGAAATTGTTAATTTACATTCAGAGATCTTAAAATGCTTTATTAAACTTGTAGCTAAAATATCCCAATTTTTGAGTTAACAAACCAGAGCTTAGGAGAATTTTGTTTGGTGATGAAATGCTTAAGAAGCACTGAGATGATCTTCAAAAATTTTTAGTTCATTTAAAAAATTTTTTAAATGTTTTTTTAATTTCTTACAGGGCTCTCACCTTTGTCTATCCTTTTGGTGCCACCTTGAGTGTCATGAAACCAGCAGTGGCTGTTCTGTCCACAGGCTCTGTCTGTTTCCCGCTTAACAGACCCATTCTGGCTTTCTATCACTCGAAGGTACAGCCTTTTTAGATATGAATGGATATGTTATTTTTATTATTGAAATAGTAAAACCTACTATTTCCAGAGGGATTTCATACATTTTCTCAATGGTCTTCACAGCAGTCCTGCGAAGTAATGTATTGATTATCTACATTTTACTTATGGGGGTAATTGATGGAGTCAGTGCCTAAACCTAGCTCTTACCATTCTAAATCCAAAGCTTTTCCACTGTGGCATGAAACTCCATGTATTATAACTCTTAAAGTAGCTTTTTATCCTGCCGGTGACTGGGTTCCCACCCATAGTCAATCTATGTAAATGTAAATCTGTTCAGACTAGGGCAAATTGCATAGAATGGTGCTGCTCTTTTTTAGTTTATCCCAGGAAAACATATCAGAAGACTGTGTATCCACTTCTTATCCTGGAGACCCCACAAAATGTAGGAATGGGTGGTTCCAGAGGATACAGCCCTCCTTATTATGACCTTACTTTTCCACTACCTTTTAATTCAGGTTTTGCTGAGTTCATCCTCATTGTACCCTAAGACATAGAATTCACCAGCCGAGTGCCCAGTTTTTCTTAAGAATCCTAGATGTTTCTAGTTCTTTACAATCTTATTTCAAATTTTTTGTGATTATGACTATAGAACAGTGCATATAGTTTTTGTATATTTCAGACTTTTGTTGCCTGTGTTGACAGTTTCAGTAACAATGTGAAAAAATTTACTTCATTGAAATCTGACCACTGTTAGTAGTCATTTTCTGTATTTATTGATATAATAGGGAAAAATACTTTGTTTTGATTTGTTTAAAATTACTAATATTAAATTCTTTTCCTAACCAGTTGTTATTTCTATTGTGAATTTATCATGCTTGTGGCTTAGTTTTCTGTTTGGATCTCAGTTAAATACTATTTTGGTACTCGTAAATGTTTTTATCTTTCTATAGGTTATCTTTGGCTTTATCTTTTTTTTCCTTTAAGGTTATGATCTTCATAAGATAACTAACAATGGGGAAATGCTATAGAACCAATTCACAGTGCTTTTATTAAAGTCAAATAGAATGTAGAAGTGTCTAAAATGAGCAGATTAGAATGAGGTTTTTATCATAATTGATGCTTCTAGACTGTTAAAATCCTTGTGAGAATTGACACTGTGTACAAGACAGTTGCTCACATGATTCTGATAAGTGTTTGGGGACTAGGATGCATGTGGTGCGTTTTGGGATGAGTCTCTGAAATTGCTTTGTCATGGACAGAACCAAGGTGGGAAGCTGGCAGTGCTTGGCTCGTGTCACATGTTCAGTGACCAGTATTTGGATAAAGAAGAAAACAGCAAAATCATGGTAAGTTTTTCTCTTTTTTCACGTTAATGTATAATGTGTAAATACAATTTTCATATCCTTAAAAAAAATACTGCTAAGTTCATTTATTTATTTAACCAGCTGTTTAGAGCCCATTATTTGTCAGGCACTAAGAGTACAAAGTTGTGTCAGGCATAGTCTCTACTTTGAGGTGATATAGTGCAATGAGAGAGAGAGCATGAGAGAAACAGAATAGAATCTAGAAGGCTGTTGTGAGCATTTCTAAGCATGCTCACTTGCGGTTGGAGCCAACCCTGGGGGAGTTGTGAGGAGTAAGCCCAGCCAAGGCCTCAAGTGTAAAGCCCAGGATCTTGAATTTTCTTCAGAAAGCCACAGGGAGCCCTTGTAGGGTGTTCAGTACCCTTGGGCACAGTCAGATCTGTGTTTTAAAGACCCCTCTGTTAGGCATATGGAAGATGGAAAGGGGGAGGCATTAGGAGGCTGGTGCAGCCAGGCAGGGAGGGACAAGGACCTGAAGGAAGGTGGTAAAGGTGTGAATGAGAGGAGGGGCTGGTGAGTCTGAGTGGTATTTGGAGGGGATTATGATAGGCTGGTCACTGTTTGATGTGGGAAATCAGGTATAGGCATTGCAGTTGCTTGTAGGATAGTGTAAAGGAAACATGTCTTGGATGAGAGACCATGCATGCCAAAGCTATGTACATTGGTATGATTCCCATAAGTCACTTGCCAGAGGAAGAAGCTCCCTAAGCTTTTTCATTAATGAAATAAAGTCCGTCAGCCTTGGAGAATTAGAGGCCTTTGGTATTCTGTGTTGGGAGACTGATTCAGCTCTTGTTTCTGTGGAATCCACTTGAAGTTCTAATGTTTCTAGACACATTCCAGAGGGATCTAGATATATTCTACTTTTTAAGTTCAGACTGTCATCAACACATTAAACGGCATTTGCTTCGGAACTAGGAAGATGTTTTAGTAAATTCTGGCATGTGATTAGAGGTTGGATTGCCCTAAGATAAATTATAAATATCCGATAATAAGAGTGACATTATAGTGAGGAAAACTTAAGTTTTCACATGATTTCACCAAGAGAAGGGTGACTACTTTTATTCAAATCACTGGTTTAGTTTTTTCCCTTTATAATTTTTTTTCCTCATTGATTTCATTCTTTGTTCATGCCTTCGGCTTTCTCAAATAACCAAGCGTCTAATTCTGGTTTATTTTTTTAAACTCAGGATGTTGTTTTCCAGTGGCTCACAACAGAAGACATTCACCTAAACCAGATTGATGCCGAGGACCCAGAGGTAGGAGACTGTGGATCGTTAAAAACTTTTAAGTGAAAAATGGGTCCACCTTCTCAGCAGCACTTGTAATAGTTCCAGAGGAATAGGTATCTCTTAATTTACTTTATCTGTAAGATGGATGGAAAGAAGTGATGCTCTTTGGGGAGATGAATACCATGTTGCAAAAAATAATAAATCAGTAAAGTATACAATTAATCATAGAATTAATTGGGGTAGGAACCTCTTGTTTGTGCACTCTCTCTCTCTATTTATATATATGCATATAAAATAATTAGAGATTAAAGTATGCTCTCTGGCCCAAACTTTCAGAGTCAGTATCTACAGAGAAATACTTCTTTAAGCAGTATGAAGGATATAAAAATAACTTTTTCATGAAGAAACAAAGATCATTAGAATTTAAGTTTTAAACTACAATTTTGTTGTCTTGGGGAATAACAGTCCTAAAGGTGTTATAATATTGATCAGATTAGAAAAATAAAACCAGCACTGGAGTAAGGACCAATAACTTGCATTCTGGGTCCTTCTCCACCATTAACACTTGGACCTTAAGGATGATTATGAGTCCTAAATTCATAGATGTAAATTTACTTATTAAACTAAAAGGTGCTATATATCTATGACTTAAAAAAAACTGTGTTTATTACATACCAGTCACTGTGTATTATATACTTTGATGTAATTCATTTAAAGCTCGCAACTGCCCTTGGGAGGTAGATAGTCATATTCTCATTTTATAGATGAGAAAACAAATTTTCGTGAGATTGTAGTATGCTCAAATATCAAGCAAGTGCAGAGCCAGGACAATTCAGATCTACTCCTTCTATAATTGCTTTTCTATTTCTTAACTTCTGAAATGTCATGAAAATGATTTCCTGGCTATGGATTGCAGGAGGTGAGTGAGGAGGCAGTCAGAAATGGCAGTTTGCCAACTGCTTCCTCCCTCAGTTGAGGACATGACCTCCCAGGGGCCGACTTGGGTTAGGAAACAGGAGAGCCCCATGTTCTATATGGAAACATTAATAAAACATAAAAATTCCAGTATTTGGCTATATTGCTTGAATTCCTCCTGAAAAGTGATGTAAGTCCCCAAAGTAAAAGAATTGGGGTACATCCAGGGATTCGCTTTTCAGAATTCACAGGACCCAACTCTGGAGAGGACGGATCTTTGGCAGCTGCCAATCCTAGTTATTGTCGTGGGTCGAGAGAAGCAGCACTGAGAGATGCTGCATCTGCTCGTGTTCTGTGTGGCCAGCTTGCTCCTACTAAGTTTCTGTCATTTCTGTTTTCTAGCTGAGGAAGCCGAAGTAAGTAAATTCTTCAAGGTACCCCCTTAGATTAACAACTGGCCAGACTATTATTAATGCCCACGTAAGGCTGATTCCTGAGCCTGTGCCTTTTCTCGGTTGTTCACTGTCCACCACCCATGACACTGGGCTGGTACAGAAGAGAAGCGTCCATAGAAAGCCAGAGGAATATGGTGGTGTTAAAGCTTTCCTCCAAAACCATGCAGTTTCATGTGTTTTCTAGATGTGAGACCTGGTGAAAAATGACCTGTTTTGTAAGGCTTTGGAAAATAAAAGGCTGGATTCAGTAGCAAAGAAAGAAATTCTGAAAACCTAAACTTCTGTGATTTCAGATCAATCTTGTTCTATCTGAGTAGGTTTTAAACCCAGATAATTATAGCTCAGTTTCAAATAATATTTAATAAAATAAAATGGTAGGTGAGTAAAGAGTCAAAGAAATTGATATAACAAGTTTTAACCTCAAAATCTGCTAGAAAGTCATGAAAACTAGTGGTCCGGGGAACACTTTTGTGTTTCTGTCTGGACACGCAAGGCCTTGATGGTTTTCTGAACTTGGAGTTTGTAGCGGGCCTCTGTGCAGAGATGAGAACCAGCCTCCAGACCTTTGGGATGGCCGGGCGCATGGCTGATCTCTGCACTGTGTCCTGGGTGTGTCCTGGCACAGTCTGTGCCCTTGCTTTTGCTCTCACCTTCAACCCATGGTCACATTAGAGAGCTGAAGCTCTAAAACCAAATATTACAGGGAAGAGCTGTCATTTGTTTATGTTCCTCCCTTGCTTCTTGTCTACAGAAGAGTTTGAGCATCAGGGTAATTTTTGATCTTTGGAATATAGAAAAAAGCGCACCTGTTTATCTTGATTTCTTATTTCTGTAATGTTCAGCCATGTCTTCTCAAGTGCTGGTGCTAGAGAATGTAGAACAGTATGTTGCAGGTGACTTCAGAAGACCTGATTTTTAAATTGCTACCAAGTTGGCCTTGTGAGAAGTCAGGCTAAATACAGTCCAAAGGGCATTTAGAGATAAAGTTCTTGTTGCCAGCATGCATTTATTTAAATTTAAATATATTTTTTGAATAGGTAATAAATGCATTCACATAGTTTGGAATTCAGAAGCATACACAATAAACCGTTTTCCTTCTGTCTTTTCTCAACCATTTTGATCCCTTCTCTAGTGACAGCAATCTTAGTGGTTTCTTCTGTGTTCTTCGGAGATATTTTATACATATATAAGCAAATGTGTGTGTGTGTACCCTCTAGTTCCCCCTTGTTTTACACAAATGGTACTATATACAGCATGTGTATACACTGTCCAGCACCATACTTTTTGAAATTATCAATATGTCTTGGAGATATTTTCATATTTATACAAAGAGCTTATTTTGTTTGTTTTGTTGTTTTTTGAGACTGTTTTCCATTGTTTGAACTATAGTATATTTAGCCAGTCTTCTATTGATGGGCATTTAGGTTTTCCCGATCTTTTACTATTACCAGCACACAGCATGTGTCATCATTAAAGGCTCTCAGCAATGCCAGGGGCATGCCTTTGGCTACGTGAGAAGGGCTGGGATCTAGTGTCAAAGTGGAGGGGTTGTCTGTGCTGGAGTCACTGGGGTTCGTGTGTGTATCAGGAATGAAAGCAGTTTATAGGGCCCAGATGCTGGTGGGTAGCTAGATGTTGCAGTGGGAGCTCATGGACTTTATGATTGCCTCTATTTTCTCACTATTGTAAAATGTAAGGTTATCAGCTAAAACTAAGAAAGGGAAAGTCATTTTAGATGGTTGAAATGACAAAAGGAAAGTCTTGCCTAGGAGAAGGGAAAAGTGGATGGACTATGGGAATACAGTTGATAGCTGAGCACCCAATATCAGTGATCATGAAATTAAAAGCAGACCAGTCAGCATGATGGAATGTTCCTCCAGCTGTGTTCAGCTTGTGAATACTGGCATCAGTAATTGGAGAGTTGGATGGAGCCAGCATTGAGGTTTAGCCAAGTGACTTTTGTTCCTCTTTCAACATAAAGTGACTTATTTAAGGTTTAGTTGTCAGTGACCATGAATGGTGAAATCTTTTGGCAAGAGAATATAAATATTGCACATGTAGACCTGAGACGTTGGAAACTTGACAGGTTAAATTCTCGTTTCTGCTGTGCTGAAAGGAACCCTCTTGTGGCTTTCAGATTTCTGACTACATGATGCTGCCCGACACAGCCACCCTGTCAGAGCGGCTTCGAGTGTGTCTCCAGGAGGGCGATGAGAACCCACGGGACTTTACCACCCTTTTCGACCTGTCCATTTACCAGCTGGATACCACCTCCCTCCCCAAGGTCATCAAGTCAGTACACTTGGCGTTCTGAGCTACACTGCACTCTCTTCTGAGTGTTTAGTTTGAAACCATGAACCTGGGGATGGAAGTTAAGGTCACAGCAAAAGTGGTATGCAAAGCATGTTCTCAAATCTGTGAGGCCAACATAGAGAGCTGGGGTATTGGGGTGGGGGCATTGACACAGAGGAAACTTCCAGCTGTTGTTAGCCTTGCTATCTATGTGCCAGGCACTGTTATCAGGCATTTGGAGTGAGTAACTTCTGATTTGCCTGGGACTTGCCTGGTTTTAGCACAAAGTCCCCCATGTCCCAGGCATCCCCTCAGTAAACCATCGTGGTTAGTCACCTTGTGAGTGTTCCACATTGTTCCTTCACACTTTCAGTAGTCCTCTGAGTTACCTGCCTCGTTTCCAGCTGAGGACACTGAGGCTTAAAGAGGACACGGTATCTCCCTAGGTGGGAGCAGGGATTTCAAGCCAGGCCTGAATGACTGCCAAGCCAGGGCTCCACCCTGTTTTATTGCCTGCTCATCGTTGTTTTTCATTCCTAGTACAGGGACGGGGACTAACAGTTTTGAGTAACTTTGCCCTGGCATGTGATCTGCATCAGAATAAACCCAAGGCTGAGGGTGCAGCCACAGATCATGGTCTGACTTCCTACCCGTGTACTTATGTTCAAGTTCAGCAAATACTTACAGAGCGCCTACTCTGCCAAGCCCTATACTTAAAGTGTGGTTTTATGCAGAAGATAGGCAAAAGCTGCGATACATTATTATAATAATGCTAAATGTGAAACAAAACTGGAGGCCTCGGGCACAATGATGAAAGAGAATTTGATTCTGACTGGGGTGAGCACGGAAGGCTTTATGAAAGAGGCATTGACTGAACAAACATTTCTTAGGGGCCTTGTGTCTGCTTGGCACTGTGCTAGGTGCTGTGCTTTAAAGGGTGAGAGAGATTTCAGGACATGGGTGAGGGTGTTGGGAGAAAGCATTCTGCAACAGTGTAGCTTATGTGAGCAGAGCCTCAGACATTCACACATGCAGGTATGTCCAGGCAAGGAAGTTTATTCCCGATGGCCTGTGGACTGCATTTAGCCTTAACCTCTGACAAGGCCAATGTGGCAGTAGTTTTAAAATCGGTCCTCTGAAGTCACCTGCAATATACCGTTCCACATCCTCCAGCACTTGAGGAGACATGGCTGAGCATTACAGAAATAAGTCAAGATAAAGAGCCTGAGGCTCAGGGAAAAGGTTGGATGTATGAATAGGATATGAGTAAAGACCTGTAGAGGAAGGGCATGATTGCATCTTTTCCAAAACAGTTTCTTACAGGAGTTTATACAATTAATTTTAATAAAGAAAAAGTAGAGGTGAAACCAGTTAGGAGACTGTTTCAGCAGAGTAGGAGGGTTGAAAGGTAGAGCTAGTCAGGAGTGGCTGTGATTCTGAGAGATGTTTGGGAGAAAGAATCACAAGACATGGGCCATGGGAAGCTGTGATGGAGCTGAGAGACTTCTACCCTGGAGATCTGGGCAGTTGGTGATGCTGTTAACTGGCACGAAGAATGTGGGATGAGGAGAAAGAAATGTGTTCTGTTGCGGGCACTCCCGATCTCATGGCTGTGAAGATGTGCAGGTGGAGTTACGAGTGTAGACACGAAGGGGTTTAGATACAGCAGTTAAGGAAGCCATGCGACAGGCTGGGGACACCCAGGACAGCACTAGAGTGAGAACTGGGCTTTAGTCTCAATTGCTTGAGAGGCAGAAGGGGTGGACCAATGACAAACCTGGGGAAAAGCAGCTAGAGGAGCAGGACAGTGCCTGTGGACAGCAGTGTCCCTGGAAGCCCAGGGAGGAGGAAATGACATGGAAGCAGGGAGGTGTGGAGACGGGCCTTGGGCCCTTCCACAGTGCAGGGCTTTTCTCGGAATTAATGAAAGATACATCAGGCTGCTCCACTAGCCAGTTACAGCCCACCAGCTTCTGCCATGTCCACCACCTCCTCTCTTGATGTGGTTTAGACCAGGCCATGAAGACTGCTCTGCAGTGTTGAATGAGGGGTTCATTGGAACTGTCTGCCATTTTAGTGTCTGCAGAGTCAAATAGTAGATATTTCAGAGGCTTGGATGGCTCTTTTAATTGTATTTGTCTGTCATGCCATAGCAAAGGGCAGTTGTTCCTGGTTTACAGGTTCTATATGGTGCTCTGAGGGTATTTTTATTTGCAAGTAATGTCTTTTGAATGTAATTTCTCTTTTTAAGTAAAAATTCTATTACATCACCTATAGGGTGCTGTTGCTCTGAAGTAACATTTGTCCACCGGTGTTTACTGATGCCCGTGGGCTGTGAGGTAGGGTCATGCGGGTGGAGTCCCTGTCCCTCAGAGTTCATGGTCTGGTGGGTTGGGGACTGAGACATGGGGTGGTGAAAATGCAATGCCAGCGGTTGGGCCAGAGTTTTCTGGAAATACGTAGCTCATCCCCATTTCTCAGATTCGTATTTAGCATTAGCATTTATTCTTCCCCGTTTCCCGTACACATCAGATTTCTGAATCAGGTTTTGCTTGGTTTTAAGATAAGTTTTTCCACCCATCCCCACCCCATCAAATAAATGTTGGCTACTAGTAGGACGGTTTGGGCGGGTGGCGAGCTGAGTGGAGAAAGGGAAGACTAAATGGAATTTGTATTGTTATTAACACAAGACTTGAGCACAGTCAGCTCCATCTGGGGACAGAAGGCAGAAAATCCGGCTGGGATCGCTGAGGCCAGCACTTGGCTGCAGGGTTCTTTGTGTGTGTGTGCTCAGGTAGTGAGAACTTTAGCTTAGAACTGTCCCTAAAGACATTCTGCTTTCTAGACAGACTGAGTCACGGGGCTTCTGGTTAGTAGGGAGGGATTGTCCAGGTCTGATTTTTAACCTTGTATTTGTCACTTCTTAACCATGTGAACTTGGAAAGCTACACCATCTCTGCATTTCTGCCTCCATGAGGGTTTATACTCACTTTCCAGGGTTGTTTTGAGGATTAAATGAAATAAATTTAAGTGCTTAGCATAGGGACAGGCATAATACATGGCATGTAGTAGGTGCTCAAATATTATTTCTCTTCCCTCCATGGGGATCTTCTCATTGCCAGGAAAAAGTCTCCCCGAGCACCTGGAACAGTGGAGGTAGCAATAAGAGCGGCTCATCGCCTTTCTACAAGCACAGATCTCTCTCCTTTCTGAAATCACTCATCCATAGAAGCAGGCGTGAACTTTGTCCACATCCTTTGGCATGTGCTTGGTTAGCTTCATTTTGACAGGCCAGTGTGTATACACTTTAAACTGAGTGAGTGTATTTTCATTTGCCTCATTCCCAGAGTTCAGCTGGCTTACATAATTATGCACAATACAAAAGGATAAAATGAATGTTTGAGAAAATACAGGAACAAGGGAAGCCACAATCAAACAAAAAACGTGTAAGATTGGCACTTGATTGCCCCCCTCCTCCACCTGTCACCACACTGGCTGCCCTGCTGTCCTGTGAAAGTGCCTAACACCCTTTTTCCTGTTCTCCTTGCTCTTGCCTCTGCCTGGGACACTTTTGAAGCTAACTCCAGGATGTCACCCAGCTGTCTCTCAGAGCTTCTCTGACAAGGAGCGGTCCCTCTCCCTTTCTTGTCTCCACGCCCCTCTCCTGATTTCTTTTTCTTCCTAATGCTCATTAATTCCTGGCATCTTGGGTTTAGTTTATTTGTACCTCTCCTCCACTAGGTTGTAAGTTCACAAGGGCCTGTCTTGGTCTCTTTTTTCACTGTTGCTATACTCGTGAATGAAACTTCTTGGTAGATAGTATATATTCAGTAAATATTTGCTGAATAAGCATACAGAGTGTATACTGTATGGATCTGTTCAGTTGCCAGAAGGAAACTTTAGATTTGATTCCTCTTTTTAGATGGGGGGGGGGACAAATAAGGAAACATAGTATTAAAAGAGTTACAGTATTCATTGGGTAAAAATAAAAAGCCTATTTAGGAGAAGCCTGATAATGAAACTTGAAATAACTTTCTCTTTCAGTTTGGTAAAGTGTATGGTAAAGTATAAAAGGATCATCACATAACATATAACAACATATTTTGTGTGTTTTTCTCCAAAAGTACTAAACTCCCTGATTGATAGTTACATGTTCTTTGCATAAAATCTCATCTTGGTCCCTGTTATTTTTTTTTTTTTCGGACTTATTAACACAGGGCTCATGAACAGCTAAATGTGAAACACGAACCTCTCCAGCTCATCCAACCTCAGTTTGAGACGCCGCTGCCAGCCCTTCAGCCAGCGGTGAGTAGGTGTGCTTGGGGGATCCCACGTCAGAACCTCTCTATTTGCCTTCCCTCACCAGCTGGGCCCCTCCTGTGGATACTTCTATATGCGTTTGAGGCACACCTCATGGAGGCTTGTTTCTCTGCCTCTAAACATGCACAGAGACCAAACCTATTAGCATTCTACAGGGACTTCCATTTGCTGTAGTTCCCAATGAGAAGTCAAGGGCATGGACTTTTGTGGCTGCTAAACATTTCTCATCTTGTGGGATTAGAGGGCATATATGAGATATTCCTGGGTAAAAAGGAGGGAAAGCTTTGTGCTGCGGCTTTCCAAACAACAGGCACTCAGATTCATAGCACAGTTCTAACAGTCTGAGGGTGAGTCATGTGTATGTAGGTGATATGTATGTTTTTCAACATTCCAGTCCAGCATTAACTCGTCTGCAAAATTATCTTATCCTACCACATTCTAGAATATTATGAGCCAGTTGGCTTCATCTTGGTAGCTTGAAATTGGCCATGGTGGAAGTATTTACATCACAAAAAAAATGACAAATGCTGCATATCAGGCCTATTGTTATGTTTTGAGAGCTGATAGTTAAACATTTATCAGCATAGTGCTAGTTTATATCCTCGAATTCTGGCTGTAAATTTATCACCTTCTACACTAACCTACATCTGCCTCCCCAATTTTTGTCCCTAAAGACCTCATGATTAAATGAGAAACAAGTTGTATAATTAAATGTTAACCACAGATAAGCCTAACATGCCCCAAGTTTTGTGTCCTTGCTCGAGTTAATGGACACTGGTCTATCAGCTTGGTCAGTTCAGTGGTATAGTTAGGGCTGGTTCTGCTTCATTGTTCACAGTGGGCTGGTTGTCTTTCTCAATATGATCTAATGGGTTAGGGCAGGAGGAGATGATGGGCAGTTGGGTGGTTCATCCAGGAAAGGGCTGAGCTCACCTTTCGTTTCCCTGATGTCTCATCACTGTTGATACACTCTCTCATGAAAGCCCTATTTCTTTGTAGGTTTTCCCTCCCAGTTTCAGGGAACTGCCACCTCCTCCGCTGGAGCTGTTTGACTTAGATGAGACCTTCTCCTCTGAGAAGGCACGGCTTGCTCAGATTACCAATAAGTGTAAGTTTGGCCAAATTTTCCTGTTTTCCTTTGTGAGTTTTACTTAATTGTGAATTTCTGAGATTTTCTATGAGAGAAAGTTCAGCCTTTCTTTAGAGAGGACAAACTCTGAATGGGAGTATAAAGTTACGATTTTTATTTATTTTATGTAAATGATTATTTCTCTCGAGGACAGCTAGCTCATGGAGTTAGAATGTGGTGCTGAGCAGAAGCCCAGGTCTCAGCTGTCATCCCTGTATGTCTTTAGACCCGATCCTGGCTACCACACAGCACATCTAGGTCATTGGTCATCGGAGCAGTTAAATAGGAAAATTCAATCAGGGCCAAAGAATTATAGATCTTCACATTGGATGGGGTTCGAGAGAGCTGAGTGTACCCATCTTGACATGCGGATTTGGAAGTGAGTCCTCAGGCCACACAGCTGCATGTTGAGTGGTACCCTGACTCTCTTCCCAGTGTTCTTCCTGACATTCAGTGCCTCCAGCACAGCAAATAAGCCTGCACACATGTGCTCAGAGGCATCAAATTAACCATCCATTTTGAGGCAGTGACCCCATTCTTGGGAATCTAAGGATTCCCCACTCCCGGGAATCTATTTTTACTTAAAAAATAAAATAAAATTGGGAATAGCCTTAATGTTCACTAGCAGAGGAATGTAAACCCTGTAATATTCAAACGATGGTACAATGTATAGTCATTATTGAAGAGGTTTACAAAGGCCCATGGGTGACACTGATAGCATTTAAATGAGAATCTTAAGTGAAGAAAGCAAAATATGAAACTCCACATCTGGTAGGATCCCAGCTATGTGAACAACACCCATATGTGCCCATGGACCAGAAGGGAGTCTGCAAAGATGAAAATCTTTCAATGTAAAATACCTTTACTGCATTGCTGTTCTATGCCAGGCACTGTGGTAGGTATTGGGCAATCAAAAACTAGCAAGACGTAGTTGTTAGTTAGTCCAGTAGGAATAAAAGACCTGTGAAGGATCAGATGCTTTGACCCAACATTTCTGTTTCTAGCAATTTATGCTACAGAAATCTTTATATAAATGCAAACCGACAAAAGATATAGCTATAGAGATATTAACTGTAGCATTTAAAAAACTAGCAATAGTCTAATGGTCTTTCATTAGAGAGACTGGTTAAAAAATATGACAGTGAAACATTATATATTTGTTAAAAGAAAAATGTAGAGCATAAGCTTGGACATAGGATGTCCATGTTATTAAATGGTGAAGGCAACTTATAGAACTATTGTTGGTCCCCTTTTTTTACACATATGTAAATACATAGGCATCTGTGGCAGTAATTACCCTAGGTGATATTGATAAGGATAGTTTAATAAATGCTATTTAAAATGCCCATATGCCCTTCTCGCTGCATTCAGAGAATGCTCATTTCATTATCTACTGGGTGCTATTCTTTGTAATGTAAGAAAGTTGGATATGAGATTAGGAGACTCAGGACCACTCCAGTATTATTCTAATTAGGAATGTCACACTATTGTCCTAATTTATAAAAGCAGCACATCAGAGGTCTCTACAGTTTGTCATTGTTTAAGTCCTGTAGTCACATTACTCTAGGAAGAGGTGAATGAACTTGAGATATAGGAACTTGGCCGGAGATATTGAAACCACAAGTAGGGTCTGTATTTGGGGAAGGGCAGGGTTAAGGTTAATCTAATTGCCTCAACTGTGCTTAGGTACTGAAGAAGACCTGGAATTCTATGTCAGAAAGTGTGGTGACATTCTTGGAGTAACCAATAAACTACCAAAGGACCAACAAGATGCCAAACATATCCTTGAGCACATCTTCTTCCAAGTGGTGGAATTCAAGAAATTGAACCAGGTACAGAGCCTGGAAGGCCCACTGAAGTGGGAGCCTTTTGGGTGGAGGTATCATCCATAAGCTGGGCTTTTTGTGTTTTATGCTATTCATTCATTATGCAAGTATTTATTAAGTATCTTCTAGGTGAACAAAACACTGAACAACCCCTGCACTTATGGAACTTCTATTCTAGCTATTGGAGACAGACAGTAAACAATACACATAATATATAAGTAAATCATGTAGTACATACAGTAGGAAGCATCAGTGTGCTGAATGTGGCAGCATTAAGTAGTCAGGGTGAGCTTCACTACAAAGCTGAGACTGGAGCAAAAGCTTCAAGGTATTGAAGGATTTGGCTATGCAGATAGCTGAGAGTATCCCAGACAGAGGGAACACCTGTGCAAAGTCCCTAAGGCTGAGCTTTGCCTGGCACGTTTGAGGAATAGTAGCAATGCCAGTGTTTCTAGAGAGAACTGAGCAAAGGATAGAGTAGCAGGACGTGAGGTTAGCACCTTATGTTAGAAACCATCTTTCTCTGAACTGGGGACCAAGAACTTTAAAATTAAATGCCCGACCACTGTTGGTAAATGAGCATTCATACACTACTGGTGGGAGAATAAATTGGTCCCACTTTTCTGGAGATCTTTTCTGTAATATTGTTCAGAACCCCTAAAAATGTATATACCTTTGACCTAGCAATTCTAATCTTCAGATTCATCTTAATAACATCCTGAAATGTGTATAGATTTACCCCGCTGGATGCTCAGTGCGACATTGTTTTAACAGAATAAAATCTTCACTGGTAGGGAACTGGTTAAGTGTCTAGGGTGCATCCATAAGGTTAACATTTAGAAAAGTGTTTAAGGACTTGGGAAGACCTTCATGATTTGGTAAATGGAGTGGCGGGGAAGGGCTATAAAACAGTACAAAGAGCTTGTCTATATATGTTTATATATGTATATTTAGGAAATTGGGTGCTTGTGGTGTGAGCCTCTACTGGCAGGGGCCGGACTCTGCTGAGTATTCATTATACACCTTGTATGTGCCATGTATAGTGCTAGAAGATATCAGGGCTGAGGCAGTGAACAAGATGAATGCATTCCTTGCTTTCTCTGCACTATGTGTAGTGGGGAGATGGGACCGTATGAGCGATTACAGTGCTCTGAGATAAATGCCACAAAGGGCACCCAAAGGTGATGGCTGATATAGCTGCTCAGCACTAAAATGTGGGATGGGGGCTCAGGTAGATTCCCAGTAGTACTTACCCTGGTGGGAAGTTGGGGACAGGCCCCAAAGGCCAAGGTAAGAAAGAAGTCTAGTGGGTCTTTTTGCATAGTAGTCAAAAGCCCTCTCCTGGTAGTGAAAACTTGACCCTTGGGCTGGATTTGGCTTTAAAGCCAGAGATTACCTATGGGTCTCAGTTAATGATGATCTAGAATCTCTAATCAAAGTTTAAAACACTAAAATAAAGAATTCACATTTAAGGCTTTGTACTGAAATACTGAAATTCTGTGTCTTATTCTGCCATCTAGGAACATGACATTGATACAAGTGAAACTGCATTCCAGAACAATTTCTGAGGAACGTGCTTCCTGAAGTACTTTCTGTCTCCTAATTCTCTTTGTAAACCAGTTTTCAGTAGTTCCTGAACTCCTTTATCAAAATTGTCTGTATGCTCTTTTATGAGCTGTGGGAAGGTTTTTTATATCTTCTGTAGTGCCCAGATAGGTTTAACATTTCTAACTTAGAAGATGCTTATGTAAGATGTGTTCCATTTTTTTTTAAATTAAATCTGATTGAATCTGCATTTTTATAATTTATAAAACAATCTTTCATCGAAGTCGTTTCATTCAACTTCAGTTCCAGATTTGAGTCTCTTTTATCAAAGGCGTAAGTAACTCTCAAGCTTGTGAATATCGCTTTTAGACTAGTTCAAAAGAATACAAAACAAATTTAACTCACACAATCTGTTTGCCCCACTGTACCTAATGAAAAAAAATAAAATAGTGGCTAAATACTTTGCTTACATAGATCACCCCTTCATTCCCCAGCTGTCCACAGGACACAACCATTTGGAGGCTTTTGTCTCCACCCATATTTTGTGCCCCCTCCCCCTAGCTCCCAAGGCACTCAGTTCTGTCATCATTTTAGGTTGTAATGCAGGGCAAAATGTGATCATCTGTCCGAAGGGCAATGGGAGAGATTATACCTGTTTGAATGTGGCAGCTTATGTGGAAATGCACGGCAGGTACTGGATGTGCTGGGAACCGGCTTTGGGGAACCCTGAAAGCCAGATGATTGCAGAGCTTCTGCCAGGTGTAAGGGATGTGGTGCGGTGGAAATAGCTTGGCAGGTGGCTTCTATAAATATGGAACTGTGGAAAGGAAGGCCGTTTAGGGGGAGAGTGTGATATAACTCCATGGTGAAGTAATGAGGATGTGGACTGATGTGCTGTTACAGGAAAGGTGGCATTTTGAAATAGATTTGATCTAGGGGTTGAAGGTCAGCTTGGCATGAATTGGATCCTGTCTGCTTGGTGGTGGAGTTATTGGAAGATAGGGATTCCAAAGGGTGAGCTGTTCTGGAGCATAAGAGTCCAACTGAGACAATGACAATTCATACAAGTGGAAATAACCAATAAATCCCCAAGGAAATCCCCGAGGCTTAGAAAGGATGTCCAGTCTTAACATCTGAGTTGTTCACATGGAATTGGTCACTGAAGTCATGAGAATTGTCTGTCAAATAACATTTTTGGAAATTTAAAACCTTGGGAAGAAAGGCTTACGTCACATCCTGAATTTCAAATAACTTGTCTTAAAGCTCTGTTTATAGGCTCCCATTTTCTCTCACACTCCAGCCCTAGTGTAGGGCTTATTCAGAGTAGTCAGGCCACAGCAGTGTTGTGGAAGGGGGAGGCCCTTTTGCTCTGAGGGCATAATCTGGGGGCCAGGCGAGAGACAAGCAGCTATAGAGCAACAGGGGAGCGTTGTGGCAATGTAGTGTTTGCAATACATTCCAAAAAAGAACTCAATAATTATTACCTCCTGACCCATATACTCTTCTTTTACACGGTGGGTTTGATGCTTCTGCCTTTGAGAAGCGAGGCCTTACATTCTCTCCCTCTTCATCTAGTACTATGATGAGTACTTAATTTGGAGTAATTTATTATGTGGCAGTAGATTACTAGAACATGTACCTACAATTTTAGAAGGAACTCTTTGGATCTATCTGAATCTAATCCAAAACTTCACGTTACAAAGGGGACACAGAGGCCGAAGGAGACCTAGGGCAGGGGAGCACTGGCAGCCTGCTGACTAACCTGGAGCTTCTCCCAGCGCTTGGCTGGAGAAGAGGCCTTGGAGAGGCAAGGCCTGCCTGGCGGTGCGTCAGCTGGCTTTCACTATGGATAACTTGTGGCAAGGATGTATGTTCTTCCCCACTTTCTTATGAAAAACTGAAACAGAAAAGTGGAAAGAATAGTACAATACCCATTACCTAGTTTCAAAAATTAATATACTGCCCACATATGCTTTATGTATGTATAATTTTTCTTACTGAATACTTGAAATTAAATCAGATATTATAACACTTCACACCTTTATAGTTCATTATATAACTACAGTAAGCCATTATTACATTTAATATTTAATGCTTAATCAAATATCTTCCAGTTATCCCAAAAAATGTTTTATAGATGTTTTTTCCAAGCTGGGATACAGTCATGGTTCACACATTGGATGTCTCTTATTCTCTTTAAATCCAAAACACAGTCTTCCTACCCTTTTCATTTCTGTTTTTTTCTTAAATGACATTGACTTTTTGATGAGACTATATTGGTGCCCTACCTTCTGGATTTATCAATAATTTCATCATGTTGTCATTAACATATTCCTTTATCTCCTTTACTTCTGGCAAACTCGAAGTTTGAATTAAACATTTTTGTCAAGAATATTTCATAGGTGAAGCTGTGTATGATGTCAGATTGAACTTCCATCAGTGAAATTAACTTTAATCAACTGATTAAGGTATTGAGCAGGGCAGGGGTGTTTTAAAATTCAAACATGCACAACAAAAATGGCCTTTTATCCCAGTTGCCATTCAGCTATGTGCGTGAACTTTCTGGCACATAAGCCCCTTGAGATGAAAAAGTTAACTGATGAATAAATGTTTCAATTTTTCTTTAAAAGGAAAAGCAAAAAAAAAAAAAAAAAAAAAACCCAAAATAATAGTACCAGTCTTAGAAGGTAATAGCATAACAATAACTTGGAGATTTTATTTGTTGAAGTAAAATACATCTCTGATCAGAGAAACATTGGTGTCAAAGGGAAGAGGAGATTAACAATGAGAATGGGGAGATATGTGTAGGTGACAAAATGTCTTTTCTCTCCCCAAGAGCAAGGAGGAAATTTTGTGGTATCTTATGATTCACAGATCTACTTGACTTTTGCCAAGTTACTTTTTATTTATAAAACCAAATACAAGAGGTTTTTAAACTTCATTCCCTAAAAGATTCTAGGGCACTAAATATGCTTTAATGAAATTTAAATAAATTTTTTTTAAAAAATAAAATTTAATACCTAAAAATGAAACTAAAGGCTGTCGAAGAGAAACAATTTCACCCTTTTCAGGCATTCAGTTCCCCATTCTGCAACCAATGTTATCAACTTTTCCTGCTGCTTTTAAATGACAGGAAGAAATATACACTTAAACATCTTGCTTATACCAAATTTTAACATGAAGCCTAGTAATGTTTCATCCTAGGGCTGTGCTTCGTCAGCCCACAATCTAATTGGGGAGAGAAACCACCTAAGAGTTGCAAACGGTGACAAATAGCATGAAGGAAACTTACAGTGTTAGGAGCTTGCCTGGAGCTGCAGACCCACACGGGGAGTTATCAGGGATGGCTCCAGGCAGAATAGGGTCTACAGGGCTCTGGGCCAGGGGTGACTACTGACCATGGACTCCCATGACCGCCATAATGTTAGAAGCTTGCGATGTACCCGCCTTGCTTCCTCTCACCCCCTGGGCCTTTCTTCCTCCACATGACCCAAAACGGTAGGCATCAGGGGAGGCCTCCCAGGACGACGGATCCGAGGGTGTGGGGCTGACTGGATCCATAGGCGAGGCAGCTGCACAGGCCAAGGCTGCGGGAACCCCAGGCTTCAAGCAGAACCCAGCGCTCGCGCTTCCTGGTGACGTCAGATGGCGAGGAGACTCCCATGATGCCCTACTCGGTCCCCGAGTCTGAGCGTGCCTCTGTAGTGAAGAGGAAATTTCAGGGTCTTCATTAAAAGCTAATCAGCTTTTCTGTTTTGCTTCTGTAAATGTGCTTCCTGCATGCAAGAGCTCACTGCAGAGCTCTTTTGCACCTTGTCCTACTTGCCTTTTGCTCAACAAATGTAACCGTTTGTACTGTTTGTACCCCTAGTGGCTCCCTGAGGACTACTTGTAGTCTCCATAGCAACTCCCGCCATTTGTAACAGATTGAGTTCCAACTGACCAATTAGCTTGTGTGAAAATTCTGGTACATAAGCATTGTTGCAGCTGAGCCCACTGCCCAGATCTTCAGAGCACTAACTCCCCTGGGACCAGGCCCAATAAACGTGAGTGCACCTTTCTCTCCAAGTTACTACTTGGTGTTTCATTGGACTGGTTTGGGATTTTTTCACATTTTTGGAGGCCCAGCGAGATTCCAACCGTGTCGGCCCCTGGTCTAGGCAGAGGGGAGCCGAGATGACTGAGGAGGTGCGTCGCCTGATGAGTATTCCGGGTTCTCTTTCGGATCGATGCTCCAACTCCCAGTGAGGCTGAGTCACCAACCGGACTCATAGGAGGAAAGGACCAACTCACCAGAAACGGCCACAAGAGGAAGAGGTACCAAGGTAAGATCAAAGGGAATAAGCGAGCTGAGTAGGGTCCTGTGCAGCCCCCATTTAGGTCCCCTCTGTTGGAGGGAAGAGGAACTAGATGCAGCGTCCTAGTCTTCAAGGGAACCTGTCGTGTTATCCACGTTCAACAGGAGTCTCTTTGGGGCAGAGACAGGAGTCTCCCCAGTGGGGGAAGCGTCAGGTTGAGGCATGCACCCACCAGTTGGGAACCTGTCATGTGATCCGGGTTGTACTGGTGGGGGAGGCAATGTTTTAACCTGATGTATGATTTTGTGAGTGAATGAGCGGCTTGAGCAGCTTGAGTAGTCAGCTACGAATTTGTAGCTCTACGGCTGGGCACCCTTAACTCTGAGGTAAAGGCCTCAGAGTTTGTTTGAGCTCACTCTGTGTGTCCGTGGTGAATGGCATACAGTCTAGGGTGGCATTGGATTAGTGTTCGATCGCAAATCACAAAGCTGAGTTTGCTATGGCTGAGTGTCACCTAAGCTCCCTGCAAGGGGACACGGCCAGATGAACACCTGAATGGTCTCCTCTTTGGAGAGGGCACCTACCCTTGTTTGTCTTTGCATCACTGTCACAGGGTGGGAAGAGTTTGGTCAACACTAAGAAAAGGGGAGAGCTCCATCACCCTCTAGAGGGCAACCAAGCACCCTCTACAAGTTAGCGAACACGTTAAGGAATGTTGGGAGGTTGTATGAAAGAGAGTGAATCCTGAGTGACTGAGATGTGGCCTACTATGAAGAGAGAGTTGACTCCAGTCCGCGGTTCCATAGGCTTAAGGTGATGTCACTGGATCTCCGTGAGGAGTCTACTCCAGTGATCCGGGTTGGGTGTTTATACTGACTCACCAATGCTAAGAGGCACCTGAAATTCCCACGAGGGAAGTGGCCAGAGACGGGCGAAGTGAGTGGTGTCCCGTCCACATTTCCCCAGTCCTTTCCCCCACCGCTCCTTGTGGTGTGATAGTTGTCTGTTGCAGGAGGAATGGGAGGTACTCCTGAAATATATGGTGGAAAGGAAACTAGGAAAGTGTTTTGGTAACAGAAGGTATAAGGTCTGGAGACTCATTCTGAATGAAACTGAAGGAAAGGTATTTGCCTCAGAGATGGTTATTACTGAATGAGTGAAGAGAGGCAAACTGGGAGAATAAAGAAAGTGTGAAAGGTTTGTGAAGGGGAAAATGCTGAGAGAAAATTTTGAGTGAAATAAACTTGGTACAAGGATAGAAATTTAAGTGTCGAAAGTAAGCTGATAAAAAGAATTGTGTTTAATGTTTCTTAGGTTATTGGTCTGATATTAATGTTTTGAAAAGGTTTTCTGAGTAGAAAACTGGGATTCTGTATTTCATCAAAATTAATATCAGTGTTTTGTGCTGCCTTAACCAGGTTTCTAGGACTTTGGAGAATATACTCACACCGGCCTCTGCACCCAGTTTTCGAAGGAAGCTCCCTGTAAATATTGGGGAGAGTTCTTCTAAGCCAACTGTCTTAAATCGTATGTTGAAAAATTTTAAGGGTTTCTTAGAGGAGTATGGGGTCAAATTAACCCTGGGAAAGCTTTGCACTCTTTGTGAGCTTGAGTGGTCTGCCTTCAGGGTAGGATGGCCCCCGGAAGGGACCCTAGACATCCCCATAGTGAAGGCAGTATATCGGGTAGTGCGGGGACCGCTGGGCCTCCAGACCAGTTTCCATACATAGTAGACATATGGCTGCAGCTCGCTACTGTAGTGCCCCCTTGGGTCCGGTTTTGTGTGAATAGGCAGGGAGAGAGCAAGGTACTAGTGGCCCAACTGGCTCAGAAAAGAGAACAAAGAGGAGCCAACAAAAATAATTCACCAAGGGCACCCCGAGGAAGAACCTGTCTTCCCACTACCATACATCCCAGCAGCTTGATCAGCCCCCGCACAGCCACTCTACCCACAGTTGCTGGACAGCCCTCCACTATCTGTGCCTTCGCCATCCCAACAGCCTGAGCAACCACCAAGCCCTAGTCCGCGGCGCCTTTGCTCAGCCACGCAGCCAGTTCAGCAATCTGCAGCCCTTCAGATGCCCCTCCGAGAGGTGTGAGTTCCCTTTGAGATTGGAGAAGATGGCACATTTCAGCCAGGCTGCTCTGTTTTTAGCACATTCAGCACAACCGACCTGAGGTGGAAGCAGCACACCTCGTCCTATTCAGAGAAACCTCAGGCGATGATTGATCTGTTCGAGTCCATCTTCCAAACTCATCAGCCTACCTGGGATGACTGCCGCCAACTCCTCCTGACTTCAACACAGAAGAACAGCGTTGGATTCTGTCAGAAGCGCGAGTATGGCTTCAAGGACAAGCACCAGGTGGGGACTGGACACTGGAGCATGGGCCTCAGAGGCTATGCCTGACACCAGGCCCAATTGGGACTTTAACGTACCACACAGAAGAGAGTCAGTCTCTCAACAGGTATCAGCAGGCCTTACTGCAAGAGGTGACAGTTGGGCCTAGGAAGTCAACAAATATATCTATGAGAGACTATGTGAGGCGTTTTGAGTGTATACCCCTTTTGACCCCGAGGCAGGAGAAAACCAGCGCATGCTCAACGCGGCATTTGTGGCCCAGTCCTTCGCTGACATCTGCTGCACGCTTCAAAAATGAGAGGGCTTTGCTGGAATGAACACCATCCAGCTGCTGGAGGTCGCAAACAAGGTGTTTGTAAACCACGACCAGGAGGCCCAAAAGGTAGCTGACAAATGGATGAGACAAAAGGCGTCCCTGCTGGCAGCTGCATTAGAGAACCCGGGCCTTGTACGACAGACTACTGCTCTCCTACAGAAGAGAGAGGCCAAAAGGAGACTTCCGCTATGCCGCGACCAGTGTTCCTACTGCAAAGAAACTGGCCATTGGAAGAACGAGTGCCCCATCGCAGGAGATGCCTGCAGGGCTAGGGAAGTTCAATCAACCTTGTAAAGGAAAATACCATCCAGAGCCATCCAAGAACTTATTGGACTGGCTGAAGAGCAGTCAGACTAGGGGCGACTGGGCTCCCTGATCCTAGGTCCCCAGGAGCCTATGGTTGCAATAGAAGTAGGGGGGCAATCGGTGACTTTTATGGTGGATACTGGAGATCTCAAACAAGGGGCTGGGGCTGAATACTCTGTGGTAACTAAGCCTGTGGCTCCCCTCACAGATCGTACGGCAACCATTGTTAGGGCCATGGGAGACTGAGTTGCCCATTCGTTCTGTAAAGCCCACTCATGCAAGCTAGGGGGGCACTTAGTAACTCATCAGTTCATCACCAGAGTGCCCCATTCCCCTTTTGGGTGCAGATTTGCTGACAAAACTTGGAGCACACATCACCTTTACCTTAGGAAAGCCCACTCAACTCACACTGAGGGGCCAGCCTGCTTTAACGATGGCTGTGACTGTGTCACAGGGAAGATGAATGGTGTCTTTATTCTTTGGGAGAAAAAAACAAATGAATTCAGCTAGTCTGCTAGAAGAGTTCCCTACAGTCTGGGCAGAAAAGGGGGGCCCAGGTCTAGCGAAAAATCACACACCCATTGTGGTAGATCTGAAGCCAGGGACCATTCCTGTCACACAAAGGCAATACCCAATGTCACGGGAAGTACACCTAGGAACTCAGGACCACATCCAACATTTGTGTGATGCCGGAATTCTAGTTGAGTGGAACACTCCGCTCTTGCCAGTCAAGAAGCCTGGAGGGAATGACTACTGCCCCATCCAAGACCGCCATGCCATCAACAATGCATTGATCGCTATCTGTCCAGTGGTCCCGAACCCACACACCCTCCTGAGTCTTCTACCTGCTCAAGTGAGCTGGTTCACGTGCCCGACCCTAAAGACACCTTTTTCAGTCTCCAGTTATCACCTGTGAGCCAACCTATATTTGCCTTTGAATGGGAAGACGCACACACCGGGAGAAAAAGCACAGCTGACCTGGACTCCACTACCACAGGGCTTTAAGAACTCACTTACCCTGTTTGGTGAAGTGCTAGCTACAGATCTGGCTGCTTTCCCTGGAGAGATTCTGAACTGGACTCTACTCCAGTGTGTAGATGACCTGCTGCTGGCTAGCCCCACCCAAAGAGACTGGTGGAAAGGCACTAAAGCCTTACTGGCCCTACCCTCTACAACAGGGTTCAAGGTGTCATGGAAAAAGGCTCAGATCTGCAAACAAGAGGTCAGATACCTTGGGTTCATCATCTCAAAGGACGTCGGACACTTGGACGTGAAAGGAAACTGGACATCTGCTCAGTACCCCAGCCAAACACCAAGAAAGGGGTCCGTGAGTTCCTAGGGGCAGCCAGGTTCTGTGGGATCTGGATATCAGGTTTCTCTGAGAACTCCAAGCCACCGTTGTATGAGGCCACAGCTGGGTCTGGTAAAGATCCCCTGGTCTGGGGTTCCAAACAAGAAAAGGCTTTTAGAGAAATAAAGAGACTCCTAACCGGTGCCCCAGCATTAGGACTACTACACGTGACACGGGACTTTGACCTTTTCTACATGAGAAGAATCACACTGCACTGGGAGTCCTCACACAAACAGTCAGGCCATGGCAATGCCCAGTTGCGTATTTGTCCAGACAGCTAGATCTGGTGGCTCTGGAATGGCCACCATGCCTTCAGGCCACAGTAATCCTTGGTCAGAGAAGTGGACAAGCTTATGCTAGGAGAACATGTAAATATAAAGGTCCCCCATGCTGTAACTGCATTAATGAATAATCAAGGACATAAATGGCTGAACACCACCAAAATAACTCATCAGGGACTGCTTTGTGAAAATCCATGAGTCTGTCTCGAAATTGTACGAACATTGGACCCTGCTACGTTTCTGCCCATGGAGGAGAGGCCTCCTGACCACGATTGTGAGGAAGTCATGGATGAAGTTTACTCAAGCAGGCCAGATGTTCCTCTTCAGGACCCAGAACTAGTTTTGTTCACAGATGGGAGCAGCTTCATCCATGAAGGACAATGCAAAGCCAGCTACGCAATAACAACCGTCGATGAGGTAATCAGGGCTGAGGCCCTACCACAAGGCTGGTCAGCACAGCAGGCTGAACTATGGGCAGTCATCCATGCACTTCAACAGGCTGAAGGAAAACGGACTAATGTCTATACAGACTGAAGGTATGCCTTCGCTACCTTGCTCATACATGGGGCCATTTATAAAGAGAGGGGATTACTGGCAGCAGGAGGAAAGGAAATAAAGAACACAGAATAAATCCTCCAACTGCTAGAGGCAGTTTGGATGCCTTCAAAAGTGGCAGTCATTCATTTTCAAGGGTTGCCAGAGAGGAACCAACCCTGTCAGCAAGGGACACTGACTAGCAGACCAAACAGCAAAGGAAGCTGCCCATCATCTAAGTGCCACAACAGGTCCTAGACCAGTCTCCAAGCTTCTCCTGGCACCAGAACTGCCTCTGTTCCCAAAATACACTAAAGAAGAACAGTGGGCTTCAAGTGAAGGGGGAACCAGGAGGAAGGAAAGCTGGTGGGAGCTTCCAGATCAGAGACTCTTTGTTTGCACTGCACTGGCAGTTCAGCTAGTAAAACAAGACCATAAATTAACTTACCTGGGAAAGACTTCTGTAGAAAACCTGTTACGCTGCTACCATCTCATATTCAAACTCCCAACCCTATGTGCTCAGATCAGTGCTAGGTGTGTGACTTGTACACGAAATTATGCTGGACAAAGGCCAAGGCTTACCAGGGGTATAAACGATTGGAACTATGCCTTTTGAAGATCTAGAAGTGGACTTTACTGAAGTCAAGCCACTGATACTTGGTTATGTTGGTTTGCACCTACTCCGGATGGGTTGAAGCCTTTCCTACGTGCACTGAATGGGCACAAGAAGTAGCCAGGCCTTATTGAGGGATATTGTTCTAAGAAACAGACTTCTCTCCAGAGGATCAGACAGTGAACCTGACTTTGTATCTGAGATAGTCCAGACCTTGTCCAAAGCTCTAGGAATCAAATGGAAGCTGAGATAGTCCAGACCTTGTCCAAAGCTCTAGGAATCACATGGAAGCTCCATACAGCCTATAGGCCACAAAGTTCAGGGAAAGTCGAATGTATGAACCGGACCCTAAGAAACCACTCTTAAGTTTTGTCAGAAAACCTAGCTACCTTGGATAGATATTCTGTTTCTAATTCTACTCTGAATGTGATGCACCCCAAGGCCTTCGGGCTACTCCCCCACTGGTAGGGAAGATAATAGGAGACCCTAGGTTAATAGCTGACTTAGAAATGTCACAACACCTTTAGGAAACATCCTCCGCAGCATCATCACTTGAGAAACTTTAGAGAGAGCCCCCATCTCCTTGGAGAATTGTGTTCATCCCTTTCAGCCAGGGGATGAAATATGGGTTAAAGATTGGAAAAAGGAGCTGCTCCAGCGCTGGACAGCCCCTCACACTGTTACATTAGCAACTCCCACTACTATTAAAGTTGCAAATATTGGTAAAGATAGCAGCCCCTCTGGAAGGCCGGGAGACTTGGACTGCAGAGCCTCTTCCTGACCATCCGCTCGGAGTTATGATCCGGAGGCAGCAGAAGTCCACCCGAGATCATCATGCCCTGCTCCAGCCACAAACCAGAAGCTGGCTGGTCTACGCACGGCTGAAGCTTGAGGAATTTCATCGTGGGACTCCTTATAATTGGACACTGGGGAGGGAAGGAAATTAGAGCAGAGGACTGTGAGTCATGTATTCATGTCACTGAAATAGGTAAAGACTACCTTAATTTTCTATAATTATTATGAATGTCAGGGAACTCAGAAGGGGACCTGTACCTATAACCAGACTCAATATTCAATATGTGACCCAGGAAGTAATCAACCTTGTGTATGTTACAACTCAAATAATTCTCCCACTGAAATAGTTTTCTAAATAAGGGTAGATCAGAGGAACCACAGGGAGGATGGGCAGACGGACCCATGCTGGCCCAGACTAGAATGAAAGAAGATACTCATCAGGTGATCCTAAAGTTTAATGCTTGTGCTGCTGAGTCAGGGTCAAAGGGAGGAAGGGAGATCCTGTGGATCTCTCAGCTGAGAAGGAAGTTACAGGACAGAAGAAAAGTATACATGTCTCCACAGTTCCTCATGTGGAACAAGTCGTGCCTATTGATCATGTGTCCTATGGGCTTCTTGGGAGAAAGACAGCACCAATAAGAAAGAGGTGTATTTAAGGAAGGGGCTAGCCTTATCAAACTGCACCACACATATGTGCAATCCATTAGAGTTAATCATAACCAACCCCTTGAACCCCCACTGGAGTTCTGGAGAAGTACTAACACTTGGCATTGATGGGACAGAGTTAAATCCCTATGTTCAAATTCGTACGAATTTAATACTAATGTATTAAAGGTCAAGTACTAGCCCATTCAGCCCAAATCTATCAGTTTATAAGTCCTTCTAGTCCCATCTCACAATCAATCAAAAACTTATTTGTCAGAATGGCTGAAGGAATAGCTTGCTTCCTGAATGTCACTTCCTGCTATGTATGTGGGGGAACTCTAGTGGGAGATAGATGGACATTGGAAACCACAAAATTTGTTCCAAACCAGGCAATGCCAGATGTAATGGCCCCAGGTACCTCAAACAATGGTCAATGGATTTTAGAACATGCTGTTATTGGACAATACTGCCTGGTTGGAGGTAGAGAAAATCTCAAACACTCTGTTTGAAACTTAATTTGTTCAGGTCAGTGATATTATAATGCCACCTCCAGACGTAGCGTGTTGCTGGGAAACAGAGAAGAGAAAAATCCATTTGCCAGATTCCCAAGGCTAGCTAAAGCCTGGCATAACCAGGCCGGTCCCGAGCCTGGACGGCCCCACATGGGCTTTACTGGATTTGTGGAAGCACAGCCTATATCTGCCTCCAATTGGGAAGGAAGCCGTGTAATAGGCATGATAAAACCAACCTTTTATTTTCTTACCTCTGAAAACAGGGGAACAGATTGATCACTCAGTCCCACAATCCCTGCAAAGGGTAAAGAGAGAATTCCAAATAGGGAGCTAGAAGGATGATGGGTGGCCCCCAGAATGAATAATCCAATACTATGGGCCTGCCATTTGGGCAAAAGATGGATGGTGGGGATAGCATACCCCCATTTACATGTTAAGCTGAATTATCTGACTGCAGGCAGTTTTAGAAATCATTACTAACGAGACTGGGAGAGCCCTGACTCCTTGCACATCAACAGATCAGATGACAAATGCCATCTACCAGAACAGGTTGGCAGCAGAAGGAGGCGTATGTGGGAAATTCAATCTCACCAGCTGTTGTATACAGATAGATGACCAGGGCCAGGCCGTTGAAGATTTTGTCAAGCAGATGACAAAACTGGCACATGTGCCCATGCCAGTATGGCACGGTTGGGACCCTAATAGCCTCTTTGGAGATGGGTCTCTACCTTTGGGTGCTTTAACACCTTAATTGGAGTAGTACTACTCCTCCTCCTCCTCTTCCTCCTCCGCATCCTCCTCAGTACCTGCCTCCTTCTGCCTTGCCTATTGCCTCTTGTCTGATCAGTCACCTCCCTCATAGAGACTAGAGTGCAAAGAAAGATTACAGCAAAGATAAATGGAATTACCGGTCCCTGACACTGGAAGATCAAGGGGGAGATCATGAAGTTGATGCCCTATGAAGGATCTAAACAGGCATCAAAAGGGGGGAATGAAGAGGAAATTTCAGGGTTTTCATTAAAAGCTAATCAGCTTTTTTGTTATGCTTCTGTAAATGTGCTTGCTGTATGCAAGAGCTCACTGCAAAGCTCTTTTGCATCTGGTCCTACTTGTCTTTGCTCAACAAATGTAACTGTACTGTTTATACCTTTAGCGGGCTCCTGCTTTCTGTAACAATTTGTATCTGTTGGCAACCCTTGAGGATTGCAACTCCCGCCATTTGTAATGGTTTGAGGGCTAATGACCAATTAGCTTGAGTAAATATTCTGGTATATAAGCAATGTTGCAAGTGTGCCCACTTCCCAGATCTTCAGAGGGCTAGCTCCTCTGGGATGCAGGTAATAAACCTGAGTTCTCCTTTCTCTGCAAGTTACTATTTGGAGGGGTTTGGGATTTTTTCCACAACAATGCCTCCACCCACAATGCTCCCACTGTTGTCATCATTACCACCACAAGAGCAACAATAATATATTTACAATGTATCTGAGATTGTTTTGAGTGGTTTACATTTATATAATCCCACAACCACCCTACAAGGTAGATACCAGTGTAGTGATGAAGAACAGCAACAACAATAATATAGTACTTATGTACCAGGGATTGTTTTCCGTGGTTTTACACATTTTAGTTTAATTTGCAATCACCCTACAAAGTAGGTACCAGTGTAGTGATGAGGAGCATAGACTTTATAGCTACATAGTCCAGGTTTGAATCCCTGCTTTGCATTTAGTAGAATTGTGATCTGGGAGGGTGCCTGTGTCTCAGTTTCTCCATCTGCCAATACTAATACTACCTCATAGGGTTGTTATGAGGATTAAGTGAATTAAAGTTTTTAAAGTATACAGAACAGTGGCTGGTACATAGTGAAAGCTATCTAAGTTTTTGGTAAATCTTATTTTTACAGATGAGAAAACAGGCACAGAGAAGTTAAATAATTTACCTGAGACCCCACAATTACTAAACGATGGAGCTGGGAATCAAACTTCAGGAAGTCTGACTTCGGAGCCTGCACTCTTAAATACTATGCTCCAGCAATGAAGACTGGATGTCCATATGAATTATTTTATGAGGGATGGAGGTGGGGGGGGGAAGCCCTGAATTAATTATTGTAGATGTACTTAAGATGTCAGTCTTCTTTTTGAAGTTTGCATCAGCTGACAAGACTGTCCCCAGATGTCCAAGAGTTTCTGGAAGAGGGGTCTGAGGCATAAGCAGGGGTTAGGATGCTGGGGTTCAACAAAGTTTCCCCAGGCTCCTGTCTCACATTTCATTTACCTTGCTCCTTAGTACTCCTAGGGAGTGGATGTGAAAGGTACTTGGTAAATGGCAACTTAAAGTGGAAACTCCTTTCTAAGCCTCTAGATGTTTGTTTAAGCACCTGGTAAACAGAATTCAAGTTGCATTCTGGGCCTTGGGGATACTGTGGTGAATTCAGGGGCCATTAGGATTTCAGCATGCCCATAGTTCAAAGGGGGAAATACTTAAATCAACAAACAGATTGTGGGCAGTGGACCCAAAGGATGAACAGGAAAAAGGTGGGAGGGTGGAGACTTGTTCCTGGCCCAGGTAATGGCCTAAGCAAAGGCAGGGAGGCTAGCAAGTTTTCTTTAGCTGTGGGTGGGGTGGTGATCTGGCAGAATCCTGTAAAAATCTCTCCTGAGGGAGAGGGCAGAGGTTTAAGTTCTGGAGAGGCTAGAGCAGGTTTGCATTTTAGGAGGCTCACTCAAGCTGCCAGGAGTTAAGTGAGGAAACCAGAGCCACTGATTTCCATGCTGGAGAGGAAGCAGGGAACCGGTTCAAAGGCGCAGCCCTGGTCTAGGTAGGGGTTAGGGGGCCAGTTTAGAGTGGAGTTTGTAGGCTGAAGGGGCCCCTTGGACTAGCCCTGGGGTCTTTTGCACACTGGTGGTTTCTATGGCCTGACCTTCCTGTGCTTGTGGCTCACGCCTTTTCCTCTGTCTTTGCTGTATGGGTTACTCCTGGGCCTCCCCCAACCACCTTTAACCTGAGCCCGGACTCAGTCCCAAGACCGCAGGCGCGGTCCTGCTAGCCCAGGGCTCCAGGGCTTTGGAGCTGGAAAGCGCCGGCCCGCCGGCCCCGCCTCCGAGGAGCCCCGCCCCCTCCAGGGCCCGCCCCCGCCAGGCCCCGCCCCGGCCCGCCGGCCTGCGCGCCAGGCCCGGGCGGTGCCGACGCGCTTGGCGGGAGATAGGAAAGTGCTTCTGCGCGCGCCGGCGGCGGCAGCAGTTCCTGCGAGCGGCGGCGGGACCTGCGGACGCGCTGAAGCTTTCTAGCGTGGGTCCGGGGCCCGGAGCGGCCGGAGCAGCCTGCCACTTGACCCCGGCCCGGCTCCCGCTCCAGGCTCAGCCGGCGGGCAGGCGAGCGCGGCGCGGCCCGGGCCGGGGGGATGTCTCGGCGGACGCGCGGGTGAGTGGAGCGGTGCAGCTAAGGGCCCCTTCCCCCTCCCCAGGTGCCATCCTCTTCCACCCGGACCCCTGCCTCACCCCCATCCTCGCTATAGCCTCACCAAGTGGGGCGGGAGTGGAGGGTTCCCGTGGGAAGTGCTGACCCCTGGGCCGCCCCACGCAGGGATGCGCGAACCCGGGGGTCTTTTGGGGCCCCTCGCTCCGCTCCCTGGGCATGCTGGGTCTCGGAGCCTGGGCGGGCGGGTCTCCTGGGACCTGGGCCAAACCCTGCATGATGTCATTTTGTCTCCCGCCTAATTGCGGGGTGGGAGTGGGATGGCGGTGTCCAAGTCAGAGCGCGGGAGGCCAAACCTGGAAGACACTTGTCGTTCAAGCCTCTTTGGGTTCAGATTTGCGCGTGTGCATTTCTTCTCAACATTCGGAGAAGTAGAGTACCCCAAGCCCTCTTCCCAGCCTGAGAAAGGTGCTGGGGTGGGAGGACCTCTTTTGTCCCCCACCACCTGGTTTCAGGGCCCCAGCTGGGTTTAGTTTTAGAAGCCTTTCTTCCTGTTCCACATGAGAAGTTTGGGGCAGCTGGGGTTGCAGGTGAGAGTAAGACAGGCTGACGTGTATCAAGACCGCTCTTTGCCAGCAGTCTCTGGGGCCAAGGCAGGAACCGCGGTCTCCATTTTACTTATCCCCCTAGGGAGTAAGTGGCAGAGTTAAGCCTGAAACCTGGTCTGTCAACTCCAGGTACCTTTCTTAGTAACTGCTGCCCCTAGGGCTTGAGTTCTGGGCTTTTCAGCCAGTCTGGGTTGTTGACTAGATGACATACAGGAGTCAGGACAGTGGGGTCCTGCCCTTATCCCTCCCTGGATTTATGCAGCCCAGATTACCTTAAACCCCTTCTGGATGGTGTTTGCCTTTTCAGGCCAAGGATATAGACTTGAAAAGCACTCCCTACTGGCTTTCCCCAGAGTTCCTCTTAGCTGAGAAGCCTCTGATTCCTGGGCAGCCTCAGGGTGCTAGACACAGGGTCTTCCTTTCTCAGGCTATAATTACCCAGGTCAGCTCCAATTCTCAGGAGTTTTCAGGTCAGGCATTTATCAGACCCTGTCTGACTTTGGTTCAGGAAGTGTTACTCCAGAGAACCACAGAAATCCTAGACAACCCCCAGGCCTTCTGCCACTTCTCCCCTGGGGCTCAGTGGAGGAACCCCGTCCTGTTCTAAGGCACCCCACAGCCCTCAGTTCCATTCTTGGCCACTTGCTGTAACTTCTCTGCACCAGTGCCCCACTTCCCGCTCAGCTTCTGACTCACCCCACCTGGAGCAAAGCCCAGCACATCCAAGAGCATGGAAAGGGTGTGTTGGACCTACATGTGGTTGCCACCACTACCTAGGCCTCTGCTTTTTCAGTAGGCATTACAATACAAGGTGACGACTTGAAGGTGTAGTTGTGGAGCCTTGCTCTATAGACTTGGCAAGTGGCATAACTCCTGTGAGCCTCAGTTTCCACATGTATTAAGTGGGGATAATGAGAATGTATGTGAATTGGACGGTCAGCATTATATGGGCGATTGAAGTTTATCTCAGAATTCTCCCAGCTGAGTTGCAGTCTGCATTAAATTGAGTAATGGCGCATCAGAAAATGTCTACACAGACACCTTTTCATTTTTGAAGGAACATTTACCAAGCTTCTTTTAGAAGTTGGGTGCTGGAGAACCAGGAGGTCTGGAAGGAGTTGATTTTAAAGCCAGCTTTATTCTGTTATTAGTATCGTGTAGAATTTTTGTCTCCTACCTTGCGATGGTGGAGGATCCTATGAATGAGGTCCGGAATGACCAGGCTAGGCTGAATTCCAGCCCTCCTGTGATTATTAATGTATTGCTGGGTTCACACACTGTTCGACCCTTTCTTCTAAAAACATTTAGAAAGAAACATTTAGGCGGTAGCTTTGTATGTTTATTTATTCCTGTATCCCGGTCTTTCTCTGAGCAGACATTTCAGGCCTTTTGATACCAACCCCCAAAGGCCCTGCGGCTGTGGAGGTGGAACTCACCTCTGTTGTTGACTAGATGACATGCAGGAGATAGGCAGCCTAAGGGCCTACAGTCTGAGATAGGATTTCCAAGGTGCCCTGGGAGCAAGAAAGATGCCGACTAGGAAGAAGAGGCTGATTTCTGGAGAAAGGGTAAAGAAAATGGGCACAAAAGAAATGCTCTTCTTGGCTTGTACTTTCTTTGCTTGTCTGGAGATATTTAGGCTCTTCCCACTTATAAATGCCTGACTTAGGAATGTACCTTGACAGGTGACCTGATTAAGGCAGATCTCACCACATGGAGTTGGGAGCTCATTAATCTTCTGTGAGCACCTGATATCACTGGAGCTAGAAAGTGTGGTCTCTATTTTCATAGTCGTTAAACCTGATAAATATGAAGAGGTTGGAGCAACGTGGAAAATTGCCATAGAAAATAAAAACATCCAGAATTTAAAGCTGCTTGTACTCTTGATTTTTCTCTCCATAAGCAATGCCTATATGTAGGCAAGGATTGAGAGGAGATATGAAAAAGTGGATGTTGCTAAGATAACGTATTTAAAATGTTTTCCCCAAATAACCAATATTTCTTGACGGTCTGGAACTTGGTTACATACATCATCATCTTACATCCTTAGACTATCCATGCCAATTTAAAAATTTTTGTTATTAAAAAAATATATTAAACGGTGTCTGGTTTTGAATACCATAATATTCTTAGTGAAATCTCAACTTTTTTCTTGTAGCTTTTGAAATCCTTAGGGTGTTCCTGAAAATAAAGAAGAAAATAAAATAGCCCATAACCTCATTTCATTAAAAAATTGAAAAAGCAGAGTGGAAGTACCTACATTTTTGAAAGCAGAAAGAGTAAAAGCCCACATCCCCCAAACCTTTCCCTAGAGGTCACTGGCCCCTGCCTATACCCTCTCCATCCACCACGTAGCGGCATGTGGAGACACATGTCCTTAACCTTTAGCTTGCTCTCCTTAGTGAGGAACTGGATGAGCTTCACTACCAGGACACGGATTCAGACGTGCCAGAGCAGAGGGACAGCAAATGCAAGGTCAAATGGACCCACGAGGAGGTGAGTGATGCTGAGGGGCAAGTCCAGTGAAGGCGATGGCAACTGGGGAGTATGTGTGCCTGAAACCCCAATGGTGTGATTAAGAGGAGGAGCCAGTGAAAGAAGTGGATGGGTCCCTTGGTTCTTCCTGATGACTCTTCTTAGAGCATTCTGGGGGAGAGGACTCTTGGGGGCATGCATCTCTCAAACCTCAGGACCAGCAATTAATTGCTGCTGTGTCTCTTGGAAGCTGGCATGTTATACACTGTGGATATTAACTCTACTACTTCTTTAACTGCTAGGAGGGTTATCCAAATCTGCAACCTCCCTCTTTATTATTTTAAGAAATTAATTGTATTTTGTGACATCCAGCTCTGAAATGATTTTATTCTTTAGTCTATTTTATGGAAGTATAGTTTATATGCAATCAAAGACACCTTTTAAAAGTGAACAGTTTTGATGAAAATGTGTACTCACATAAGCACCACTCTGATTATCCCCAAATGTTCCCTTCGTGGTCCATCTTCCCCATCTCTAGGCAATTGCTGATTTGATATCTCTTGGCTTGATTCATTTTGCCTGTTCTTGATTGTCCTATCAATGAAATCATACTGCTGTGCTCTTTCCTATCAGGCTTCTTTTGCTCAGCAAGATGTTGCATGATTCGCTTGTTTGTTCATTTTGATTGCTGAATGATAATTCTGTGGCTATACCACAGTGTGTTTCACTTGTTCATGGGCATTTGGGTGGTTTCAAGTTTTTGGCTGTTGTGGGTAGAGCTGCTGTGAAGATTCTTGCGTAAGTCTTTTTGAGGATTATGTTTTCATTTCTCTGAGGATACTTAAGTAGTCATGGAATAGGTAGGTATATGTTTAGTTTTATGGAAACTGTCAGACCTTCTAAATTGATTGTACCATCTTAGACTCCTACTGGCTTTATCTTTTTATTCTACCTTTATTTTCCTGTGTGCGTTATAGTTTTAGATCTTTTTTTTTCTTCCTGTAGGAGTTGTAACCCCTCTTAAATCATAAAAGATGTTTCTGCAGAGGAGTGCTAAACCAGCCTTTTCTGTTCATCCCCCTGTGGACCAGAGACTATATTCAGCTCTTTTGCACTTAGAAGAATAAACAAGATGGGGTCCCTTCCCTAGAGCAGCTCGCCATCTGGGGCGCAGAGATAAGACTGCACACAGGCCCACGGGTGTGCCGTGCTCGTCCACGGCCCCAGCAGGATCAGTGTCCCTGTGTGCTCACCGCCTTCTCTCTGCTGCTTGCACTAAGGCTCCTGGCCCATAGGAGGCATGGGTAATTGTTGAAATACCTTTAGAAGGAGAGGTTACTTACTGTTATCTGAAGAGATTAGGGCAGGTTTTATGGACAGGATTTGGAAATTCAGCAGGCAGGGAGATAATTGTCAAAATACCTTCTCGAAGGTGAGGTCACTGTTCTCTGAAGAGATTAGAGGAAGTTTCATGGATAAGGATTTGGAAATTCAGCAGTCTGGAAAGTACAAAACCGTGAGCAGGGCAGAGTAGGAAATGGGTTGTTGGTGGAGAAAAGCCAGCAGAGGAGCCCCAGGTTGGCCTTGAAGGGGAGGAGTGGTCGATATGGAGGAGTATGGATTGGGGCCAAATAGGGCCTTGACGGTCGGGCTCAGAAGTATGGGACTACTCAGCTGGCAGGATGAAGCTGTTGAATTTTTTTAAAACACATGAGTTGACATGAACATCTGGGCTTTAGTGGAGCTAACCTGCTGTGCGTAGGATTTGGGCGCAGTCTGGGGCAGAGACCAGTGCTAAGGGAGTGGGGGGCAGGGTGCTGCATAGGGCAGACTGTGGCCAGACTAGGGCAGTACCCCGTGGAGTTAACAGGTGGGGGAGACTAAATGGCCCATTGTCAGGGAGGATGGTGGTGCCGGAGATGGATGTGGGGAACATGAGAGGAAGGAAGGCACCACTCTGATTATCCCCAGGCCTGGTGGCAGAGGAGGGCAGGGTGTCTGGAGCTACCTGGGTGGGTGTGAGCTGGCTCAGATACAGGATCTATGGGGACTTTGCTCAGCCACTGCTGGACTCTGGCCAAACTGCAGCTGAGGGTTTAGATTTTTGTGTTGGCTTTTTTTTTTTTTTTTCCTTGTCCAGGAGAGAGTATGTTTATGATAAGAAACACATAACATGAAATTTACCATCGTAACCATTTTTAAGTGTACAGGTCACTGATGTTAAGTGTATTCCCATTGTGCAACAAATCTTTAGAACTTTTTCATCCTGCAAGATTGAATCTCTGTACCTATTCAACACTTAATTCCTCATCTCCCTTCCCCCAGCCCTTGAAACCGCCTTTCTATGATTTTGACCATTTTTCTTGATGTGAGTGGAATCATAAAGTGCTTGTCTTTTTTTGGTGACTGCCTTGTTTTGTTTAGCATAATGTCCTCAAGGGATCATGTGTCAGTACTTCCTTCTGTTTTAAGCCTGATCAATAACCCATTGTATGGATATACCCCATTTTAAATAAACAATTTGATGGAGGAATACTTTACATACAATCAACTATGACCCTTTAGGGTATAATTCAATGAGTTTCTGCAGATGTTTTACCTTGCAACTACCAGCAGCATCAGTCACATTTTAGGACATTTCCATTACCACCCAGCAGTCCTTGCTCCCCTTTGCTGTCCATCCCTCCCCTGATGTCCCGACCTCAGACAACCACTGACTCACTGAGTACCTTTTTGTCCCTAGGGTTTAGTATACATTTCCTAGGATTTTATATGCATGGGGTATATAGTATGTACTCTTTTATGTCTGGCTTCTTTCACTGGTCCCACTGTATTGAATCCTGTATTGTTGCATGAATCAGTAGTTCATTTTCAGGAGAATATTTTAACAGACAGTTTTTCCTTCCGACTATTCTTGATTCTGCCCGTGTCTCCCCATCTCCTTCGCTGTCTCTGTCCTCTCTGACCTGGGTCCCTGTAATGGCCTCCTTTCATCCATCCTGCTTTCTTACAGCCCCTTTTCCTGCAGCTGCGAAAGTGAACTTCACAAGAAGCACTTTGGACCGTGACCACCCGGTGCTCAAATGCGTCAGTGGTTTTTGCATGACGCAGAGCCCCAAACCAACTTCCGTGTGGTCTGGCCCTTGCTGTCCTCTCCAAAATTATCTTTCGTCCCTCTCTCCCTTGCTGTTTCCTACATTCTAGCTATGCTAGACTTTCTTCATACTCTCCTTTTTTCTCCCTGAATAGGCAGTCACTTAGCGTATACCTCTCTATACCCCCAGTATGGTGTCTTCACTTTAGTTTGTGGGAGCCTTTAATTAGCATCTGCCTCCCTTGGGACCATGAGCTCTACAAGGTGGGGCAGCTCTATCACCTCTGTCTGTAGTGCCCGGTGCATAGTAGGTGCTCAAGTCATGACTGGATGAATGAATGAGGCTGTTTCGTATGGAGAGGGCTCCATCTCAAACAGCTGCTTTCTGCACCATGTGAGCTGAGCCCTCTGTCTTTCTGGCATTGTCAGGATGAGCAGCTGAGGACCCTGGTGAGGCAGTTCGGACAACAAAACTGGAAGTTTCTGGCCAGCCACTTTCCTGTGAGTGCAGCTCCTCTGTGGCCCCCTCCCCCAAGGACAGGGTTCTAGGTGACCAGACAGGCCTGGGACAGGCTTGCTGCCAAGAAGAAGAAATGAGAGTTCCTTATCAAGGTGCACTCCATCTCCCCTAGCCATTCCTCTGGGCCCTTTCTTCCCACAATGGAATTTACGCCACCCCGAGGCACCCTTCCCAGAAGTATCTCCAGGCAGCAGCCTCAGCATGCCTGTGGTCTTCAGGCTCTGGTCTGAGCATGTGACCAGTGGCATGTGATCAGTGGCATATTTGCATTTCTTCCTGCAAGCCTGGAGCGAACTGGTGCTGTTTTTCAACAGTGAGACTAAAACCGAGGGGAAAAGCTACTTCCCACAGGCTTCACGAACGAGGCCCCTGCAGAGTTGACTGGTGCCAGCACTTAGAGTCTCCTGGTGGTACCGGCCTCCATCAGATCCTTCGCTCCTAGGACTGCGGGTGTCTGGCTTATTTCTTGCATCACTCTGGGAGCTCAGGGACCAAGTCATCAGACCCCTTCTGCCCCATTCCTCATCTCCCGCTTCCACGTGATCTAGAACTTTCAGGAAAATAACACTCCCCCAGAAGCAAGCAGGGGTCCCTGACTTAGCCCACCGGCTTTTACAGGGATTTTAAAGGCTGCAATGGTGGCCCCCTTGTGTTAGGGTGGCGGAGGTGGCTTCCCATAGGGTTTTGAGTTTGCCCAGTTCCATCCGTGTCCTCTTGTAGGAAAGAAAAACCACATGTTCTGACGTGTGGGCATGTAGTGTGTAGTGGCTCCAGGAATAGGACCAAACCCAACTGAGGTGGGCCTGACTCCAGACTGCAGTCCCCCGAGTCCAGTGATCAGCCAGGATGCAAGGCCGCCTTCCTAGTTCTCACAGACTCCTGTTCTCCCAGAACCGCACTGACCAGCAGTGCCAGTACCGGTGGCTGAGGGTCTTGAATCCAGATCTTGTCAAGGGGCCGTGGACCAAGGAGGAAGACCAGAAGGTAACCAGTGGGCCAGAGCTGCGTACACGGTGGGCCTTCACCGACTTTGCAAATCAAGGGACTTCGAGCCTGCCCTTGGGTTGGGGGGGGGGGTCAGGCTGAAGGTTGAGTGTGTCATCTGCTGGTCATTTGGCCACTGTGGTGGTGGGACTTAGGTGGAGAGGGGGTGCTAGGGCCGAGGCAGGGACGGGTCTGCTGGCTTCATAGAGGCTTACCTCCAAGGTCATTGAGCTGGTTAAGAAGTATGGCACGAAGCAGTGGACGCTGATTGCCAAGCACCTGAAGGGCCGGCTGGGGAAGCAATGCCGTGAGCGCTGGCACAACCACCTCAATCCCGAGGTGAAGAAGTCCTGTTGGACCGAGGAGGAGGACCGTATCATCTGGGAGGCCCACAAGGTGCTGGGCAACCGCTGGGCCGAGATTGCCAAGATGCTGCCGGGAAGGTGAGTGAGTTGCCTTCTGGAGGCCTGGGGACGGGGTCAGGCTGGGTGAGAGCCTTGCGGGTGAATACTCCAGAAGTCAGATTTCTCTGGAGTTGTTCACTTTCCCGGGATTCATGAGTCAGTCCTTCAGACTCTTGCCTGGGTCTTGCTGTAGGGACAGGGCGCCTAGGGGCCTCCCATTCGGTGTGCATATTTTCATTTAGTCCCTGTCTCAGCTCCGTGTGCCATTCCTGCCCTCTGCCGTGGCCAGGGTTGCCTGGTCTTCTTCCCTAGAGAATAAACCTCCCTCCTGCCTGTGAGGCCAGGATCTGGATGTTTGAACCACTTCTCTGTCCTCAGCCTGCTCCTTACTGGGCCTTGTCCTTTCAAGCCTCGAGCCTCTTGGGGTTCTGCAGGGAGCACTGGGAAGACTTGGCTCCTTCTTGCCAGAATCTTAGTTAGGGTCAGCTCCCAGTCTCTTAACTAAGTTGCTTATTGCTCTCCTAACTGTCCTCCATCTTCCGGAACCTTCTAAAAATCTCTTATTTGCTACTGCCTTTTATCCTGTATTCTTTGCCCTTAGGCATTTCTTTTTACTTTATTTTGTTTTATTTTTAATCCTTTCTTCGTCACAGCAGTCTGGTCCTGGGAGTGGGAGGAGATAGAATGCCAGATGGTGTTTCCGCCCTGAAGTCTGGAATGGTGTGAATTCAAAACTCAAACCCAAGCGTGGTATTCTTTTAGCACTTCTCCTAACACTTGGGTTGAAGACTCAGCCTCTTTCCCCACGTCACCAGCCCCAGCTCACGCCACCAGCCCTGCCATGACCCACGGCGTCCTTGCTCACCTGTCCCTCTGCTCAGTCCCTCATACACAGTTCTCCACTGAGAACGCCCCGGTGTGCCTTGGTCAGCCCAAAAATGTCCTCTGCCTCGTGCACGTTGCGTAGCCAACATGTTCTCATTTTTCAGTTCTCAATGGGGCGTCATTTCCTCAGAGAAGCTTTCCCTGTCCTTCCAGACTATGGTCAGTCCCTGGCAGCATCACCACAGTGCCTCTGCTTCTCTTCTGAGCAGCTCGAACTCCAACTATATATAATTAGACATGATGCCCATCTCCCCAACTAGAGTAGACTCTTAATGCAGCCGCCAGTCTTACTTGCTGGTGTATCCCCAGTGCCTAGAGCATATTATGGGCACTATGAAGTGTGAGCAAAAGAATGAAGTGCATTATAACTTGGAGTACCCCGGATCTGAGCATGAGGGGCGGGAGGGCTGGGAGGTGTTTTGGGTCAGGTTCCCTAGAAGCAGAACCCGAGTCATAGAGGTTAAGGCACATGGGGTTTGGTTGAGGAAAAGCTGTTGCCTGTGAAAGGAGTAGTGGAGAAGAGTAGGGAAGGGACCCAGCAAGATGGGGTCTCTGTAAAGTCTGGCCTTGACCTGACATAGGCTCTGTGTGTGGGTGTCCTGGGGGTCTGCAGTGGGAGTGATTAGAGAGACAGACCTCCTTCTTAGACTGGTTGCTCAGTTGAGCTGTTATTCTCTGCACAATTCAGGAGAAGAGCCTGCTGTGTGTCAGCACATTTATGCTGTTGTGTACTGTTATTTAGCAGAGTGGAAATGGTCTATAACTCGTTAAGGGCTAGAAATGTGGCTTCATCTTAGAGCCAAGAGACCTTAGAGTTCTTCAGATGGGATGCTCATGTACAGAAGTGGAGCCCAGCTCAGTGGAGGTTAGTGATGTGCCCATTGGCACATGGGCCACGGGGCTGAAGCTCAAAAGTCCCCTGTTTGCCCCTGTAGGACAGACAATGCTGTGAAGAATCACTGGAACTCCACCATCAAAAGGAAGGTGGACACGGGAGGCTTCCGGAGCGAGTCCAAAGAGTGTAAGCCCCCCGTGTACTTGCTGCTGGAGCTGGAGGACAAAGACAGCCATCAGAGTGCTTATCCCGCAGAAGGCCAGGTGAGATGGCTGTCCAAGGCACTTAGCCACTGAGTGTGGCTCTGGGTTGGTTCGTGATCAGATTTTTATCCAACATGGTCTAATTTAACATCCCTTTTTACCTTACCCACAGCTGTTAATTAGTTTCTGGCACAGAGTCTCAGTGTGGCTGTGTGTCCATCACAAGGGCCTTTCCTTGTCACACACGTCTGCACCTACCTGGCACTTATCTGCCCACAGGTGAAGCATGATAGAGCAAGCTGACATATAAAATTGGGGATTGTCCTCAGCCTTTTTCTATCTCTGTCAACAGCTTTCTTTCTACCTGTTTTTTTTTTTTCATGATAAAAGCATGTTTGCAATTAAAAAAAAAATCAGACTTATTGAGATGTAATTCTCACACAGTAAAATTTATTCCCTTTAGTGTACAGTTCTGAGTCATCACAAAAACAGTTGCAGCACCTCCACCGCAGTCAAGATAGAGAAGTTTCCATCATATAAATGAAAACCATAAATGAAATCATTTAGTAGGATTACGTTGCATTTGTAACAATGGAACCAACATGCAGATGTTAACATCTCCTGTCTCACACACCAGAGCAAACTTTATTGATATTTAAAAAATTGGATTCTTAAAAAATGAAGATTTGAAGCAAACGTGTCAAAGTGTGAAGATTTGATGGTGCTGGGTGTGTAGGTAGCACTTGAGCACGGTTTTCTAATCTTTTCTGTAATTGTTAAATATTGAGTAATTTTTTTTCTGTTACCCCCTTCCCAATTCTGGGGACTAGATAGAACTTGTTCACTGTTGTGATTTTACAGTGCCCTGCTGGAGCGTTCCATAATGTTTTTGCCTCTGTTTCCTGATTTTTCAACTCAGACAGTATCTCTTGGTTCCGGGATGGGGAATGTACCTCTGGGGTAACAAATTTACATAGTAGAGAAAGGGATAAATGAAAAGTAAAGCTTCTTCCTCTAGTCTGGACTCCCTATGTGTCTGCTAAACAAAGGAGTCTACTTCTCACACTTTTTTTTTTCAGGTCTAAGTAATAAGTTTTCAATCTTTTTACTAATGAATGAAGAAGAAGCATACATGCATGCTGTAAAGAGAAACCGTGAGCATCAGCAAATGTGGGGACGTGGTCTTTCAGGATAGGGCAGTGTGGGCAGATCTTCCTTCGTCTCCAAAAATCCTGAAATGGCTGAAAGTCAGTTTATATGGACTTGGCTTTTGTCCCCTGGCACTTTGTGCCTGGATTTCCGGCTGGCCCTGGCCCCAGACCTTGACTCTGAGCACTAGAAGTCAGGTCAAAGTGTTGGTATCAACCTTATCATCATTTTAATGGTTCTATTGTGTTGCTTATTTATTTAAATGAAGTTATATCCAGATTTTTTTCTGTTGTTATTAGAAAGAAAACTTTAATGATCGGCCTTGTAGCTAAATCACTGCTCATTTGCTCAATTATTTCTTAAGAAATTCTTAGAGCTTCATAGTCACACTCTCAATACCTTTTGCTAGGTTGCTCACTAGAAAAGTTTTGCCTGTAAATGTGTGCTGGGACCACTTCCATTTTTCCCCACTCAGTGGCCATGCTTGCAATTACAAGTTTTTCCCATGCTATAAAAGTAATACATGATCATTGTAGAGTTAGAAACTTCACAGAATTCAACAGTGCAGGAGGCGGAGCCTGCTAAGTTTGAAATGAGGTAATGTGATATCTCGCTGTCTTACAAGTTTCTTTTTCTACTTCCCGTCTTTTCATGTCATTATGTGTATATAGAGCTCTACGCCATTCTAGAGTCGGTCATATCTCCTGTTGGTGAACAACTGTCACCATATCCATCAATACACCGCAGTGAACATCGTCCAGATTCTTTGTACATTTGCTGACCTATGTAGGTTAATTTTGCAGATACGGAATGTCTGGGTCAAGTAGTGTGGACATTTGAAATTGTCATAAGCATTAACAAATTGCCACGCAAAGGGTCGTACCATTTTATCCTCTCGTCAGCAATGCATGGGACTGCCTGCCTTACCACACTATTGTCACTGCTGGTCATGATTGTATAAAAATGCCTGCCAGTTTTAAGAGTTAAAATGGGAATATCGTTTGGTTCTGATTTCTTTTACTACTAGTCATAGATCATATATACAGCGTACTCTTTCGTGTCTGATTTCTTTTGCTTGGCATTAAGCGTTTAAAATTCTTTCCTGTGTTACATGTATGAGTGATTTGTTCCTTTTTATTGCTGAGTGATATTCTGTCCTTTGCATGTACCATGGTTTGTTTGTCTGCTTATTGGCTGAGTACATTATTTCCAGCTAGTGTTTACAAATGAAGCTTCCATAAATACGTGTACAGGTTTTTGCATGAACACACGTTTTAATTCCCCTTGGGTAAATATCCAAGAGTGGGATTGCTGGGTTGTATGGTAAATACATACCTAACTTTATGAGAAATTGCCAAACTGTTCTCCAAACTGGCTGTTTTCTAAAGTGGGATTCCCTTGTATAGGTACCTTTTACATGCCACAGAGTGTATGGCATTCCACCCCTCCCTCCAATTATATAGCAATTACAAGCTTTTAATCAAATCTGTTCTTAACTCCTTTTTCTTCCTTTGCTTGAATCACAAACCATTTCTATCCAGGCCACTTGACCACAACAGCAATAATAGCCACTGGTTAGGTTGGATGCTTTGCATGTCCTTGCTGATCTGCATAACACTGCTCGGCAGGTAGCCTTCTGTTCCCATTGTCTTCCTTTTATAGGCAAGGATACTGAAACCCTGAGGTGTAACAGCTTGTCCAAGGTCACTAAGTAAATGGCAAAGCTGTGCTTGAATCCAGAGCCCGGGTTTTCTCTCTGACTCCATTCTGCCACCGTTCACACAAGACCTTGCTCCTCACTCTGTTGTTAGTCACATGTGCTGTTTTACCAGCTCTGCTGGGGTCTGTCAGGTTAACGAGTCAAGCTTGTTCCAAGATCCTACCCAGAGATTATTGCCACATGGATTTTCCTATACTTTTTTTTTCCTGTCAAAAAATTAGTATACATTTGTTTTTTAAACTTTTATTTTTAAATAATAGTAAGCATGCAGAAAAGTTGCAAGAATAGTATAAAGAACTCTCTTGCCAGATTTGTGCCATCTTTCTACACACTCGTGTTACTTCCTTTTTAACCTGGGCCGTTTGAGGGTTGGTTACCTACATTGTGCCTCTTTATTTGTTAATATTTCAGTGTGTTTCCCAAGGACAGGGGCCTGCACTTGCATAACCACGGCACGGTTATATCCAATAAAGGGAATTAAACACTCGATTCAGAACTTTTATCTATAGTCCATATTCCATTTTCTCCTGCCCCTGATCCAATCCAGGATTAGAAACTGCATTTAGTTGTTACATCTTTCTTTCCTCTGCTTCTATCTTGAACAGTTCATCAGCCTTTCTCAGTCTTTCACGATACTGATATTTTCGAAGCATGTCGTAAGGCCAGTTATTTTAGAGACTCTATTTGGGTTCTTTCGCAGATCCCTTATTCCATTCGGGTTGTACATTTTTAGCTGGAATACAGAAGAGTCTTTCTCTTGTACCAAAAACTCAAGACGGTGTTCTTTTGTGTCCAACAGGGAAGTCTCGTGACTAACTGGCCCCAGGCACTCCCTGCCATGAAGGAAGAGGAGAGCAGTGAGGAGGAGGCCGCAGCAGCTGCCCCCACTAGGAAGCAGGACGCTGTCCCTGCAGAGCTGGATGACGTGCGCACACCAGAGCCCCTGGATGACATCCCCAAGCACAACGACGAGGAGAGCTCCTCACCAGAAACCAGCCTGCCCTACAAGTGGGTGGTGGAGGCTGCAAACCTCCTGGTCCCGGCCGTGGGGTCCAGCTTCTCGGAAGCCCTGGACTTGATTGAGTCGGTAATGTTGGTCCCAGCACTTGGAACTGGGCCCAGAGCACCCCGTAGCACAGAGTTCCCTCGTGGGCGGGCATCCTTCTGTTAACTCATTATCCCAGTGACATTTATGGAGCTGATGCCAAAGGCCCCACCTGCAGCTGGGGCCCGGGGACACTGGACTAGTCGGCATGTAGTCCCGTCCCTCGGGGAGCTTCTGATTCACGCTGTGCAGCATGGGGTAGGGGTGGGAGAGCTCCCTAGAGGAGGTGGCACGAGCACTGCATCCTTGAGGAAGACCGGGTGGGGTGTTTAAGGCCCATACACAGCACAATTAAACATGGCTTTTGGGCACCACGGATGCTTGAGTGTCCCTGGAGAGGGGACTGGGAGGTGCTGGGGCTGGAGGGGAGAGTGGGTTCCGATTAGGTGTTTCAGCCCCTGAGGCAGAGCTGGCTTGGAGCGTGCCCCTTGACAGAGAGTTCTTGGTGTGACACCCTCAGCTCCCAGCTGCATCAGTCAGGCCAGTGGTGTGGAACAAGTTTCAGGAGGTGATGGGCAAGTGGCCTGGCCACCAGGGGCAGTGGAGTTCAGGGGCAGGCCTTCCAGGTTCACCTTCCCACTTGGCCTTTCTCTCTGCTTGCTAAAAATAATGACATTCATTGAACATCTACTAAATGCCAGGCTCTAAGCTTAATGTACAGTCCACCCAGTATTTTGTGAGGTGTGTCCTTTCTCTGTGTTTTGTAGATGAGACTGAGGCTCAGAGAGGTTAAATTGTGTACCAAAGGTCACACTGCGAGTAAGCTTGATGGTCTTGACCTTTGTGCTCTGCTCTCACTGTCTCCCTCAGTGGGGGGTTGGATGGTATGATTGCTAGTGGGCCATCTCTCAGTCCCTCTGACTCTTGGGTCTCACCTCTTAGCCCCAGCAACTGGGATTAGACCGAGCTCAGGTAGTGCCCCTTCCACTCCCAGGAATTTCAGGGTAGCTAGAGAAGCAGGTCTAACGTGTTCATCAATCTGAGCAGTAAATAACTCTGAGGCTGCCATGCTCAGTTGCCCCTTTGGGCTCCAGGGGTGTGTTGAGATGAGAGTTGGGCCGACTCCGCCCGTCACTCCTGGCAATTCACGGCGTTGCCTTCATCCTCAGACTGTCATGTATCTTCCTCTACTTGGTGGGCAGAGGGAAATGGAGAAGAGAGCTCACTTTTACTGAGCAACCTGTGTGTGAGGCCCAATGCTTGGTTAGCATTTACAGCATCTAACATTCAAGTTACCTACTGTGTGCTGGGCTTTTACTTGCTACCTACGTACGTGCTCTCTGTGTTAACAGCTCTGTGAAGTGGGTGGTGGGCTCATCCCTGGGGAGGGGGAGGATCTCAAGCTCAGGAGAGGTTCGGAGGCTTGTCCAACATCACAGAGCTGGTGTGCCAGGGCCAGGAGGCGGGCCCTACTGGCAGGCTCTGAGCTGGGACCCTTTTATGATGACTTTCAGCAGCTGATGGAGTTGTTAACAGCATTTGAAGAAATACTGCTGTCCGTCTCATAAGTATTAGAGTTAGGCAGTTTTATTCCTGCTTTACGGAGTCTTCTTGTATCAGCTGGTAAAAAAGCAGAGGAATTGCAGGGATTCCTAACCCCTCCCTCTCTGGCCAGGACCCTGACGGCTGGTGTGACCTGAGTAAATTTGACCTCCCTGAGGAGCCGTCCGCAGAGAACAGTATCAGCAGCAGCCCAGGGCAGCCACAGCCTTCAGAGCAGCAGCAGCAGGCACCGCCCCAGCAGCCGGCCGCCCCGGGGCCCAGCGTGACTGAGTACCGCCTGGATGGCCCCACCATCTCGGACCTGAGCCGGGGCTCCCGCGGGGAGCTCATCCCCATTTCCCCCAGCACTGAAGTGAGGGGCTTGGGCGTGGGCACGCCGCCCTCCGTGCTCAAGCGGCAGAAGAAGAGGCGTGTCACCCTGTCCCCCGTCACGGAGAACAGCTCCAACCTGTCCTTCCTAGACTCCTGCAACAGCCTCACGCCCAAGAGCACACCCGTCAAGACCCTGCCCTTCTCGCCGTCCCAGGTGTGTGCACCCCGTTCCGACTCCTCGCTGGGTTACGTTCACCCGGCACAGGGCCTGGCATGCAGGCACATGCCCTTCGACAGGTACTCAGGGTTCGTCTGCTGTGGGAGAGGGCTGGGGACGAGGTGGCGAGCAGAAACAGGCCCGGCCCTGCCCTCATGAAGCTTACATTCTGGCAGGAAGACCAGTTAACAAAAGCGACCCAAACACGTATGATAAATGGAATGAAGGAGAAGGCTTATGGTGCTGCCAGTGCATCGAGTCTGGGGGGAGGGCGTCATCCAGGAAGGCTTCCATGAGGAGGCATTGCTTGAGCTGGGTGATAACTGGACAAAGAAGGGAAAGTCCAGACTCAATATTTGTTAAGAGTCCATTTATTGAGCACTTATTTCATACCAGATTTGCCAGCACTGGGAAGCAAAGGCGAAGATGACAGCCCTGCCCTTGAAGGAGGGGCAGCTAGGGTTGGGGGCAGGCTGGAAATGATCAAGATGCATGATCTGCTGGTAGCAATTACTAAGTCATTGAGAGCATTGTGTTTGTGTTCTGAGAAGTGTTCAGGAGTGGCTCTGTCTTTCCTAGAGGTCAGGGGGAGGCCCTCAGGCTTTCTGGTGGGAGGGGGCGGGTTTGTTGATCAAGTGACTGGAACAAAGGCACAGAGATGGAGGGCAGAGTGAGAGGTATGAAGTCCACCGCTAGTGTTGGTGCAGGGCGTGGCGAGGAGGATGAGGCCAGCGGTCTTGGAAGGCCAGGCCTAGGTATAACTGAGAGGTATGCACTGCCCTGGGGGCTGGTGGGGGGTTGGCAGGGCACTGGGAGTGGAGAGACTGGAGGGGTGGGTGAGAGGCAGATCTTTAGGACAGAGTAGGTGAACCAGGCTTTGGGTGTTGTTGGGTAGGCCTTCTCCCATGAAGATGTGAGAGAGAGTAAGGCCCGGATGTGGTACATTTTGGAGGCTACATTATCATCTGCTATAGAGGGATTGAGGCCAGGCCCATGATTTGGGGGTGCTAGTGGTTTTTCCAAGAGAATTTTGCTAGGGCTGCCATAAGAAAGTACCACACATTATGGCTTAACAGAAATTTATTTTCTCACAGTTCTGGAAGTCTCATAGGTCTAGAAGTCCAAGACAGATATGGGCAGGGTTGGTTCCTTCTGAGACCTGTTTCTGGTTTATAGATGGCTGTCTTCTCCCTGTGTCTTCACAAGGTCATCCTTCTGTGTGTATCCTAATGTCTACTCATAATTTCTCACCTTTTATAATTGTCTAAGGAAACCAGTCTTATTGGTTAGGCCCACCCATATGACCTTTTTTTTTTTTTTTTTTAACCTTAATCTCTTTAAAGGCCTTATCTCAAAATACAGTCACCATCATGTGATTTCCATTTAGGAATTTTTAGAGGACACAGTTTAGCTCATACACACTAGGCCGCAAGTGAGGACTGCTGGCTGGAAAAGGAAGGCCCCAGAGCCCTGAGCTGCCCCAACATCAGTCTGTGGGATGTGGTGGCCTCTCTGCTCTGGGGACCCCACAAAGGGTAATAGACCTGAGGGCTGCCATGGCCCTGAGCTACCAAAGGCACCTGCAGGATGATGGAGCTGGGGAGAAAGTAGTGCTTCAGATCTGGGATTGAGTCCCGCCTCTAGCATTCGGCACAAGAATCTAAATCCCTTTGAGCCTTGGCTTTTTTATCTGAAAGGGATTGTAATAGTTCATACCTCTCAGAGACCTGCAGGAGGGTAAAGGGGAGGAGGTGCTTTCTAAATGTCAGCATCAGCACTGTTTCCATCACCGTCCCTTGTCCATCACAGGTCATTTAAGAGCCGCTCCCCACGCTGAACGTCCTCTCTCCTCTTGGTTCTCTTCAGTTGGACCAGCAGCAGCACACGGGGTGGGGGCGGGAAGGTGACCTCCCAGCAACCTGGCAAAAGCAGAGGTTGGGGTGATGACAAGCCTAGGGGTCTACGCGGACCCACTTGGTGGGCTCCCGCTGACCTGTCCCGGCCTTTGTGTTCTGGTGCCTGACGGGTGAGAGGGGGTCCTGATCAGGAGGGGAAGGGGACCTGTGTCGGAGCAGCTGTGGGTAGGGGGCAGGCTTGAGGTTCTCACCTGACCACACAGCTCACCACTTTGTTTTTTTTGTTTTTGTTTTTGTTTTTTTTTTTGTCTTTGCTTGTAGTTTTTAAACTTCTGGACCAAACAGGACACACTGGAGCTGGAGAGCCCATCGCTGACGTCCACCCCGGTGTGCAGCCAGAAGGTGGTGGTCACCACGCCACTGCATCGAGATAAGACTCCCCTGCATCAGAAACACACGGCGTGAGTGCTGGCCCTGCCCCTCCCCCTCCCCCTCCCCGGGCGGGGGCCACCCTCGGAAAAACACCCGGACTCTGTTTCACGAAGGCAGCCTCCTCTGGCCCCACACTTCTTCCTGTTTGTCAGTGCAGTCTGGGCCTTTATCATTGTCTAACTCGTTTTTTATTTTCTAACGTGCTGGCTTCCGAATCTCCAAAAGGGACCGAGTCCCAATTGCCGTGAAAAACTTAATCTCCCCATGTTTTATAAGTGTCCAGTGCACATCCACTGGGTGTGAGTAGCCTTCCGTGAGGGACGAACCTGCCCCCGGTTCTCTGGGCCTCTCTGGTGTTCAGTCAGGACCGCGGGCTGCATCCCTGCCTCCTGAGCTTACCACATGTGGTGCTTCACCTTCCGAGGCCTGTGCAGGTTGCTTACCTGTGATGTGGGCTTCTGTGGGCGGGGCTTTCGCAGTAGTTTCCTTCTTTGCTTCATTGTGACTGAATTCTAGGTAGAGTTTGCCTAACCATGCTTCTGCTTATTACATTTGCTGCAGGAGAAGTATCGCGATTTATCATTTCGCGAGTAAGTTAATGTGATTTAGGTATCAGTCTAGGAATTTTAGCCCTTAACAGTTGACCTAAAATTTAACATAGGTACGTTTCATCTTAGGAACCATTTCAGCCATTATTTCTTCAAACGTTTTTTGGGGGCCCTTAGACCCCAGTCCTTTTCAAGGACTCCACATTTACAAATCTGTCAGGCCACTTGAAGTCCCACAGCTTGCTAATGTTATGTTTACTTCTTTTCATTCTTTTTTTCCCCCCTCTGTTTCATTTCGGATAGTTTCTATTGCTGTGTCTTCGTGTGTACTAATCGTTGCGTCTGCCGTGTCTAATCTTCCAGGAATCCCATCCCAGGGCAGTTTTCATCTCGGGCATTGTATGTCCATCTCTAGGAGTTCAGCTGGATCTTTGTAAATATGCTCCTTGTCTCTACTTTTCAAACATTAGGAAATACAACTGAGGTAGCTGTGTGGACACCCTCGTCTGCGGGTTTTAGCGTGTGTATCGGTTCTGGGTCTGTCTGTTTCGGTTGGTGGCATTTTCCTCTCGTTCTGGGTCTTGCTTGGCTCGTTATTTCTGCTTCTTTGTATACTGGGTGAGATCTGACGGGGTGACAGGTGTGAAGTCGTCTTTGTTGCATGCCCTGTATTTATGTATTCCTTGCTCACTGTTTTAGAGCTTTCTCTGTGACACAGTTCAATTATTTAGACATAGTTTGATCCTTTAGGGTCTTTTAAGGTTTATGAGGTGGGGCCAGAGCAGTGGTGAGTTCAGGATCCCGTGCCCCCTGCCCCTCACCTTGTGAATGAGGAGGGTTTCCAGGCTGGCTGGTGGCAGCGGCACTGGCCCCAGTCCTGTGCGAGTGTCGTGACCTTCCCAGATGCTTCTTCCCTGGTCCCAGGCAGTCCTCTCGCATGTGTGCACAGATCAGTGCCCTGCTGAATACTGGGACGCTCTGCACAGCTCGTCTCAGGAAATGTACCTGCACCCCCTCCCCGGGCCGTGCCCCAAGTCTCTTGATGCACTTGGCTCACCTCACTTGCCTCCTGGCTCTCAGGGGGTCACTGTCCAGTGTCTTGAAACCCATTGTTTCATCTATTGTGTGTTTTGTCATTGTTATTTTCAGGTGGGAGGGTAAATCTGGCCCCTGATGTCCCATTTAGGCCGGAAGTGGAAAGTGGAAGTCTGCTGCTTCATCTTTAAATACAGATTATCACAAAAGATTTTTTTGGTTTTCCCGTTCTCTCTTTCAAAAATTCTTTTCGACATTTGCAAGATTTCGTAGGCAGCGGCAACTTGGACTTAATTCCAAATATGCCCAATTTCCTTGCCCACTGACTCATATCCCCATTTCCCCCTATAGAAGTTATTGGCTCACAGGAAGGAGCAGTTCATTAACAAAACAAAGCAGTCAGTATGTGGTATTTCAGATGGTGAAAGGCCGAGGGGGCACAGAGTAAGGGGCAAGGGGTTTCTCGCTTAGGTAGGAGGTCAGGGACGGCCCCTCAGAGAGGACAGCTGTGGAGAGCTCTGAGAAGGAACTCCATGCAGAGTGAACCACAAAGGCAAAGGGTCCAAGGTAGCAACACGGTGTTTTCTGTTTAAGGAACAAAAATAAGGCCACCTTGTAGAGTGAATTGGGTGTAGAGAAGAAGAGGAGAGAGCCAGGTTGAGCTGTGTGACCGCCCCCGCCCCCAAGACTTTACTGGTTCTTAAGAGCAAACCTTCCCATTTGAAAATGTAGTACGGGCTTAGATGGCGTACTTTCCCACGTTCTTTTTTAGAGGGGAGGGTATGAGGTCTGGGGGCTGGCTGTCTCTTGTTTTTCAGCAACAGGAGCTGGATGCAGAGATCTGGAGGGAGAATAGTTGGGACCGCAGGGTTTTCCTATTTTCTTAGGGCATTTATGATGTGTAGAATTCCAGCACCTCTCCAGCTGTTATTCCTTTGCAGGAAATCTTTTTTCTCCCTGGATCTTTGTGGGGTTTTTGTTGTTGTCATTGTTTTGTCTGGTTTTGCTTTTAGTTATTCCTGAAATTTGCCAGGTTATATGCAGGTGTGCTGTCTCTATTAACTAACTCACCCCGCCATCCCGATTTTTATTTCAAAGTCCGGACTAAACTTTGAGCTGAGCAAATGTGCTATCATTTCTCTCATTCTTGTTTCTCTGATGTCTGCCCCCTTTCCACCTGCCTTAGGAATTTCTTCCGACACAGACTCACTGATCTCTGTCTCTTTTCATCTTCATCTTCCTATTTGTCATCTTAAGCTGTTTCCTCTGACCTCTGCGAGAACACCATGATACTGTCTTCTCATTCACCACTTGGTTTTCTGCCGTTTCCCATCTGCCGAGTCCTCTGGCTTCCAGAATCGCATGTTTTTCGTCATCTCCCAGGCATCTCGTGTGTCCTCTTCCCAAGTCTGCCTCCCCTCGTTTTCTCACATGCACGTATTCTCAGTTCTCGGTGACACCGTGACTTAGAGAGGTTCTAGAGTTTTCCCATGCTCGTCGCGAAAGCTCCATGTCCCACAGAGATGTCAGACCCATAGTTCAGTCCGTCCCTTGGAACCGTGGTTTGGACTGCTACGTTTGACCAGCACTTCTCTGTCGTTGCTTGTCCTTACAGAGGGGTCCCCGTGGGTCCCGGGTGGGGGATAACAGTGATATGGGAGCAGATAGTGTGCATCTCTGTCTAATCGCTTGGTCCTGAGAAGGGAAAAAAAGAATGGTTTATACCTGTTCTCGCTCTTTATCTCCTCGTGCAATGACTGGCAGGCCAAGGGGAGTGACTGGGTGTTTCTCACATCCTTGGACCACCGCAGTAAAGCTCTGGGAGTTGGCTCTGGTGGTGCCTCCTTTTGACTAAAGTCACGCAGGCCTCGTGCCAGTGGAGTTCGGCACCTGTCATCAGAGCCGAAGTTTGCCTGCAGCCAGGTGGCCGGGCCCGACCTGCAGCCCCGGCACCCGGGGTTCCAGGTGCTCCTTCCCCTTCCCCAGCGTCACAGGCAGAAATGGGGCCACATCTGGTTAGTATTTCTGCTTGTGGACCAGACCCTCCCTAGGTTTCTTTCTGCTAAAGCTTTTCCCTCCATGGTTCTGTCCCCACCGAGACCATTTTGAGGAGACTTGGGAAGAGGGTAAGTTGAGCGCGTGCATTGGCCTCACCGTCTCACACCTGACGTCTGCCCTGCCTCTCCTTAATGACACAGCTGCCACTCTGTCTCTGGAGGGAGGTGTGGGAGGGACACCATCCTCCTGGATTCCTGCCTTACTCCCCTCGCCGGCCACAGGCCTTCCTCGTTTCATGGAAAGTCCTCGTAGGCAGACGACCAGCAGCATTCCCAGCTGTTCTCTCCAGGACCCCCTTAGACTCTTTCCTGTTCTTTCCCATTTCCACGGATGGCCCCTTCCTCTCAGTCCCCGATGAAGACCCTCGTGGGTGGGGCTGACCTGTGCCAGGGGTCTCCTTCCTGCTGCTGAGGCTGGAGGTCCAGGCAGTGGGAAGATGGGAGGGCGTCTGGTGTCCGCCCCCAACCCCATCACTGAGCCTCTTTCCCTGGCAGGTTTGTGACCCCGGATCAGAAGTACTCCATGGACAACCCTCCCCACACACCGACCCCGTTCAAAAATGCGCTGGAGAAGTACGGACCACTAAAGCCCCTGGTACGTTGTGGGTGGGTGGGCATGCGCAATCGGGGTCTTCCTCAGCCACAGAGCCTGCCCCCTTAGGGATCTCAGCAGATTCTCCCAGCAGCCCGAGAAGCTGCAGGTATCCTAATTTTATAAATGGGGAAGCTGAGGCCAAGTTACTAGGCAATTCATCAGACAGTTCGTGGGCACCTGCAACGTGCTGGGCAGGCACAGGCTGGTGCTGGGGACACAGTGGTGTCCTAAATAACTAAATACCACCAGCGCAGCATAAGCTCTGGGAAAGAAACAGGCAGGTGTTGATGTAGAGAAGGACTTGCTCAGATGCTGTGGCTAAGCTGGGGGGAAATAGCTAATTGCTCCTCAAACTGAAGCCTTTTGCCTTGCTGCTGGTTCTTCATACACATGGGGGAACCGAACGAGGGTGGGTTTGCAGTGGCTGGTGAGGAAGCACTTTGCCCAACAGTGTGTGAACCGCCCCCCTCTCCCTCCCCCACCTAGCTGATGAGATGGTCCTGCTTTTCCACGAGAGCTGGCACCTTGGGCTTTCTGAGACAGACACAGGTAGTTTAGAAACTAGCCAAAGGCTGGTGGCAGAGAAGTGCTCTCCTTCTTCTGGCCTCTGTCGTTTGTGGCCAGGGAGGTCCCCTGGAATACCCAGGCCTGAGAAAAGGAAGTGGAACCAAGCATCCCCATTAGTGTGGAAGGAAGGGCTGAAGGAGTTCGGGCTTTGAGCCTGTCCAGCTTCTAACTCCACAGCAGTGTGGCTTTAGGCCAGGTTTTTGCTCTCTCAGCCTCCGTTTCTTCCCCGTGGAAGGTGGCGGCTGTGGCGTGGGTTGTGAGGCTGCTGGGGTGGGGTCAGGGGGTGCTCCTGGCCCGTGGTGGCCCTGGCAACCCTCGGTACATTGAGGTTAGGGTCTGCTTATCCAAGGTGGGACAGGTAATAGTTAAGAATAATGGACGTGAGGCCGACGTCTGTGCACTCCGTCCTGCATTGCCTGGTACAGCCAGGGTGTGGCTGGTTCTGCCCCGTTTTCTATCTCCGGGGAGCCTCATGTGACCCGCCCTGCCCCCAGCCCCAGACCCCGCACCTGGAGGAGGACTTGAAGGAGGTGCTGCGCTCCGAGGCCGGCATCGAGCTCATCATTGAGGATGAAGTGAGGCCTGAGAAGCAAAAGAGGAAGGCTGGGGTGAGTGGCCAGGGTGGGCGGGCTCCTTGCTGCCAGCCTGGGCAGTGTGGGCAGTGGCCATGGGGAGCTGGGGAGTGGATCTGGGCACAGCTGGTAAAAGTCAGGCTGCGGGGAGTCAAGCTGTGGCCCTGGCCCTTGTTCCCCCAGAGTGGTCGTTCATGAAACTGGCTGCAGTAAGGCCCTGGTGGCCGGGACGCCTCCCTACACCTCGCCACCTGCACCCCAATTTCCTGCCTTTGAACTGTCTCTCAGCTCTTTGGCACTGTGTTTGGGCCCTTCTGAAGTGGGCTCGGGCTGAATGTGGTGGCTAGGGCAGTGATGAAGACCCAGACGCAGTCACTCTCTTTAGAGTTCAGTGGGCAGACACACTAGTGACTCAGTACACATGGCAATAAGGGAGCAGAAAGGGACACGGGATTCCAAGTGAAATCCTTCAGATGGATTCAGCCAGGTGTCTGGGCTGCGTGAGCCAGGTGGGGGGAAGTCAGTGTAGATGAGGTAGGGAGCTAGCAGGGACAGTGGTCAGGGACACCTGGGCAGTTGGGGAGGGGCTGACCTGGGACAGCCCCGGCCCCCTGTGCCTTTACCTGTGTAGTTTCCCCATAGCGGGAGGACTCCGTGTCCCCCTCTTCTTTGTTCCCCTTTTTTTCCCAGATGCCTAGGTGGCAGACAGGAGTTTTGAGGGGCCAGGTGGGTGGGCAGTCAGGCTGGGAGGGACCCATTGAGGCCTCCCCAGCTGTAAAGGTAGAGAACTTGACCTTAGACCTTCCCGGGCTTGTCCTGTGTTGGATAGTGGTTCTGAGCGGTGACAGCATCTGTTTGGGGCACATGGCTGGGTTGGGGTCGGGGGGTCCCTGGTGTTGGATCCATATGGGAGGCACAGGGGTGGGGCTGGGGCATCCCTGTCACAGGTGCTGCTGGAGGCCCTGTGTCCCATGGGGTTTACAGCTCCACGTTACTACCGGCAGGTGGGGTTTTAGGTGTGATTGGAAAGATTCTTTGCTGGGCCTGTTCAGAGGGTTTTGTTAGAGACTTGCTAGCTGTGCTTGGTCTGTTCGGAGTTGAGCAGCGGGTCTCTGGGTGGAGCTTGGTGTTTGTGTCCCAGCTCCCGGTTGCAGTATCTGGCTGGATGGTCTAACCTGGGCACAGTCTGCAATGGAGCTACCGGCTCCTGGACCCCCGACCCCCCTGCCCAGCACATCCTTGCCAGCCAGGCCTGGCCCAGAGGCACCCCTGCAGTGGGCCCAGCTCTGACAGTGCTGGGGCCCCGTGGGAGGCCCCCGCCTGCCCTAACCGCCTCCTTCCCCTGCCCTCCCCTGCCCTCCCCTCCCCTCCCCTCCCGCAGCTGCGGCGGAGCCCCATCAAGAAAGTCCGCAAGTCCCTGGCTCTTGACGTGGTGGACGAGGACGGGAAGCTGATGATGTCCACGCTGCCCAAGGCTCTGTCCGTGGTAAGGGGTCTGGGAGAGGCTGTCCCCAGCCCAGAGCTGCAGAGGCTCTTCTGCCCCAGGGAGGAGGGTGGACTGTCCCTGGGAGAGGCTGTCCCTGGGCCTCTGCCCTTGGGACTCTAGCTGCAGGGAGGACCTGCAGATGGAGGGGTCTGGTGGTTCTCGGGCTGGGCTGCCCATCCTTGCTCAGCAGGGAGGGGCTGATCGGGAGGGTGGGGCTGGGCTCCTGCCCTGGCTTCTTCCATCAGAGTAGCTCTGCTCCTGGCTTCCCAGGTTTTATTTGGCAACAGTCGTATTAGAACATGTTTGAAAACCAAACTGTTGATCTGGGTCCCTGGCACCTCCCCTTGCACCCTCCTCATGGGGGTCAGTGGCGTGTCTCAAGGCACAGCAGGTGGCTTGGGCACGTCAGCCCTGGGCACGGGTGCTGTTCAGCTTCCGGGCCGACCTCAGGAAGGCAGCTGTTGCCTACACAGAGACTGGGTCCCCAGAGACCGTGTGGCAATGTTGATCTCTCGCAGCTGACACTGGGGCGAGCCTGTCTTGGCCTGGTGCTCAGTGGACCTCAACGAGAGGTGGGGTGGAGGTCGTGAGAGAAAAAGATTGCCTGACCAGATCTTGCAAGTACTACTGCTGTACCCACAGTTCTTTGCAAAGAAACCTCACTCTGATCAGCAGCCTCCACCAGGCTGGGACTTAGCACCCTCCAGCCAGACCTGTAGCTGGCATTGCATGGGACACATGAAATAATTACCAAAAAGAAAAACATCACAGCAAGCGTTTAAGAGCACAGGATTTGGAGGGGGTAGACCTGGGTAGAGTGCTGGCGTCAGCACCTGCTCTCTGAGATCTCAGGGCTATGAGCTCCAGGCCCCGCAGAATGTCAGGAGGGTAGAGGTCAAGCTGAGTGGGGAGACTGTACAGCCCTGGGGCGCTTCGGGCAGCTCTAGCACTGCTTATGGGCATTTCTGGTCTCAGGGAAAAAACAGCTGTTTTGATTTCAGCAAACACATGCCCCATCAAGCTCCTCCAGCCTCACCCTGCCAGGCAGCAAAGAGGACAACAGCCTGCTCAACGAGGGCTTCCTGCAGGCCAAGCCCGAGAAGGTAGTGATGGCCTCGAAGCCCCGAAGCCACTTTGCAACACCTGCCCCGGTGAGTGCTGGCCACGAGTGTGGCATCACCTGGAGACTTGCCCTGCCGTCCTTCTCACCTCAGGGCCTTTGCACAGGCTGAGGGCCTCATCGGCTGAGGTTTCTGATCTCAGCCCCGATGCCACTCCCTCAGGGCATGTACTGGAGACCCCCCTCCACACAAGCCCCTCTGTTGTGGTGTGGTCCCACTTGCGTAATCAAGTTGTTGTCTCTGGATTTGGTTGCTTAGCGCATGCCAGTCCTGGCTGCTCACTTGGCTGGTCACGTGTCCATGTCTGCCTGGTGTGAGCCCCTCGCTGCTCCTTCCAACCAGCCTGCGTGGCTGCAGCTCTTCCTCATTCACGTGGAGGCTGGTGCCACATGGGGGGCACGGCCACGTTTCCTGGTCTAGCCTCCTTGCTTTCCTTCTGAGGCGGCAGGATTGACTTCCCTAGGGCCACCGCGAGGGTGGAGAGAGCCCAGGAAGACAGGTTTCTACAGGGAGGGTCGTAGAACTGCCCCCCAGCCTTCCTGCTAGGCTCACCAGGGTTCACTGGGAGCATGCCGCCCTTGCCTGAATGGCAACCCTCTTGCCTCCTCCCAGATGACCAGTGCTTGGAAGACAGTGGCCTGCGGGGGGACCAGGGACCAGCTCTTCATGCAGGAGAAAGCCCGGCAGCTCCTGGGCCGCTTGAAGCCCAGTCACACGTCTCGGACCCTCATCTTATCCTGAGGGGCTTGGCAGTCACGAGCACATTCTCATGTTTACAGGGGGTTGGGGGACCAAGGTTGGTCTGTGCATTTGAGAATCACACTCAGGTGACACCTACAGGGAGCCTTCTGCCGCCAGCCCTCCCCAGGTTGCTCAGGGGGAGGCGGCAGGGCCACCACTGTCCTTTCTCTGCAGCTGTGGCTGCAGCAGTTCCTGGTGCTAACAGAACAAAGTCCCACCGTCGGGCCTGCCCAGTCCTCTTCCCAGGGCCTCAGGGAGCCCCGTGAGTGGGTCAGGCCTGGCCTCATCTCAGATTCCTGATTGGAACAGGGCCTGTGGCCAGTGCACTTCTTCCTCACCCTTTGGTATATTTTCTTGGAATAAAACTGCCTTTCTCATGCTGCTCTGGACTCCGCCTTCCTCCTGGGCCTTGCTTATGGTTTCCTGGTGACTGTCCTTGGGGCCCCAAGGGATGTGAGGACTTGGGCCCTCATCTTGAGTGCAGCCCTGTCTGCACAGCCCAGGCCTGGGGCTCTGAACCATTACCTCCCCCCTCCCCCCTCCGCAGGGGCCAAGTTGCTGGAGGCAGTTTTGTCTCTAACCTGTGGGTGCCTCAAAGCTGTGAGGCCTTTGGCTGTTGGGTGGGGGTGGGTGGATGGTACATTGGGCCTTTCTTGGTCAACCTTGCCATGGATGGTTCTGGCCTATGATGAGCGCAGCCACCATGTCAGCCTGGTAAACAAGAAGTGACCGGCAGCTGAGCAGCAGCACCTGGCCACAGTGGCCCTGGTTTCCTAAGGCAATGCAGCAGTTGTAGCCTGGGCTACAGCCTGCCCCACTCACAGCCCCGTGTGCAGACTGTGGCTGATATTGGGGAGTCACTGGGGATTGATGAGGGACAAGCACCAGGTCTGGTCTGGATTAGGCATGAAGTTCTAGGCGGTGACAGGGTAATGTGTCCATCCTGAGGACAGAGGTCTCACCACTGGACAGGCATTTGCCTGGGGCAGGGGCAGGCCCAGGCCCAGACCCAGACCTTGCTTCATTGCCTCTGGTTCCCCAGGTAGACTTGGGGGTGGGTCCTCTTTCCTAGGGCTGGTCGCTTGGCATTTGGTGGCTAACATGGCCTGGAGATGGAGGTGAGGGGGTTAGAGGCATAGTGGCTATGGGAGAGTATCCCAGAAATGGCCCCATTAATCATTGTTCTCTGCAGACATAACCTTGAGTAGGTCATATGATGTGCTTTGCCTAATGGGAATGATAGAATTACCTTGTGAGGGACTGGGACAGCCTCCTGAAGGAGGAGAATTCCCAGCTGTCCTAGCTGATTCCAGACAGATGAGTGAGCTCGTCTTAAGCCATCCAGCCTTAGCCAATCTAGCCCAGTCCAGGAGAATTGCCTAGGTGACCACAGACTTGTGAGAAATAGTAAATCAGTATTGTTTTAAGCCACTAAGTTTTGTGGTGGTTTGTTATGCAGCAGAAGCCATTTGATATAGATGTGCCCCAGGTGACTAGTGTACATGAGGATAGTTGCATAGTCTAGGGTAAATTGGTCAGGTGTCTTTGTTCTCAGTGAGGGAAGGGGAGGGAGGCAAAGGGAGGCCACAGCCAATGGCTCAAGCCTGGGCCAGGCCAGCACAAAGGTGGAGGAGCAGGGCTGGCTCCTAACCTCAAACTCAGTGGTGTGAGAATGACATTCTCAACTTGAAATTGTGGGGTGTTGGGAGCAGGCCAGGCCCCCTTGGTGAGGGGAGTATGGGAGGTTAAGACATTCTGTGAAACTATGGGAACATATGTTTAGAGCTAGCACATTTATTTATAAAGTTTGAGATATGTAGTAAACATTTCTTTGCATTTTTATTATCCTTTAATAAAGCAAGTTTTTTCTAAGATGCTTTTAATATTTGTCTTTTTTATTTTTTAGTTATGAAAGATTCTGATTTGGGATATATACCCAGAAGTGGAATTGATAGATCATATGGTAATCCTGTTTTTAATTTTAGTTGTTTTCTTTCAATTAGGTGTTTGGTATTCTCAGGTAATGCTGTCCTCTGGGCTACTAAAGCCTTTGCAGTGATGGTGCAGCTCTGTTGCCACCTAGTGGTCATTGATGTGTTTGAGCAGCAGGTAAAGGGGGCCATAGCCATTTCTTGTAGGTCTTGGAAGGTCCTTGCGTTTTTCTGATTTCCAGGCAATTGTTTGAATACTACCATTGATGGGAAGAAGCGACTCTTAATTAATCAGCAGCCAGCTCCATTGTTGGACAGCAACTGTGATGAAAAAGATTCTGTATCCAGAGCAAAAAAATCTCTCCCCCTTGTCATATCTAAAGCAAAATGACTTAAGGTGCATACAAAGCTGGTTTGTGGGGGGATCGGGGTCCCTGTTCAGGAAGTTGATAGGTCAGGATTAACTTGAGAGTCTGATTGCCTAAATGAGCCATGTTCTCAGCAGCCCCCAGCATGAATCAATTCTATGTTCTCTGTTTCTGGAGACCACTGGGACTCCGATTTAGTCATGATCGAGATTTAACCCCTTCTAAGATGGATTTTATGTTCCTACCTTCTGGATGCGTTTGAAGTAATTAAAGCTGAGTTTGGGTATGAGCTGAGAAGCTAGCTTTTCACTGATACAGACCAGCAGGCTCGACGGATCAGGATGAAGCCATTTTGCTTGTGCATTAATCAGGGCTGCACTGTCGGAATTTAGGCTAAAGAACAAAGTGAATGGGAGGTCTGCAAGGCAGGTGCAGAGTCTGTCTCAAATGCCCTCCAGAAAGGCATAGTTGAAAGGATGACTGTCTCCTCTCTGAGTCCCTGCGCTCTGTCCATGCAGTGACCCAGGCCTGAGCACCCAGTAGGTGCTCAGTCAATGTCTCGTCCTGCTGTGAAGTGATGGAGCCAGAAAACAGTCTGTGTGGTTTCAAATCTTTGAAATATTTTGAGGCTTGCTTTATGGTTGAGCATATGATCAATTTTGTAAATGTTCCTCATGCATCTGAAAAATAAGTACTCTGCAGGCTTTGGAGGCAGTGTCCCATTTTTTAGTCATGCTAATCTCGTCCGAATACCCAGTATCTTGGGGGTTTTTTTGGTCTTTTTGTGGACCTACATTAACCAACCGCCAAATGACATCTGATAAGAATGTTGCTATAAGTCACTGAATGCTGGGTGGCTTGCTACTCAGCCTTATGGCAATAATTAGCAGATACAGAAGCCAGACAGACTGTGTCCATTAAAAACTGAGGAAAATGAACAATGCACCATGAACTCAGCAGGGTGAAGGAAGAACTCATCAGATTCAGAACTTTACTGGAATTGAATGGAATCAAAAATTCTGGAAACATCTATGGCCACGCCACCCTGGAACATTCCCCATCTTGTCTGATCTCAGAAGCTAAGCAGGGTCGGGTCTGGTTAATACTTGGATGGGAGACCACCTAGGAAGACGAGGTGCTATAGTTGTAAAAAAATATATATGTATCTGGACTTTAGAGCCATTGTGACTGCCTTGGTCTTACTTGTCCCCCCAGGACCTCTGGCAAGCTTGCCATGCCTCTCCTGGTAGCCATGGGTGCATAAATCTCTGACTTTAGATCAGACAGACATGGATGTGAATCTCAGCTTGGCTATTGCTAGTTGTGTCTTTCCTGCTGTGGGCCTTGGAGTCCTCGGTGATGTAATGGGGAGAATTCATAACCTTTCAGAGTTGTCAAAGGGATTGGAGAGAACACTGGCACACACTTGTGGGTCAAAATATGGGCTCTTATGATATTACAAAAGGCTCTCATTCCTTTAATGCACAATAATAATGCAAAGGAGAATTTAGTGTGTGTGTTTCAATTGAGTGCTCTTGAGTGGAAGCTATTAGATCATGGTCAAGTCAAGACCTGAGCTCAGTCTTGGACTTGAAGGCTGCCCTGTAAGCATCTGTTTCTTAATTATTAGCCAAGGAAACAGTGCCGTGCAGTGGAAAAAGCATAAGCATTCACTGTGGGTTCAATTTTTAAAGACCTTCCATGGAAGTTAAACAGAAATCTCAAGCAAACAGCTGGATGAATTTTTGCAAAGTGAATACACTCGTGACCAGCACCTCGGAGACCTGTCTGTACCCCCCATCAAGGGTAACCACCATCCTAACTTCAAACACCATAGTTTTGTTTGGCCTGGTATTTTTTTCTTTTTAATGTTGTGTAAACTGAATTTCACATTATGTGAGATTTACTGTGTTGATTTAGTTACAGTTTATTTTCATGACTGTATAATATTCCATTTCCCACAATTTACCCACTCTCCTGAAGGTCATGGAGGGTTTCCAGATTGGCTATTATAGTGCTGTGATGAATAGCTTGTTCTCATCCCTTGGTGAACTCACACACACATTTCTAGTTTATACATATCCAGGACTGGAATTGCTGGAGCTAGATCCATTTTAACTAGATCACTTGCCATTTAATGGTTTTGTGAATTGAAGCTCATTATTTATCTTCTCTGAGACTCACTTTTCATATGTGTATATTGGAAATGAAAAGATTTGCTACTCAGTGTTGTGGCCAAGACATAATAAAATACTATCAAAGTACTTGGCCCTAATGTAGCCCCCCCCCCCCCCCCGCCGACCTTTTCTCCATCCCAGAGCCCCAGTGTCCTAGGACACAGATTTACTGCTAGGCTCTCCCTCTGCTAGAACACTCATGAACTTGGAAAGCTTACTGGCTGCCCAAAGCTGGTGGGGCTGCCTTTCCCTGGCCCATCTGGCAGCTCTCCTTTGTGATTCAGTCACTGGTGCCCAGCCCAGCGCTTGCTTGCTGTGGTGGTCACCCCTTGCTAACAGGTGTTTTTATGATGGTTGCTGTGAGTGTGGCTCGTAGCAGATATTCTCAGGAGACAGGTCCATTAGAGAGAGGCAAGGAATGAGGACCAAGGAGAGAGAACAGCTGCCTGAGATCCAGCTGGAATGTAGAACAGATACTCCTCTCTTGCCTAGTTTTTCCCTCCCAGACTTCCAGGCTGGATTTTTCCCTAAGCTCCTATATTTCTTTACTCTTTCTGAAACACAATGTGTGAGTGTGAAAGGAAGTCAGGAAGCTGCCTGCAGGGGGCCCTGTCAAGACAGTTGACTTCTTTCATTATATAATGGCAGCCTGGAGCCTTGTGTTGAGAGGGATTCTGAAGACATCTGGGTTCACGAAAGTGCTGTGATCGATTAGTTATGTCTCGTGCATGGCAGGGGTGGTGTGGCACGCATTTCACATACTGCTGCCTCTGGCTTAAAGGTATTGGGTTTAGTTTTGATCAGACTGGATATGTATTTCATCTAGAAAGATAAGTAGACTTTTTAAATAGGCAAGTTAAATACTTAGACGTTCATATACTTGGATTGGTTTCTACTATTTAATTTTATGTTTTCTCTGTACTATTTCTTTACCCCTTTGTTGAATTTATAAAGTTTTCTGTAATCTCCTAATCTCTCTTCTTGCCTAGTTTGGAACACATAAAAATATTTCTCTTACTTTAGAGGCTATTTTAAAATTTCTAATATACATATTTTTCATTGTTTGTAGCCTTCTGAACAATGCCTTCCCCAAAGCCTATTTTTATCTAGCAGCTTTATCATTTTAAATGCAAATCAATGATTTTCTCAGTCGATTAAATTTGTTTGCCTATTTAATAATTTACTTACTCATCGTTATTTCTCTCACTCCATTACATTATCTTTTTGCTAAATACCACCACTGTCATTACTACTGCTAGTAGTTAGCATTAATTGAGGGCTTCCTATGTATTAGACACCATTCCTAAAACCTAATAATCCTACATGCATTAAATACCTTAATCTTCCATGCAATCACATGAGCTTATCATCCCTACTTTGTGAATGAGGAAACAGAATCCCAGAGAGGCTGGGTAACTGCCTGAGGTCTGGCAGCCAATACACTATAAGACCTGAGAGTCCATTCTTTTATCCATCCTGTTGCCTTTGGCTCTGTTTAAAGTTTTTGTTACAAAATTATATTTACAGAAAAGTCGCAAAGATGGTTGCAAAGACTTTCCATATATCCTTTACCTTGCTTTTCCTAATTTTAACATCTTACAGGACCATTGTGCGCTTAGTAAAATTAAGAAATTCACATTGGTATAGTACTATTAACTACAGACTTTATTTTAATTTTACCAGTTTTTTTCCACTAATGCGTTTTTCTGTTCCAGGAACCAATCCAGGGTACTATATTGCATTTAATATATACATACATTAATTATATATATAATTATATAATTATATATAATTATATATATAATTAAATAATTATATATAATTATATATAATTATATATAATTAATGTGTGTGTATATTATGTATATATTAATTAATATGTCTATATGTATGTATATATATTTTTATTATGGAAGATTTCACAATTATATAAAAGTAGAGAGAATAATAAAATTTGTCTACCACTCAGCTTCAGCAATGATTAATTCATGACCAGTTTGTTTCATTATTCCCTAAAACCAAGTGACATTTTCATTTTTCTGGACCCATTGGCCTGTAGTTTGCAAGTCTATGCCCTCCTCATCACTATTGTACTGCTTTCTACATGGCAATTCTCTAGTCCATGCATTTTATTAATCATGAAGTTTCTATGTTTCCAACACCCAGAACCTTTTTGTTCAAGATGAAATCTTATATCCTTTGTAGAAACAGTTGAAAGAGTCACAGGTGGCAAAGATATGTTTAATTTTTAAAAAGTTAGCATTTAAGGTTTCACCCTGAAAAAAACTTTCAAAAGACTTCAGTCTTTTGCTATTTTTAAAAATATATATTTTTAAATTTTTTGACCAGCTAACAGATTCATGTGTGTTCATATGTAAGAAGTACTGAAGGGCCTAGAACAGAAAGTCCCCCTTCCCCGGCCTGCGGTCACCTAGGTATCTTCCTTGGGGGCAGCCAGTATTCCTTTTGAGTGAATTGATCATCATACTTTTTCTGTAAGGGATCAGACAGCAAATGTAAGCTTTGTGGGCAGACCCATTCTCATGTATCCCTGAAGAGAAAATTTATGCAAATACAAGCGCATATCTATATATGTCCTTTCCCAAACTCTACAAATACGGTGATGTAATATATAGTGTGTTCAGGACTTGGCTTTTATCAGTTAAAACAAGGCTTGGCAAACTATGGCCCAGAGGCCAAATCCTGCCTGTCACCAGTTTCTGTAAATAGTTTTATTGGAAGCTGCACTCATCTCTATACATTGTGTCTGCTTTCAAGCAGAGCTGAACAGTTGTGATAGAGACCATATGGTTCACAAAGCCTAAAAATATTTACTCTCTGGCCCTTTAGAGAAAAAGTTTGCTGTTTCTGAGTTAAACAATATGTCTTAGCCTTTCCATATCAGTACAGAAAGCTTCCTCACTCTTTTTCATGGCAGTGTAGTATTTCATTGCATGGCTGCACCATCATTCATTTCACCCAACACCCCTAATGGCTGTTTGGATCACTTCTGACCTTTGACTCCTACAACTAATGCTGCAGTGAAAAACCTTGTGCTTACCTCACTTTCCACAGGTGTGAATAGATTTACAGGACGAATTCCTAGAAGTGGAAGTGCTCCATCATAGCATAGTGCATTGATACTTTTGATAGCTATTGTCAAATTGTGCCCCTCCTCTGCTCAGGAAGGTTTATCAACTTAATTCTCACCAATGTTATAAAAGTACCCGTATTGCCCCCATCTTTGCCCATAGAATATTCTTAAGCCTTTTGAGCTTTACCAATCTGCTCAGGTCAAAACAAAACAAAACAAAACAAAAAACAAAACAAAACAAAAAACAAAACACTACCCCAGTGTAGTTTACTTTGCATGCCTTTTATTCTGGTGCGTTGCATCTCCTTCCACGTCTTTGACAGGCCTGTGGCTCCTTTCCGCTGCTTGTGGCTTACTCTCCTGGTCGGAGGATCTTCAGGGAGGTGTTTGGGATTCGGGGGTGGTCCTCTCTCTCTGACTCTCGTATGTCACTTTCACAAACAAGCTTTTGGGGAATAAAAGTCTTAAGGACGAACATGGGGTGGCTGTTAGTACCATCAACATTCCAGACATCAGGATTGGGGACCCAGGGGGACCCTGGAGGGGTACTTCCATTCTTCTCTGGACTTGGAAGGCTGACTTTCAGAGGGCTCAAGCTGTCTTCTTCCTCCACTGTGCTTCTATTGACACAGGCCGCCTCGTGCTCCTCCAGCTTTTTGATGGGGACCACATGGCAAGCGTTGTATTTGCAGCTGGCCATCTTTTTAGCTTTCTTGGGGTTCTTCTTCCTGCATGATGCCAGGTGGTATTGAAATCTGCTGAGTGGGATGCGGTGGTGAGGGTTGTAAGGGCAACTTTTTAAGGCTTCTGGCTCCATGGCCACTTGCTCTTGATGCAGAGTAGCTCACTGCCCAGAGTCAAAATGAGATGTCGCTCTTGGTGAGAAGGATGGAGTCGTCCTCTGCCCAGCGTTGGCCCTTGGAACTCTGTAGGTGAAAGTCTTAACTCTTGTTCCCTGTTCTCTGGGACCATGAGTAGTAGATTAGAAACAGGACAAAGACTGTCAAAAGCAGAGGACAGAGTTATCAAATGGCATGTGAGTCGGAAGAACTATATAAAGCAGACACAAGAATCAAAAACCCACAGCAGCCCTGCAGGGAGGTGAAGGTATGTGCCAGCTCCCTAGATTCTGAGAATTACACTGTATGATGTCGAGGGCAGTCACGATGGTCACAATGGGCAGTGTGGGTCATCAGGAAAAGCCTGCTTGTCTATCACTTTTGAGGGGAGGAGAGGCTTTGGGGAAAGATGCCATTCAAAATTGTCCATGGCATGTCTGTTTTCATTTATCTGTCTTTAGAGTAATATGTTTAATATAATTCACAATCTATTTGGGTGTAAGTCTACTACCTTATTTTGTGTTTTCTAACCTACTCTTTATTTTTTTTCTCTTTCCTTCCTTTATTTTAAATGGATAGTTTTAAAAAAATCAATTTTTCCCACTATTTTGTAAGTTATACATTCTCTTATTATTTAGAGATTACTCTACAAATTAACATTAATAGATAACTTATCAAGGTTTAAAGGTTTACCCTCCTTCTGTATAATACAGGGCTTCCCCTATCCCCGCATTTACTCCTTCCTTGACCGATACTGCTGCTCCCTGTGTTTTCAGACTAATTTTTTAAAAATCTCACATGATAGTATTGCTATCGTCATTTTACATTGTCAGTTTATTTACAGTTGCCCTCACGTTTACTCCTCTCTGCTCCTTGTATCTCAGATCTACCACATTCGATCATGTTGTATCTTTTAGAGTTTCCTCTTGACACACTCTTGGTTTTGTTGGTCTGAGGCTATCTTTATTTCACCCTTGTTCTTGATATAATTTCACTGGGTATAGTTGTGTTATTTCTTCACACTGACGCAGAGTTCAGTTTTGTCCAACTTCCACTCTGTGGTTGAGAATTCAGAATCCCACTGTTACCTGATTTTTTTTTAACGTTAATCTCTTTCTTTTCGTACATCTATTTTAAAGATTTTTTTTCTTTATCTTTGGTTTTCCCACAATGTCACTATGATTGTGAGTGGTGAATTTCTTTTGATGTGTTATTTCTTTTATTGAAGTATTTGTTAGACTTCTAGAAGCTGTGAATTAGTGTCTTTCATGAGTTTTGCAAACTGCTCAGCCATTGTCCCTTCAAATGTTGCTTTTTACCTTATTCTCTCACTTTCCTTGAAATAGATGTCACCTCCACTGACATTTCTGTGTCCAGGTGAGTCTTATGGCCACACACAAGTTCAAGAGTCAAGAAAGTACAGCTCTATTATGTGTGCAATAGGAACTTTGTCAAGAGTCCTAAGAATGTACCCTGTCTGTCCTTTTTGTCACCAGTATTCATTTTTCGTTTCTCCTCATGTACAGTGTATTTTCTCCTTCCTGGGCGGGGGGAGGAGGGGATAAAATGGATGACTTAGCTCAGAGTAGGGGATAAATGGTTTGGGGAGTGCTCCCTGGGAGCTTCTTGGGTTCTGGCAGGACCTCACTCTGGACTGGTGACAATTCTAGCGCCTCCAACCAAGCTGTCTCCCATGAGCAATGGAAAGCCCATGGAGTCATGCTCACTGTACCTCCACCCCCCACCCACCCCAAGAATATCTCCTGCTATACTCTGTTGAGAAGGTGTCCTTGGTAAATTGTAACTTCCATATGATTGTGTGACAGAGAGCCTGTTTCTTCAAGCCTGCAGTCCAGTATTGAAGGGACTATGACATAGGTCCTACTGTGAGTTAACAGGTGGTGTAGCATCTGGTTCAGCATCTGTTCTTATGTACCCGTAAAGCCCTCACATGTTTGTTGACAATACTGACAACACTTTTTCTATTCCAGACCCATCGCTTTTTTCATGCTCATGATCAGGGCTGGCTCAGGCTCAGTAATTCAGGCATTCGTAAGTCTGTGAATGGAGATAATGAAAGCACTTCACCCATCATTAAAATCCACAAAGTAAGGAATAGAGCATTAGCTGTTGTAGGTTTCTTTGCTGCCAAGCACCCATTAGTGCAGCAGGCCGACATTTAGTCCATTATGGAGAGGGAAGGCTGGGCTTTTTAATGCTTCTAATGGACATTGCAAATGGCCCTCAAGCCAGCAGCCTTCTCCCAGAATCTGCTCCAAGCCTGGGACCTGACAGGTCGCTCACCATAGCAACACTGAGGGAGAAAGGGATACAGACAAACCCATCTGGGCAGCACTCCTTAGGCCTATCTGTATGTACGTGACCAATAATGCAAGCAAGGTCAGGTCTGTTTTCTGCTTATGCCCCTCCCACACTGATCATCTTGAGGATAGAGAGGAGAAGGTCACAAAGTGTAAAGAAACAATGTTTTCTGAAAATAAAAGATGGTGTATACTGGCCAGCCAAGTCAGCAATTGTCATTACAGGTTTGGATGGAGCTGTTGGAGTATCAGAATCACTATATGTCCAAATCCTTCAAGCTTGGAGACACTTCTTATAACATCAAGGCCAACTTCTCTCCTAGTGCCCATGTCCCCTCCAGAGCATTGCTGGAGGAGGGTCATACAGTGACTGAGAGCTCGCTACCTCCCCAGGAGGTTCACAGTTAGGTTTCTTACACTGAACTGAGCTGACCTGCGTCCTCATGGGCATCAGCAGTTAGTCAGCTAACTGTGTCCTTGGCCTCAAACACATTCTCCAGGATATAAGTTTATTCCAAGCATGGCAAATTCATGCTGTGTGTGTGTGGCGCCAGGACGAGGGGGTCCACTCCATGTCTGGCTCCTTGCGTCTCTTTACATGTCTAGCAGACAGGTGTGGACAGCCTAGATGGCCCCCCTGAGCACTTGAGCTCTTGCCCAGGGCTTCTTCACACTGCTCTTTATGCGCTGCTGGTTGTTCAAGGCTGCCTGGCCTCAGCGCTTTGGGGCTCCTGCTAGCCCCTTGTCTTTGAGGACCTGATTTTGAAAACCCTCTCTGTCCTGTTGTGTAACACTTCTCAAACTGTGACACGCACACCAGTCACCTGGGCTCTTGTTAAGATGCCAGAGTGCACGATGTTTTGGTTACCTTTGTCAAATTTTTGTGCCATGGCTGTGCTAGATTTGTAAAATGAATTGGAACACATTCTATCTTTTTCTGTTATCTGGATGGTTTAAATAGCCCAGAAGCATTCTTTGAAAATTCTAAAGAACCTGTCTGCTATATTCTCTGATCTACACCCTTTTGGAAAATAGTTCTATATATGTTTTCAGGTTGGTTCTATGATTTTCTATTTGTCTTGGCAATTCTAATTTTTCTAGAAAGGCATACCGTTATGGAATGAATTGTGTCCCCCAAAATTCAAATGTTGAAGCCCTAACCCCAATGAGATTGTTTTTGGAGAGGTGTTTAAGGAAGTAATTACGGTTAAATGAGGCTATAAGGATGGGCCCTTTATCTAGAGGACAGATGTCCTTATAAGAAGAGGAAGAGAAAGAGATTTCTCTCTCCACAGGAGCACAGAGGAAAGGCCATGTAAGGACACAGAGAGAAGGCAGGTGTCTGCAAGCCAAGAAGCAAGGTCCCACTAGAAAATAACCCTGCTAGCACCTTGATCTTGGACTTCCAGCCTCCAGATCTGTGAACAAAAATGTGCCTTTATTGTTTAAGCCACCCATCTGTGATGTTTTGTTATGGCAGCCCCAGCCTACCAAGACACGGGCATTGTCCACTGAATGCTCCACATTAACTAGCACACCATAAGGATTTACTATTCTCTTTAATCTAAAAACTCCCCTCTGCATCTTGGTTAACTTTCCTTTCCTTTCCTTTTTCTAATGTGTTTTAAAACTCTCTCTCTTTCTCTCTCTCTCTCTCCCTCTGTCTCTGTCTCTCTCTCTGTCTGTCTCTGTCTGTCTCTCTCTCTCCCCTCCTCTCTCTCTTTTGCTTCCTGCCCCCTCCTTTTATTAGGCTTTTACAAGTCTAGATATCTTACAGTAATTTACAAGTAGCCGATTCTTAGATTTATCATTCTACTGATTTTTATGTTTTCTATTTCATTAACTTTCATTAACTTTCTCCCTAGGTTTAGCTTGTTGCTTATTTTCTAGATTCTTTAGCTGGGTGCTTTATTCACTTCCAGTCTTCCTCGTTTAATGACAAAAACATTGAGAGCCACGGGGAGTGCTTTGGTTACATTCCATGAGTTTTGTGATGTGGAGTTCCAATTGTCATTATGTTCTGAATGGCCTATAATTGCAGTTTTGTTCCTTTCTTTGACTTGGGTTATTTAGAAATAAATTTCTAAGTGATTTAATTTTTTAAATTTATTCTTTTGTTTTTAATTCCTGCTTTTATTATATTGTGGTCAGATAATGCAGCCTGAAAAGGATTGCTCAGTAGTAGTTCCTCAGAGGTTTTCTTTGTGGCCCAGAATGTCTTCAGTTTTAGTCATTTCCCTATAGATGCTGGAATTAACTGTCTTATCTGTTCAGATGCACTTATTAAATGATGCTTATTTTTCCAAGCTGACATTTCTTGGAACAGGAGTCCTACAAGTTGCTCTAGGAACTGGCATACAGCTGCTCTGGGTGGCTTAAATTTACGTCCTCACACTTCTGGAAGCTGGAGTCCTACACGTCACTCCTGGGGAGTCACAGTGACCACCTGCTCAATCCAAGAAGTCTTAGAGTAAGCCCCTCCCTTTGGGCCTCTGTGCCCACCCTGTGAGTCCTGAGTCCCTGCCCTGCCCATTTTTACAGGAGGGGCTTCCAGGGGGAATAGCTATGTGGTCTCCATAGGATGCTGGGCCAGTCTCAGTTGAGGTGAGGTTTGCTGTCCTTCAGCTTTGTCATCATGGAGGTCCTGTTGTCTGAGGGACTCAGCTGAGGGGTGGAGCTATGTGGCAGTGATTTTGCTGTGGGCTCTAGGGTGTCTGTCTGCTCTGCAGCCAAAAGTTAGCTGGGTCCCTGAACATGGGAACAATCCATACTTCATTCTAACAGGTATGGAAAGTAGTAAAGACATACAGAGCTTAAAGTATGTGATTCAGGCAGCCACCTCAGTGGGCATCTGAAGGCCTTTGGGGAAACTGTTGGAAATTATATAAAACACAGAACTCAGAATTACCCCACCCAAGATGGTGAGGGAACTGGGGCATAAAAACACCAACTTCCCAAAGCTTCATCTGTTAGGGGCATTTCGGGGCTGTGTGTGAGTTCCTTGGCACTTCCAACCTGCCAGACATGGGCAGTTCTGCAAAGGAGAGCCCTCACCCCCAGATGCAGATACTGGAGGCAGAGGTTGGTCAGAACGCTCGGAAAAGTCCCGTGGAGATGGGAGGGCACTGACCCCTTCTGCCACAGGGTCCCTTCAACTTATGGAGATACATTCCTTCTTATTTGGTGACTTATGGAGTAGTCAGTCCAACAAATGCTTAACAACCAGCTCTCAAAAACAAAACAAAACAAAACAACAGAAAAACCACAGCTCCCTGACTTGTAGCATCTGCCAATTTCCCTGGTATCAACACTCCCACCACGGCCAATTTCAGTCTGCCAATGGTTTAGCAACTGATATAATAATACGAAAATTTGTTCTTCATTTTTGTTGTTGTTGTTGTTGTTTTTAGAGAGTCTGTTCCACAGGAACTTTATGTGGAAGGGTGGTTGGTGGGGCAGGATTTCATATACCAAGGTCCTCCGGCAAGCTACCATCAAATATCAGGAAAATCTTACTCCAAGGTCTAACAATTTGGATTTGGGCTTTTGCTCTAATCTGAGTCTTTGATGAATTTAGTCTGTGCACATTTATTGTGACACTTATTATGTTCGATCTTATTTCTATCATCTTATTTCTGCTTTTTGTTTTTAATGAGCCATTTAATGAGAATTAATTTTCTTTACTGGGTTAGAAGTCATACATTTGTTTTTGTTATATCAGAGGTTATTTTAAATATAAAAATCTTGATTTCCCATAATATTTTTCTCTTTCCTCTCATATATCTCATTTTGGGGGTAGGAATAATTTGAGATTTTTAGAACCAAATGATTATGATCATGGTTATTCATAATAAATTATTTTAACATATTGTGTATCTTCAGCTTTAATATCTATTTTTGACATTTGTGGTAAGTTTTATGCCTCATTATTATTTGTAGTCAGCTCTGTATTTTTGCATCCTGGTTGCTAGTTTCTATTTTCTTTGTACTGTCTCTTCCCTATTCTTGAATTCACTGTTTGGATTCCTCAATCTTATCTTCTGCTTCCAGACGATGCTGGAGCCCTCTGAGCTCAGTTTTCTTCCTTACTTCTCCTGTCTGCATGCCCACGATTCACCAATCAGCACCTCAAGATCAAACCATCTGCTGAGTGCAAATTTGTGAGTCCACCTTGCTGTTGATGTCTCCTCTTGGATGTCTCATGAGCACCTCACACCTAGCCCTGCCCAAACAGTCTAAAAACAACCTTTCTTCCCTAATAGTTCCTGCTTCTGAGTTCTCATCTCAGTGGAAGACGCCACCACCTGTCTACTTCTATCCCCTCCCGCAAAGCAGGAGCCCTGGTTCCTTTCTTTCCCTCACTTCTCACCTCCATGTCTAAACCCATCACAAAGTCCTGCCATTCTTACCTTTGGAACACATTTTGAATGTATCCCATTTCCTTCATCCCATTACCCCTGCACTAGTCCTAGTGACTATTGTCTCTTGCCTGGTCTAGGTTAGAAGTCTCTTAACTAGTCTCCCCAATTTCCCTCTGGCCTCTGTCTGGACTAGACCCAGAGAGAACATATAGATATCTAGATAACTAGTTTCCTCTCTTCTCACTGCTATTAAGATATAGTCAGGATCCTTCCGGTGATACTTTATAACATTGTCAGTTTACATTTATTTCTCTCTATCTTCTGATAAGTACGTGTCTCCCCCAGTAGACTCCCAGCTCCCCAAGGCATGGTCCATGTCTGTTTCAGGTCCCTCCTGTATCCCCAGTACCCAGCATAGAACCTGGCAGCTAGAGGTGTTTAAGGGATATTTGTTAGCTGAAATGAGTAAGTGAGTGATTCAGAGCTGGTCACAGCTAGAAGTGCCATTGAAGATCATCACTATTATTAACAATAGACCTTGAGGCTGAGACCCCAGGGAGGGGAGGGCCCCTGAAAAACCTGGGTGATGAGAGCCAAATTTCAGAGTTTTGATATCTAAAGTGCTCTTGAAAGCTATGGCTTTTGATTGTAAGAGCCAGATGCTAGAAAGAAAAAAAAAGTGTTTGTTTGCTTATTTTTTAGTTCTCTAAGCTTGGCTGATCATACACAAAGCCAGGGGGATTCAGAGCACACATTTTATGCCATAAACTGTAGAGTGGGGAAGAATAGGTGGTGGTGAAGAATGTTCGGTGCAAAAGAAGGTGAGTTCAGTTAGTGATTGGAAGGACCAGGTTTGGGTTTAGAGTGACTGGGGGAGGGAGTGTGGTTTGGGTTTAGAGTGACTGGGTTCCCGACAATGAGTCCAGCACCCCATCCCCTGAGGTGATAGCAGCCCCAGTTAAGGTTGTAGGAACCCCAAAAGAACCCTCAAAGTGAAGTCCAATATGGCGCCCGCCTGGTAGAGCAGCAGTGGCTGAGGGAGGTGTTGGAATGGGGTGGCCTGAGGACAGCGCCGATGAGACCAAGGATCCCAGCACAGTGTAGGGGAGCGGACGAGAGGCCTTAAGCCCCCAGAGGGGACACGCAGGTGGCTGAAGGTGAATGCTGTCTTGAGTGGGCTGCAAGGTCCTTGGAACAAATTATGGGGGGCCATGGCAGAACTGTAGTTACTTCTGCAGCAGCAGCAGCAGCAGCAGCAGGAATTGGAGTGACTCAGACTCCAGGGAGACCGGCGAGGGCTGGTGTGGTATGTAAATCCCTCCCCCACCACCAGCTCAGATCACCTCTGGGTGGCGTGTGTGAGTGTGTGTGTGCACATGTGCGTACACGTGCAATCTGAATGCAATGAGTCGAGTGAAGAAGCTGTGCTGTTTTGTGTTTGCAACTTTTCCCCCTACCTTCAGTGGAAAGGGGAGCTTGAAGGTGAGAATGAGTTTAAATATGAAGGGATAGGGAGATTCATAGGTTTAAATCCCTGGGATATGGTCTGGCACACTGATCCCTGCTAATCGACTCTTACCCTCGTATTACTTGAGATTCCAGCAGGAAACAGAATCCAACTCAGTTGGACTAGTGAAAGGAATGTTATGGAAGAGTGGGTGGGTCAAAGAGACCCACCCAAAGATGAGCAAAAATGAGAAGCCCAGGGGTTTGCGTTATTGGGGTTTGTTGAGAACCGTAGGTGTAACGCAGGGGTCATCCCACAGGAGCTGAAGTTGTGGAGGAGCCGAGCTAGTACTGCCTGAAGAGGAAAGGCAGCAAGGAAGACAGACTCCCACCCCTCTCTCCTCCTCCCAGTCTCTAAGACCCTAAAGCCTGCCAGCAAGGGTGTCTGGGTGGTGCAGCCCAAAGCGCCTACCTTCCAGGGCACAAGGCAGGGCAGGAAAATGGGCTGGGCAAGGAGTCAGTGGTAAAGAAGACCTGGCACACCCTTCTGATTGAGTAGATGGGGAAACTGAGGCCCATACAGGGGGAGGATTTGTCTAAGGTGACTTAGCAACCGAAGGGCAGAGGACTCATGACCTTCTCGTTCTCCTATGAGAGCTCATTGCCCCAAACTGTGCTGCCTTATTTCCTTAACACACGACTGTATTTTCTCATTTTCAAACCTTATTACAAAAAGAAATCAGAAAATGCAAAACTGTATGAAGGAGAAAATAACACGCTGCTGTCTGTTCGTCCAGATTGCCCCTCTATGCATGGACACACACATTTAATAAAAACGTTAGTGGGCTGAATCAGGAGGGAGAAGTGGGCTTGTCTGCAAGACCTTGGCAGAACCTGCACCCAGTGGGTGAGCAGCAGGGTTCCTTGGAAGAAAGGCACACCAAAAACAGGAGGAAAATGCAAAAAAAAAAAAAAAAAAATGGTGGAGGGAGAGAATGGTTGGTGCTTGGGCCAGCCTCAGTTTCCCCAGTTGTTCCTGGGTGGGGTGGTTATGAGGATTAAATGGGAAACACGTACGCGGCAGAGCATTCGCAAGTTCCCACCAGGAGTCCTTTCACCCCCCAGCCTCTGCGTTCTTATCTGCACCGGGAGTGTCCGGCTCACATCTTTTCTGGATGATAACACGGTCCTGTGTAGGGACTCAGCACTGGTGATTGCCCAGATGTGACGTTTGGGTCCTTGGAGTCGCCCTGGGCAGGGGGGGGGGGCAGGTCGTGCCTGGCACATCTTGAAGCTCAGTATGTACCCAGCCAGAGATGTGTCTGATGTTCGATGGTGTTTCGAGAGACAGTTTTTATGTAAATAGTTACACGCACGCGTTAATGAATATTAGCAGGGCTGATCATAAACACGTGGGACAACTGATATGGTGCAGAAGTCAACCAATCAGGATGAGTGGTGGCAGTAGATACCACGTGAAAGTCTCCTGCTGCCCATTTTTGGGTAGAAGCTGAGCAGCACTGTTTTCCTCACCTGCCTGCTGATTGGGGTGCTAATGGTTGCCCCAGAGCAGGTTCATGCTGTTTTCACCACACTGGAGATGCTGATAGTGGCATGACCACCGCAGACCTTCTTGAGGATTTGAGCTTCAGTCATGGGGGCCCGGGGGAAGGTAGGTTGGAAGGAAGGAGGGTTGGGGTGTGGTGGGAGACCTGCTACTTAGAGCCGGACCACCTGGCAGGCCCCTTCTTATCAGCATGTTTCTGGGGCATTTATCCAGTCAGGGCCCCATCCCTGCCTCGTTTGTTTTATCAGGAGGCCAAGGGCCATGCCTAGCATCCTAGAGCTCAGTGTCACTTTCCTTATTTTTAGCTGTGCATTGTATTCCTCCTCCTCCTCCTCCTTTCTCCTCCTCCACCTCCTCTCCTCCTCCTCCTCCTTTTCCTCCTCCTCCTCCTCTTCCTTCTTCTTCTTCTTCTTCTTCTTCTTCTTCTTCTTCTTCTTCTTCTTCTTCTTCTTCTTCTTCTTCTTCTTCTTCTTCCTTCTTTCTTCTTCTTTAAATTTTCATTGCATTTTTATTATGATATAAAATACAGAAAAAAATGCATGAAACTCATATATACAGGTTAACACATGATTGTAACTCCTTCCCAAATTCAGGAGAATGGGAGTCCCAGGAGCCCCCACTGTCCCCCCAGAGATAACCCCTATCCTGACTTTTATAATAATAAGTTTTGTGTTGTTCTTTATAGTTTCACCACTGGGCAAGCCACTGTTCATTTTTATTTGTAAAATTGTAATCTTTTTGATTTTTAAACATTTGGTAATTCTTTTTTTTTTTCACTCCTCCTTTCCCCCTCCCTCCCCATTCCCTATTTATAGTAAGTGAAACTGTTTGTTTATCCACATCTACTGTGGGGATTCAAGTTTCTCTTTTTAAAATGAGTTATTTTGCATAAATACATTTAGGAAAACAATTAAGTACATAATGGTTCAGGTAGCATATGAAATGAGCAAGGTGAAGGTGTTACCCAAAGAACTGGAGTTTGGGAACCACTGGTTCTGTTCCATTTACAAAAAGAAAAAAGTCCTGGAGAGGTCATTGGCGGTCAGGGACCAGAACTCAGGTGCTGTGCCTCCAGGCAGACCCCGCCACTAGATATCCTTGGCCTTGGGAGGCACCCGCCGCCGGTATCCTTTGGGAAGCCCAGCAGCTGCACCGCCGCCATGACCACCAGGGGGCAGCACTGCCCCAGGTTCTGATGCCCTCACAGCTTCACCAGCGGGAGGCTGGTGGGGGTGAAGGGCTGAGCCGCTTAACCCCGGGCTCTGGATTCTTCTGGATTTAGCCTCGTCTAGGGGTCCTCAAACGGAGGTCTGGGACCCACTCCCTTCAAAACTACCTGGGAGCTTGTCAACAGTGTAGATTTTGGGGTCCTCCTGGACCCACTGAATCAGATTTATGAAGCTCCAGGTCTGTGGGGTTGGGGGTGTGGAGGTTTGGACAGTAAGGTTACCTCCTGGTGAGTTTTGAGAACTGCTCTAGGGAGGTGAGCAGTCTTCCTGGGTCAGAGAGAGGGAGAGGGAGACGGGGAGGGGAGGGGGAGAGGGTGAGGAAGAGGAACAGAGGCAGGGAGAAGGAGGGAGGGAGGGAGGGAGGGAGAGAAAGAGAGAGGGCAGATTATCACATACAGAACAAGTGGGAGTGACAGACCTGGGGCTTGGGTTTTTACATTATGGCCCCACCTCTTACTTGGATAGGTGGCACATTTTGTTTGTTCTTAGCGTTTCTCTCCAGATAATTATTCACCCATCCATCTACTATCCATCATCATCCATCCACTACCTATCTACCTTTCATGCACCCTCTGCCCATCTGTCCACCATCCATCCGACATATAGTAACTAAACTTACTTTGTGTCCGTTTTAGGTTTGAGGCTATGCTGATGGACAAGAAAGACATCATCCCTGCCTTCCTCGGAGTTCATGCTTCTGTAGGGGAGCTAGACAATAGCAAATAACCCCATACAAATGAAATTACAAATCGTAATAACTGCTTTGAAGGTGGAGGACTATAGGGTGCTATGTGAGTGAAGAACTGCTAGAGGAAGATGTGGGATCGTGCAAGGACTTCTCCCCTTAGGAGATCACGTTTGAGTTGAGATCTGAAGGGTGAGTAGGAGTTAACGAGGCAGAGTCAGGGGTGAGAGTATTTCAGGTGGAGGAGTCTGCGTGTGCAAAGGCCCTGAGGTGGGAATGAGCTCACTGTCTCTGAGGACATGCAAGAAGGCATCATGGCTGGAATGCAGGGAGAAAGGGGCAGTGGTTGGACCTGGGGTTTGGACTATAGGCAGGGACCTCAAATTTTTCATCTTCAAAATGGGGCAGTACGGTTTGTCTTGCAAACAGGATTAAGTATAATGAGTCCAAAATATCTAGTATAGTGCCGAGTGCCGAGTACACGGTTGTATCAAGAGCTGTGAATGAGTGTGGGAGGTGGGCGCCTGGGCGGGGAGCACAGCCTGGTCAAAGGGTGAGCCAGGGGGAAGCACCGAGCAGGTGCCAGGATCAGAGCTGCTGTCTCAGTTGACTTCAGGGACCAGCTGAGAAGCATATTTTAATTGTGGTGAAAATTACCGTTGGCATCCCTCTCTTGTTGAAAACAAAGTGAAATTGGAGAACATACTGTTGTCTTTAACTAGGCCAAGATGACTAATTATTAGACTCATTTTCGAAAGGTTACCATATGCAGACATGCGATTAGATGGAGAGAGGAGAGTGTGGAAACCTGATTCATTCTGAAACCCCGAGACGTGCAATGCGTGCAGGGTTTCTGAGCATAATGACTGTGAACATTCGGTTTAACTCAGCTGTCACCACAGGCGTTGATACAAAATGAAATGTTTTGCATCAGCTCCACAGAGCATCTTGGGCAGCTCGTGGCAGTGCTGGGGGGAGGGGCTGGGGGGCGAACCTCTGCAAAATTGTAAAGGAGTGACTGACTGGGAGCTAGTAAGGGAGGGAGGAAGGGACCACCAGACTCTGAGTCCTTGCTACGGCTTGGACACTTAGTGACTGTTTGGCCTTGGCAAACCCCCTCCCATCTTTGGGCCTTTGTTTCCCTATCTGGACAAAGAAGGGCCAGACATGATGATCTCTCTGTAAGGGCCAGTTCTGTTGGTGGTATATTTACTGATGGTGTGGTCTTGGATGTCACCTTCATCTCTCTGGGCTTCAGTTTCTTTTTGATCATTTCTCAGTTCCCTGAGACGTTTGGCTCCTTTGACTCCCCAGCAGGTTTACCCCTCCTTCGAAGTCCAGCGACGCTAAGCTCCCCAGTCCAGACTCCACTGAGAACGAGTGATTGTCGTTCCTTCCCTGTGGGTCAGTGGTTTAATCTGGGGGTGTGGAGTCCTTAGGGTGTCTTCCATCTGGGGTTGCATAGGTCCAGTGGGGTCCAATCTGGGAATGCAGCAGTCCACTAGGGTCCAATACTCACAGACCCAAGGGGACTCTGAAAGGGCTTGAACCCCTTCAGGTACCACTTCCTGGGACTTGCAAGGGAACAGTTATGAAGCCAGTGTCAGGGCTAAACGTGGACTGAGGCTGGGTGCCGAGTGCAGTGCTGGGCACTTGGACACACACGATCTCATAGTCTTGTCACATGGCTCATGTGAGGTATGTATCATTATTCATACCTCTGAGAGGAGAGGGGCTAAGTAATTTTCCCAAGCCACACAATGAGCACGGGGAAGAGGGGGCCTTATTTACTCGAGCCTATTTGATTCCAACCCCACCTGGGTTTTGGAAACTGATGCCACCATCTCATTTACTTCACCATCATTTAACCCACCATCTCATTTAATCCGTACAACACAGCACAAAGCCATCGGCAGATATCAGGGTTCAGAGGCTTCGTCTCAAAGCAGAACGGGGGAGACCTTGGAGGTGAGTGGGGCACCTGGCGATTTCTCCACCCATCCTCCACTTTCTAGGCTGGACCGGAAGGCAGAGTTGCACTGCGCGTGCGCGGCTGTGTGGGCCTGCGCACTTGCCCCTTCCTGCAGTCAGACTCGGTGGTGCCCGTGCATCACTGTGGTGGGCTGTAGCCACCATCAGTGCACGTCACTAAGTATCCAGGCATCTCATGGTAGTTTTGTCAACACACAATTTTTCCCTTAAATGTTGACCTTAGGGCTCAGCCAGACTAGGTCAGGGGTGTCCTCCCAGACTCTTGAGTACACTGATTGCCATTATTAGAATATCTGACACCAAGTAAGTAAGTGGTTGTGTCTGGACCCAGACTTTGCCTCCAAACAGCAGGATTGCCCATGGGCCAATTATCCATGTCAGAGATTACATCACCCTAACTGGTCCTTCTTATCAAAATCAGTATGGCACTCAAACTGAACCTAAGCCACTATTATCAGCAATATATTTAAGAATGTGATGCATCATTTAAAGCTGTATTTAAATATAAATGGTTCAACACAAATACAATATTCTTGCTCCACATTGACTCTAGGGGTGGACCCAAAGCCCCCAAGCATGTGAATATGATTTTTTCAAACTATTTCCCAAATCTGACCACTTTTCACCATTTCCACTTTACCACGTTTATCTAAGCCACCAGCAAACGACTTGCATTATAGCAACAGCCTCGTTGGCCTTCCTTCTCCGCACTTGTTCACCCTGCATGTTATTCTCCACATGCAGCTGAAGGATCCTGTTAGAAATGTCAGTCAAGTCATGTCAGTCTCTGCTTGCAGCCCTTGAGTGGTGTCCCTTTCACTCGGAGTCGAAGCCAAAGTCTTTACAAAGGCTTACATGGCCTTACAAGCCCGTGCTGCTCCCGCTCTGAGCTTATCTCTTCCTTTTGCTCACCTCGTTCCAGCTTCTCTTGTCTCCCTGCTATTCCTCCAAGTGCATTCCCATCTCAGGGCCTTTGCACTTGCTGTTCTGCCTGGAATACCCATGCATATCTTCTCCTCTTTCACATTTCTGCTCGGTTGATTCGAGCTACACTATAATTTGATATTCCTTTTCAGAGTATAGCTCTACATCATCACTTTCATGGATGCCTATACTCTTTCTTCACTTCATCTTCACTGTAATTACCAACATAAGCAATTGGATGTATTTTGGGAGCCATTTCTCACACCAAAAAGCAAAATTTCATTCACTTCTTGGAAGTAGCCGGGAACATGGAAAGACTAAGAGAAAATAACCAGACCCTGTTGAGATGTGTTGGGTGGTGGGCTTGGCTCACCTCGATGCTTTCTATACTTAGCTCTGCCGGATGCATCATTTGAATCAATTCATCAGTAACAATGTATCAAACAAAAATCTCATGCCCTAGTATTTGGGGATGGCTTACAAACAATCAATGATGACTCGATCAATGCCAAGGAATCTGTTGAATTTATTTACTCAATCTCTGCTTAACCATGGTATCTTCCCAGCATCTGTGGTTCCATCATATGCCGAAGTTCTCTTTGTTTACTCTTGGTTCTGGAATCACAGTGCCCAGGGTTCTGTCAAAGGCCCAGGCTCTCTCCAGGTGTGAGGCTGCGAGATGGCCGTGTTTGATCTTGCAGTGTTCTTGTGAGCTAGGCTTTTAGCTCTGGCCCCTTTCTCCCTTGATTTCTCTCATATTGTAGACAATGGAAGGTATTGAAAGCTCAGATTTTTTTTTTTTTTTACTTTTCAAACTCATGAAGGACTCTCCTCTGGCTTCCTTGATATGTGGTCTCCTTTATTCCAGCTGCTTGCTGGACCGATTTTGTGGACCCTGGCCCTCCATGGGATGCAGGGATGAGCAAGCAGAACTCTTGCCCTTTGAGGATGTATAGTCCAGCAGGGGAGTGGGGGACAGGCATGGCAGCACCTCTGGAGTAAGGAGAGTGACATGCGTGCCAGGGAGAGGAGGGGAGCTGTGACTATACTTAGGGTGGAAGGGTCAGGGAAGGACTTAACTGTTTTCATAAAAATAGTGCATATACTTTAATATAAAAAAAACCCAGAAAAGTACAATAAATAAAAACAAAAAGACCCCCTCTTGCCCTCAAAAATCATCATTAAATTATGTTTCTGTGTGGAGTGTCTAGATAGAGAGGAAGCTAGGAATATTTTTGTAAAATGGGAGACTTTTGAAAGGACAAAAAAGTCATTTAGTGTAATTTACCTGACGTTAACAGGAAAAGGTAACCAGTGAAAGCAAAGGCATTTCTGAACCTCAAAGAAACATGACATGATCACCAATGCAATTGTTTCTTAAAAGATCCCTCCAAATCTAACAAGAGACTAGGAGTGGAGAGTCATAGGGTTTTAGAAACCCACATAGTTTATTATAAGCACAATTAACAATGTTATTCTCAGATAAAATCCTTAAATTAATCTGATGGTGGATTTTTTTGAGACAGCAATGTAAAATTGTCCATCAAATCAAGACATGGTCCTATTCTGTGAAAAGTCTGGGGTTAACTTTGCTGTTCCTGTCCTCATCCATTTTGCACAGAGCTGTGTACACTCAGTTCTGAGTTTTGACAAATGCATAGCCACAGTTGCCCCCACAATCCATCGAGATGTGAAATGGTTCCATCACTCACTTCAGTTCTCTAGACTCCTCTGTAGTCAACCCCTCATTCAATACCTGAGCCTTGGCAATCGCTAACCTGTTTCCTGTACCTATAGTTTTGCCTTTTCCAGAAAATCACATAACTCAGGGAAGATAGTCTTAGAAGCTGGGCTTTTTTTCACTTAGCATAATGCATTTGCGATTAACCATGTAGCGTGTTGCAGTCGCTCACTCCTTTTTATCACAACTGGGTTTTCTGTTAACCAGTTAAAGGACATTTGAGTTGTTTTTAGGTTTTAGCAATTATGAATGAAGTTGCTCTAAACAACTGTATTCAGGTTCTCCACTTGGGAGGCACAGGTAGGTCTCAGTTTTCTTTTTTTTTTTGGGGGGGGGGTCAGTTAGTATTCATCCATTAATATTCAGAATTTTGATGACATCTCTTCTGTCATCATTTCTGTTATATTTGTTCCTGAAAGTTTATGCCTTTAAAATATCCATAGTCTTGTTATATAGTTTTATAGCAGGAAAAAACTGCAGTAAATTTTTCTTCTGGTTTTGTTTTCTTCTAGACTGGATTCTTTGCCCATGTGTGATTTTTTTTCTTGGGGTGTTGGTTGAAATGTGTTTACATGGTTGTCATTTGTTTCTTGTGTCCAGGGATGTCTCTTTGGATATTCTTTTTGCTGTCACATAGTATGGCTTTTGGACTCATTTGTTTAGCTGAGATGGGTTTGTTTTTCATGCCAAGCCATAGTGTGGGCTCTGAGTATTTTGTCTTCTGAACATTTTTCCTTCTGCCTGGGGTCCTGGTGGAATGAAGGACAGGAGAGTGGATAAGCTCACGCTGTGTGGAGCCTTTAGAAGAAGTACCTGGGGCCACTGTCTCTCTCACTTGTGAAATTTTGCCAGTATATTATGCTAGGGTCACACCCTCAGAGGGAAAAGGATAACTTTTCATTAGAATGTGGGCCGGTTAATAGTCGTTGGCCCCAGCTTTGTTAGGGAGGGAGAGAGGACAACAAGAAGTCACACCAAACATTCTGAGACAAAAAAGTGAAGGTACGGGGTGAGCCCTGTGGGCCAGCTGGTGGCCAAGTTAGGCTGGTGCGATGGAGGGGATAGGATGAGGTCCCCAAAGCCTGGAGCATCCCTGGTCTCCTTCATGGCCACCATGAGCAGGTGGGATGGGAGTGGGACAGCCCAGCCTGGAAATGCTGGCAGTGGACAAGTGCCCCTGTGACTGCTTTTGAGATGTGTTCCAGGATCAGAATCCTAGGGTTGAGAATCTGGAAGGCTCTGAAAGGGTGGCTGAGTCTGACTCCATAATAAGGTCGAGTCACCGGGAACCATTTATTGACGTTTCTAGGGAGAAATGAGAAGGAATACATCAATTGAATAAGATGATGTTCGTTTATTACATCCATGATGTCTTTCAAGGCTTTGAAAACCACTCTCTTTTGTCTAATTAGTCATTGTGACCATGTCTCCATGGAAACCATTATGTTTGTGTAGACACGTGTGCATCCATTAAAGGGACACAGTTACGAAATGTGCACTGTGGACTCAGGGTGGAGTGGCTTTTTACACCACAGCCATCCGGGCTTCTGCAAAAAGTGTCAGAAAACAAGCAGATGGCTGTCCCCGTCCACAAAGAGAGACATTCTGGCGTCAGGCCCTGGACCTAGGGGAGTGTGAAACCCAGGAAAACTGAATGCTGATGAGCAGGCCGACAGCCCGAAGGGACAGAGTCCTCCTCCTCCTCCTTCTTTTCTCTCTCTCTCTATCTTTTTTTTTTTTTGGAAGCTGTGTCAAAGATTATTTTTAACCCATGAATTAATGAAGGAACCAGTGAGGTGTTAAGAAGTGACTCAGAAGAGAACTAAGAGCACACTAGGTAATCACGCAGCTGGAAATGAGTTGGTTAATAGATGCAAAATTGGCTTCTGCCAAAGGGGAATAAAGGAAGTGAGGAGAAGTTTCAGTTTTTCATTTAAGAAAATATATATTGAGAGCCGACAAGTGCCCAGTGCAGGGGGAGTAATGGGGGGAGGTGAGTGCTGTGACTCAGGGATGGCCAGGCTGGGCCACCTAGTCCTGGGCCATCCATGAGGGCTGCACACAGAGGAGCAGAAGGCTGTCAGGGGAGGAGGCTGGGTGGGCTCCCATCTGCTTGTGTTGGTGTCCCCAGCACCCAACGCAGGCCCAGAAGAAGGTACATGACCTCCTCACCTTGAGGCATCAAGGCATGAATGGCGGAGGACTTCCTGCGAATGGAGTTGGGCCCGACCTCCTAAGACCCAAGGTATAGGACACCCGCTCTGGGGCGGGAAACCAGTCCCTCCCAGGTAACCCCTCATCACTCATTTCTGCCTCAGACCTGAGAGCTGTAAAGGGCTTTTGATCCTGCTGACGCTTTTGTCTGAGCTAGTTTCTCAGATGCAGACCATCAGCACGCGCTATAGCAGTACTACAAGGATGAAGTCCTCAGATGCCAAAACACTTTTTGTGGAAGCAAAGAGAGGAAAATATAATGAGAGTGGTACTTTGCTTATCCAGAAACTTCACCTATCTGGACCCAGGGAACAAACAGAAGTGCAGCCATCCCAGATATCATTGTCTATAATTCAAGTCCTCGTTCATAGCCATTTGCTCTCGTTTTGCACACAATTCTAATAACCCCGGTGAGTTTTGGCTTCCTAGTCATAGCGCTGTTGGTGTGGCTGTTGGCAGGCAGTGATACCAACAGGAGGGAGCAGCTGAGAGCCTGTCAGTGAGGTCGGGAGCTGGATAAATACACAAGCAGTTACAAGATACTGAGATAGAACATGCTGGGACCATTGGGTGTTGGAGCACAAGCTCTCCACTCACCCCTGGCCTAGCCCAGCTATTGACCGTGCTTAGTGACAGCCTTGAATCCCCCAGGAAAGAGGTTCCTGACTACAGCAAGAGTTTGGGGGCCATAAAGTGCTGGGTTCCGTTCTCTACTACTTTGGGGCTCCAGGCAAATCTTATAGTAATGCCTTCTTCTTAGGGTGTTGGGAGGGTTAAATGAATTTACAGGGTGCATAGTAAATGCTCATTAAAACTTAGCTGCTATAAGCAGGGAGGTGCATGATAGTTGCATGTGACAACATGGATGAACCTCGGAAACATGACGATGGGGTAAGAGTCAGGCACGAAAGGGAACCCACTGTACGGTTCCAGGTACAGAAGTCACAAGAACAGACAAAACTCATCTGTGACATTAGAGGTCAGAGCAGTGGTTATGGGAAGTAGTGACTCAAGGGGGCCTTGTCTCTTCTGTTGGTAAACAGAAGGGATACAGAAATCCACATGGAAGAGAGGTGCAGCAGGTTAGCGATTATCGTAAAGCACCCAAGAAGCTGTCCTGGTCAGTCTCCGTCCTGCCTCCAAGTGTTTTGTTTTTTGATCTGGGTGTAGGGGTGCTCAACTTATCAAAAGTCAGGAAGCTATGCACTTATGACAGGCCCACCTTTCAAAACGCCAATGAAAAGTTTTAAATGTCCGCTATTATTATTATTGTTGTTACTGATATTATTGTATTTAACCTCTTTCAGCCTTGAACTCTTCATCTGTGTAATGGGGATGATGGTCCCTTTCTTTACACAATTGCTATTAAGATTTGGTGTTCACAGCACATTCATTCGCTGGTCCAGTCAACAAATATTTATTGAGTACCTACCATCCTGGGCACTGTTCTAGGTGCTGGTGAGAAAGCAGAGAGTCAAACAGACAAAAATCCCGGGCCTCATCTGTTGGCAAGGAGAGAGAGACGTGTTAGGCGTTCACTTAAAAGGACCTATTAAATTCTGACAGTGCCCTCTGGTTTTAAAAACAAAATCCTGTTTGTTTGGTTTGGTTTTAATTTGGCTCCTTAAATAATTAGCGTCACTTGTTATGAAATCTTGTTTAGAACAGTGATACCAGCAAAGGTATATATATATATATACTGCCCTGAGAATTTCTGCCGTTTCTAGAGTTTCCGAGTACAGTTAAATTGTGAATTAGAGCAACTATCCTTCATGAGCTGCAGCGTTGGGGGCCGAGGGATAGATGTCCTGGCAAAGCAATGCCTTCTCCCTCCTGCTTTGAGGAGCTTAGCTTTCCAGGCCCTGAACCCTGCAGGCAGGAAAGCGTTAAGAAAGAAATGTGCATTTCTACTGAACAAGAAAATCAACTTAGAAAAGAAATGTGTATTGGAAAATATCTATTTGCCTGCAAAATAATGTAAAAATAATGAGCTTCTATTCCCCTTTGATGTGCAGCGCACGCTTTTAAGGAGAGATTCTGCATTTCTGAGATACTGGGCCTGGCGTGTAATGAAGTGGTTGTTATGGCAACAACTTTCAAAAGCAAGTATTTTCTGAGAGATGTGCTCCACACAGCCAGCGTGAGAGAGGAAAACATGAAAACAGAGACAGGGAGATGAGCTTGACGGAAGGCATCAGATACAGGGAGAGAGCATCTGCGCTGTGTCCGAGGAGAGAAACGTGCCCTCCGACCCCACCCCAGCCGGGCTTTGCAGACTGCAGGGGAAGCCAGGCCCCTGCCCTGGAAGGGGTCTCTGTGAGGAATGGAGGGCAGGTCCCAGAGGAGGACACAGCTGAGACTGTGTCTCTCAGCTGAGATGTAGCCTGAGACCAGGAGTTTTATCACCAATTCCTCTCCTAGGTCCCCTCCTTCAGGCTGGCCTCCCAGACTCACCCTCTGCCTCTCCCATCCTTCCATCAGCTTCCTCCTGGCCCCTTGCTCAAAAGCATTAAAGGTCCCCCATTCGTTCCAGAGCCCAGACTTCACACTAGCATTCAGGGTCTCCCACTCACTCTACTCCCCCATGTGCCTGGGGGTCCTGCCAAGCTGGTACCCAGTGTGTACAGACATGGCATCAAGAGCTGGCATTCATCAGATCATATAATCTTCACGACAAGCCCAAGGGCCTAGAGCAGTGCCTGGTACAGAGTGGCTGCTCAGTATCTGTTTGTTGAGTGAATGGATGGTCCTTCTCTGGGGCTATTGCTATCGTCCCCATTCTGCAGATAAGTAAGTTAAAGCTTGGTGACCTTTAAGTGACTTGCCCAAGCCTGGAGGACAGTAAGCAGTGGAGCTCAGTGTCCCATATCTCTACATGGGACATCTCTCAGTAACGCCCCCTTCCCAGCCTCCTATCTGTTCAGGCTGTGTGTCTGGCTGGGGCACCCTCTCCTGTGTGTCCTGTAAGGTTTGGTTCGAGGGCCACCTTGACCATGACATCGTGAAAAAGGCACCTCTAAACTAGACCCCTGGATGTGTCGGGGCCCAGTGACAGGGCCATTGCTACCTGCTGGTGAGTCTTGGCTGGGGCCTCCAGGAACAGAGTTCCTTCTGGGGGACTTTGTCTCGTTTACCACTCTCTTTCCCACGCAGTGCCTGGCCCAGGGAAGGCACTTGGTGGCCCTTGGTTGAGGGAAAGAAACTTTGGAATCCAGACAGTCCTGGAAAATCCTTCTGAGTCAGTCCCTAGGCTTCTGAGATCCTCTGGTGTGCCCCAGCCAAAGCTGCTTGTGATTGGGAGACTGCTCACAAACAGCCCAAACGCACTCGTGAAGTGACTGTGACTGTGTGTGGCACACGTGTGGGTGAACACGTGTGTGCATGGCTTCCCTGGAGGGGGTTGGCTCTAAAAGAGAGTCTGGGGTTGCACACATGTGTGTTTATGCAGCTGAGGTGAGGGAGGCAAGCATGTGCATGGCCTTGAGGGGATCTGCTCTCCAGAGGGACGTGTGTCTAAACATGAATGTGTATGTCTTAGGAGGAAAGGGTGTGCGTATGTGCGTGCACACGTGTGTGTGTGTGTGTGTGTGTGTGTGTGACCTTGGTTGAGGGGGCTTGCTCTGTAAGGGAGCATGTGTTTTAACTATGTGCATATGTGTGTGTGTCTCGGACATATGCAAGGATGTGTGTCAGTGCATGCATGCACCTGGCCTTGATGGAGAGAGAGAGAGAGAGAGAGAGAGAGAGAGAGAGAGAGTGTGTGTGTGTGTGTGTGTGTGTGTATCTGTGTGTGATATGAGTGTGGAGAAAGTGTGCTGCCAGGAGAGGTTGTATAAATGTATGTGTAAGCGGCGTGCCTGGGGATGTGTGGGTGGATGTGTGGGGAGAGGGGTGTATGCATTTAGGGTCTGCTGCTTTTGCAAGGTGGAGGCAGAGGGAACCCACTGGAGATGGGCTGTGTTATCAGTTTTGGCTGTAGGAGAGCCGCCGGCAGCTGCTCTGTCTAACCCGTGATCATAGAGAGGAGACTGTGCCATCGGACTGTCCTCTGGGTCATACAGTGTAAGAGTCAGAGCTGGGAGCAGCTTTGGAAGGCACCTAGTTCTATCCCTATGTTGCAGCTGATGAAAACAGGGAGGGGAAGTAACCTCCTGAGGTCACACAGTGAAGTTGGGATAAAGCTAGAACTTGGATTGTATCTGGGTCTGCGGGTTCCCTCATCTCTCCAATTTGTAGCCAGGTCCCCGAGGAGGAGAGAGAGGGTTAACCACAGGGTAATTAATATCAGGCACCAGAGTATTATACAATTTCATTTCCACTTTAATTAGGGGAACTTTTTTTTTTTTAAATAGAAGTCTTTGTCGTGTCAATTAGTTGATTGACTATCATTGGTTTCTGGGTTAAGGAAACTTGATCTGCGGTGAATGAATTTGTTTATCAGGGAAAAGGAGCCAGGGGATGGAAAAAGAAATTCAATTAAGTGTCAGGCTGCTGAGTGACAGGCTGCATTTGATAGGACTTTTAGCTTAATTGCTTGTATTTCATTAAGAGATTTATTTATCAAGAGAATTCTTCATTTTAAAATCTTGAGCAGTATCTGAATGGCTTCTGGCTATTTTTCTGCATTGACTGAAGATGCCTGGTGTGGACCTGAAGAATTATCCGGGACCTCTGAGTCACCCTTGTCCCTACTAAGGTCCTCCCTTTTCCTGGCTACTGGGGCTGTCATCCTTCCCATCCCAAAGTTATATCTAAAGTTTGGTGAATGTCTGCATTTCCCTGGGGAGAAAAGTCCATATTTCTTTTTAGGTTTTCAAAGTGATATCAGTTCCAAATAAAGTAACACTCAATAGACTGATCACCTTTTGGTCTTTGTTGTTGTTTTGCCCCCCCCCCAAAAGTTTAATTTCATGCACATTTATAAAACTGTATATGAAGGCAGTGCTAGAAACTGAATATTACTCTGAACTTACAAAAGTGACTTTAAAAAATAAGTATCCTTGAGAATAAAGTCATCCATCCCTACAAGATTTAATTTTATTAGAGATGCTATTACTATCAGTTTTTTTCAAGAATGTCCTTTAAACACCAAGTTGAATGCATCCTGAGTCAAATGGGTCTTGGTGTTCCAAGGTAAACAAGTTATATGTAATGTGACTTATTTGGGCTATTTTACTCCAAAGGCTGCCTGATCCTCATGAGAATTGCCCTGTGTCTAATCTATACTAGTCATCTAGGGTGACCACCTTGTTTTAGAAGTGAGAAGACTGAGCATCAGAGAGAGCAAGAGGCTTTTTCAAGGATGCAGTGCCAGCCCGGGCAGAACCAGGATGCTCACCTGTTCCTCCTGCTTCTTTTCCAAGGGCCTGGGTCTATTTGGCTGTCTCTGGAGTTGCTTGGTTTAGGGCCTGCAGGGGGCAGTTTAGCTGGCAGCCCTTTCTATTTCTTTTTTAACTTTATTATTCATTTTTAAAAAATTATTTGTAATCGAGTTATAGTTGACATATAACATTATATTAGATCTCTTCTTTGTCTTTTAATCTATTAGGACAGGAGAGCAGAATGGCCAAAACTGCTATCACCACCTGTGTTTAAATCCTGAATCTACCATTTTTTCTGTGATCTTGGGGAAGTGCCTCAACCCCACTGGTGAACTGGAGATAGTAAGATTATCTGTCTCAGTGGGTTGTCTGGAAGATTCTAAAGGATTTTCCATGCATTGTACTTAAACTACCTGGTATGTAGTAAATGCTTAATAAATATCAGTTGTAATTATTATTGTACAATCCAAGTCAGATTTCATTTGGGGAAAAAAAAAAAGATTTCTAATTCTTAAAATAACTGAGGACCATTGTTCTATATCATGTAAACTCCCCGCCATCACACCGCATCCTTACGAAGAAATAATTTACCCTAGAAAATGGGTGGATTCAGTCCTACTCCATGACGAATGCTGGTGAACCCCAGTTTCCCACCTCTTCAGGCTTTGCTTTTTCTGGCACTCCCTGAGTGTTTTTATTTTTCTTCTCTGTGGTAATGTTTATTCGTGACTTTCACGAAGCCCTGGGCCTGTGGGCTCTTTCATTCTCTCCTCACGACCTTCGGCCATGTGTCTCTGCAGGCACCTCCTTTCTTCTTCCTTCTTCCTCCCCTCATTTCGCTCCATCATTCCTCCCTCCCATCCGTCCCTCCTGGTCACGTGCACGAGCTGGCTTCTGCAGACTCATAAGCACCAATTTTGCACATCTTTTTCTGACTCTTTTTCACTGAGGTCACACCGGTGGCTTGAAGTCAGCATTGGTGGGAGTATGCACACTATGAAAACTGCAGGCCAGTACAAGGAAAGGCTTTTTTTCCGTGTATTTCTTAAATAGCTGTTTTCAGCACATCACTGCATCCATCCACCCCTTTTTCATTCATCCATCTCCCTCTATGTCCATACATCCATCTACCAAACCATCTCCCATCGAACCATCCATCCAACCAACATTTTGCAAACACTTTTTGGGGGTCAGGCCCTATACAAGACCCACCAAGAGGGCGGAATTGGCCAGAGCCTGCTCCCTGCCCTTGAGGAATTGATAGTTTAGTGGAACAAATACCTTACATCTGTCTCAGACTCAAGGACTGTCCCAGATTTCACCTCATTGGATGATCATGGTTAGTATTGTTACCTCAGTGTAACAGTTGAGGCAATTAAGGCCCAGAGAGGTTAAGTGAATTGCCTGAGGTCACACAGCTGGCTGTACGTTCATTTATCTGCCCATATGACAAGGCATGATATTAGGCTTACCAAGGTGCTCAAATCCAGCCAGAATGTCAAGGTGAAAACGGATTTTCAAACCTGTCCTTCAGAAATAAGCTTTCTTAAAAAGAAAAAAATAGAAAGAAAAGGAAAGAATAGGGAAAGTTATTTTTCCATCTTGCTTAGATGGGGACAGTTTTGAATTTATTTTTTCAGATTGAACAATTGTTCCTCAAATGGATAGTGATAGGTGATCTAAAAAATAATCTTTAAAAACGTCCCCGAGTTGGGCATTTCCTCCGGGTGACATAACTCACTGTGACAGAATGCATTTAAATTCACAGAAAAGAAATTGAAAGGAGTGGCGTGTGGAAGGTGTTGGTGTGGGCTCCCAGTTTCTTAACCCTCTCCTCTCACCATCCTCACCCCTTCCCTTCATTGCCCCTGGGCCTGCAGGCCCTTCCATTCTCTCCTCACTATCTTTAGCCACGTGTCTCTGCAGGCACCAAGCACCTGAAAGCATTTCTTATGTGGATCATGGGCCCCAGGATGTGGCCAGAGTTGGGGTGGGGTGTAGATTTCCTGATTGGCCAAGAAAGAGGTACCTTTTGGAAGATGATGCTCTCTCTTCTCTCTGGATTCTTATCTGTTCCCATTGCATTTCTGTTCTCTCTCTTGGCTAACAGAGTAATGAGGAGGGGGCTTTGCCTTGGGAAGGCCAACGGTAAGGCCAGATGGGCTCAAGGAAAAGGGTCTGCTGTTCAACTCAGCCACGAGTCCTCCCTGGTTTGCTGGTGGCCTCCCTCCAAGAGACAGAGCTCCAGGCGGTGCTGGGGTTGCTGGCAAGAGTTTTGATGAACAGCCCGAGGCTCAAGACCCTGGGGTTTCTTTTGCATGGTATTTTCATTGTAACTCCTGAGGCAGGTTCTGTTATCTGTAAGCTGATTTCTCTTTTCCTGTGTCCTGCCTGCCACTCTGGCTCTGGAGAAACAAGGGGTCAGGTGCCACCTTGAGAAAGAGGAGGAGGATGTGATGGAGGGGTGCCTCAGGTAAGGTTTCCTAGAATCAGAGCCCGAGATGGGGACTCCTGTGAGTGTTTTATTGCAGGGAGAAGATGGGTGAGCACAGAGAGTAGGGGAAGGACCTGAAGCTAGAACACAGCTTCAGCCTCATCCCATGGTAATTGTCCCCATTTAAGACAAGGGGGCTGGCATTTGCACCCCATGTCAGTTGGTCAGTGGCTACTGGATGTCACTGGTTGGGAGGGAAAGTAAACTCCTAGGTGAGGCAAATCCCACCAAAGCAAGTCTCCAGGTTAGGAGACAGTATCAGCCTGTAGCAGTTAACACACAGCATCTGGGGGCTGGGGACACTAGTCTGGCGAAGGGGATACAGCTTGGGAACCAACAGTAGTTACTGCAGGGAAAGCCCTGACAAGATAGGAAAACGGAAGGAGGAATGCTCTGCTTCCCAGCCTGGTGGGCTGTGGGAGAGAGATGGGAAATAGAGGAGGAGAAGAAACCATGATGGGACTGTATGTCTGGACCTGCCTTCCTTGGCCTAGAGGTAGGTCGGGCAGGCACTGAGTCCTCCCTTAGGAGGCCTCTGCTCGGCCTCCTTTTTGGGACACCAGGAGGAGAGAGCTGTGTAGAAAGCTCCTGAAAAGTGAGGAGGGCGGTGAAGTGAGAAAAAGCAGAGGCTGGGCTCCAGCAATGTGGGTTCAAAGAGCCTGTCACCAAGGCCACAGTGGTGAGTGGTCATGACGTCCTAGAGCCAAAGGCTCCTGCCCTGGGATGCACAGGGGCCGTGAGGTGAAGCTGCACTGCTGGTAAGAGTTGAGATGGGGGTCAAGATATTCAGAGAGGACAGAGGCCCTGATATCTGATGGAGAATAGACCACAGACTTAGTAAATGCTAACAGAATGTCTAGGATCAGGCCCTCTGGTCGAGATGGCTAGTATTCTGCCTGCCAATTATCCATGCTCACCCTCCCACAGCATGCGGTTGTTGCTAGGAGGTGGTTGCCCAGACAGGAACTACACTTCCCAGTTAACCTTGCGTCTATGCCTGGTCATGTGACAAATCCTTACTAATGGCATGTGAGTGAAAGTGGGGAGTGTCAATTATGGATTGTAACTTTTAAGAAGCGTGTGGGATTTCTCACTTTCTATTCTTCCAATGGATAGAAGCCAACTCTGTGGTCTGAGAGACTGGCTGAGCCAAAGATGGAATTATCACATGGAAGACCAGGAACAGACCAGGAATCGCCTCATTGGATGGTTATATAAGCAATGAAGACAAAGTCTACTGTGTAAAGCCACTAGAATTTGGGAGTTTGTTACAGAAGCGGCTGTTGCCCTGACTACGACAGGCCTGACCAGTCATCTCTAGAACACATGCACAGTGCCTGCCCGTGAAGGCACTAGCACAAGGCACCAGCTCTGCACCTACTTCCACTCTCGCTCCCCACTTCCTGGTAGCAAAGTTCACATCAAGTCCCCTTTTGACATCCAGGTGCCATCTTTAAGAGGAGGAGGTGAGGGATGGGATCTGAAAGACTCACTCATAAAAGAGGGACTGAGCGAAAGCTTAGGTATTAGATATTTGCTGCTCAGAGTGTGCTCCCTGGACCAGGAGCATCAGAATCACGTAGAACTTGCTAGACATGCAGATTCTCAAGCCCCTTGAATCAGAATTTACATCTTAAAAAGACCCCAAGGTGATTTGTGTGAGAAAGTGTGAGAAAGGTATTACATCATCAGATGTGCTCTTTGTCTGGCCAGACGGCTGAAGAGCAGAACAGCTAATTCATTCATTTATTCTATTCATGATTTCATTTGTTTTTTTTTTTTTAACTCATCACTGTTTATTGAACATCTATTGTTTTCCCAGTGATGTCCTGGAGAAGCCAGGTCACTATCCTCATAGAGCTTGCTATCTATTCGGGGGGTGGGTACAGACATTAAACATAAAATTATACAAATAATTACAATCATGGTAAGTGGTACAGAGAAAAAGTGCAGGTGACAAAGAGTAAAACAGGGAACCTGACTTGCTCTGGGGACTCAGGGAAGGTTTCTTGGAGGAAGCAACATTTAAAGTGAGACATGAAGGAGGAAGGGAAGTCAGCCAAGGGAAGAATGGGAGACAGCAGTGTTCCGGGCAGAGAAGAAACAACATATGCAAAGGCCCTGAGACAGGAATAAGCTTGGAAATATTAAATAAAAAAGAGAGAAAAACAGCCCAGTCTTTGCTCTGAACTTGAGAAGGGTAAGTAAGAGAGTCGAGTAAGATGGGATGGAGAGGTGGAGGCAGGGGTAGGCCATGAGGATTTTGAGGCCCTGGTAGGCCACGAGGATTTTGAACTTTATCATAAGAGCACAAGGGCATCCTCGGGAAGGATGTTTAGTGTAATTGGAGAGAGTATGATCTCAGGAGCCACATGGCCCGAATGTAAATCTTGGCTCAGCCACTGCTTGGCTGTGAGACTTTAGGCAAGTTACCTAACCTTCCAGCACCCTAATTCTCTCATCTGCAAAAGGAGAACAAGAGAGTGCCTATTTCATATTGTAGGGTGGTTTTTAGGATTAAATGAGTTGATATATGTAAAAGGCTTATACTACTGAATAGCACATAAGAATTTGCAATTACTGTTGAAGGGTTTTAATCAGAAGAGTAAAGTGATAGGATCTGTGCTTCAAGAAATCACTCTCACTACTGCACAAAGGGAAACTAGACAGCAGAGGGAAAAAATGAAAGCAGAGAGCTCAGGTAGAGATTACAGTCACCTAGGAGTGAGCTGCTGATGGTTTAGAGTGGGGTGGAAGCAGTGGAGATAGAAAGAGGGTGGATGAATAGGACTTGATGATTCATGGGATGTGGGTGCTGGGGGTAGGAGGGAGAGAGAAGAGGAATCAAGGATGATGGCTTTGGGCATCTTGGTGGATGGAAATGCCAGGTTTTCAGTGGAAGTTGATGAGTTAAACTTTGGACATGTCGGATCTGAGATGCCTATGAGACATTCAGATGGAGACATTGAACAGGCGGATGAAATGCAGGAGCTGTAGATAGATATTTGGGATCTATTAGCATGTCAATGAAACTACTTAGAAAGATTATATAGAGTTCAAAGAGTTGGGAGTCATGTAGGCTTGGGTTTGAATCTCCACCACATGCCAGCTGTATGTTTTTGGGAGAGTTATTTAGTTTCTCCGAGACTCAGTCTCTGATCTGAAAAATGAGGATGATTATACCTACCCCGAAGGGGTGTTGTGGAATGTAAATGAGATGTGTATAATACTCTTGGCACTCAGCTCAATCACTATTAATCACTTTTCTCCCTCTATCACCCCTTCCTCACTCATCACATGCATTTTTTTTTCTACCTTAGTTTCTAAAACACCCTGCACTCAGAGTTCACTATGGCCTGCCTGCACCTGTTACCCAGATGCTAAGCTCAAAGCAGGCAGTGTCCAGATGGGAGAACAGTAGCATGGAGAGTGAATCCTCTTGAGAAATGAACCCTGGCCTCCGAGTCAGCAGGACCCCGATTCAAATTATGTCTCTGCCTCTCACTTGTTTGAGACCTCAGGGAAGTCCTTGCACCTTCCAGAGCCTCAGGCACGTCATCTGCAAGGTGAAGAGTTAGGTGATTCCACTCTGTGTGAGTTCACAGGGGCTGCTATAATAAAGCACCCCGAACTGGGTGGCTTAAACAACAGATATTTTGCACTCACAGTTCTGGAGGATGGTGGTCTGACATGAAGGTGTCAGCAGAGCTATGTCCCTCTGAGACTCTGCATAGAGTCTCTCCTTGCCTATTCTTAGCTTTTGGTGTTGGCTAGCAGTTGCTGGTGTTCCTTGCCTTACCTTGCATCACCCCGATTTCTGCCTCTGTCATCACAATGGCTTTCTCCTCTTGTGTGTGTCTCTGGGTCTCTTGTCCTCTGCTTACCAGGACACAGTAACATAGCATTAAGGACCAGCCACCCTACTCCAGTGTGACCTCACCTTAACTAACTACTTCTGCAAGGACCCTGTTTCCAAATCAGGCCACATTCTCAGTTACTGGGGTGAGGAATTCAGCCTTTTTTTTGCAGGGGTGCGGGGGACACAATTCAACTCGTAACATATTCCTAATTTTTTTTCTTCCGAATTTGTAGAGAGCAAGGGGGAAAAAATGTCCCTAGAGTAGAGAGCTAAGAAATGTTAATTATATTTTCACTTGTTGTTAGAAAATGGTTTTCTGACTGCTAAAAATATATGTGCTCTCGGTTAATTAAGATCTCCTTGTGAAAGGCAATCTGCAAGCAAAACAAACCTCTTACGGAGAGAACGAACAGAGAGGTAAGGGCTGGACGTTGCTACACCCAGAAAGAAGTTTGTATTGAATTAGAAAATTCAGACTCTTTCTCCTCTCTATTCTCTGGGGCACTCTCTTTAGGGTGAGAGCAGGGCCAGGTGGTGGGGAATTTTGTTTTTTTCTCTGCTCCTGATTGACGGGACCACTGGACACTGCCTTCTCCTGGAATAGACAGCAGTACACATTTGCTCTCCTGCTCCTGGGATAAGTCGGTTCCGACTGTGACAGCCTCTGATGGCCTCACCAAGCCATAGAGTATCCCGCTGGCCTGCTCCATTGAAAAACCATGCCTGTGGAGCCTAGAGAATATTAAGAGCCTGAGTCCTAGTAGTCTCACTGGGCCTCAAACACTCATGGGCCAATTGCACTCTTTCATATTTACCCCAATGAGTTGAAAACTTATGTCCATATGAAAACCTACACACCAATGTTCACAGCAGCTTTGTTTGTAATTGCCATACCTTGGAAGCAACCAAGATGCTCTTTAATAGGTGGGTGGATAAACAACTTGTGGGACATCTAGACAGTGGAACATTATTTGGTGACCAAAAAAAAAAAAAAAATGATTAAGCCAGAAAAAGACATGGGGAAACCTTAAAGGCACACTGCTAAATAAAGAGGCCAGACTGAAATGGCTACGTGTTGTGTGATTCCAGCTGCATGACATTCTGGAAAAGGCATAACTATACAGACAGTTAAGGGCTCCTTGGTTGCCAGGGGTTTGGAAGGAAGGAAGAAGAGATGAATAGATAAAGCACAGGGCATCTTTAGGACAGTGAAACCATGTTGTATGATACTGGAATGGCGGATACATGACACCATGCATTTGTCAGCGCAAATCTAAAACTGCACTAAAAATTAAAGTCTACTGATTAAAAAAAACAACAACTAACAAACCTTGAGTGCCTGTCACGTGAGGGAAGCTCTTGGGGATAAGGGGACTCTTGCAATGTCCCTCATGAAGCAGAGACACCAGTGCCCGATGCAGCACTTCACGTCCAAGTGGCCTGTTTCAACCAGTGACCACACAATCTAACATGCCCCCAGCTCTGAATGGCACTCAAGGCAATGTAAGTCTCCACAGCTGGTCCAGACAACTGTGCAGGTGACCCTGACTCTTGGCAGGTCTGGTGGCACATCAAGATGCTGTTTGCAGCTGGTGGAAAATCTTGAGCTTCCCAGAGAACTCTGCTGGGCTGGGACAGAACCAGGGTGAAGCCAACAGGGCACTTGTCTCGGGCACAAAATTTAAGATGTAAAAAAAAAAAAAAAACCCACAAAACTTCAGTAATCAAGATAGATAATATTTTAATTTCATTTTTTAAATGGAAATTAATGCAAAAACATTCATCATCAAAATAGCAAAACTTTTAAATAAAAAGTGACCCTGCACCTATATGACTTGGCCTCACTCACCCCACCCTAATCTTGGTCTGATTAGATCCTATATTTATTTGATATTTTATTCATCACAATTTTTTTTTGGTATTAATTTTTATTTAAAAAAATCATTTCAAGTGAGATATTTTAAAATCTTGATTTCTGAGATTTGGGGGCACGGTGCCCAAGAAGAGTGCCTCACTTGCTTCACTGTATCCTGGCCAAGCCTCGGCACCTCTCAAATATCAGGCTAATGTATTCATTCAGTAAATATTTATCATTGGCTACATGCTATTCACCAGTGGACAAGATAACTAACCTTATGAGTGCTGATCTCCCTCGTTCCTTGGCTGGCCCCATTGCTCAAGGAGCTCATGGCCAAGTGGCCACAGTGGCATGCATGCACCCAACACCCAGACTTCCTGGGGTGCCCCCATGGGTTGGTGTCCAAAGTCCGAGCAGCAGGTGTCTACTTTAGTCCTCAGTGAGGTGCCATACCACGTTGAGGGCACCTGGTAGCTGCTTGGTTAATTGGCCCTCATCTGCTGTGGAGCTGGAACAGTTTGTTCTTTCCAGAAAAGATACTTATTCTGGATTCCCACTCCTGTCAGGTCCTGCCACATCACCACGGACAGTGATAAATGCGTCTTTAATAGCCACGAATTCCCTCTGGGCACAGCAAGAGCACTGAGGGGATGAGCGGTGAAGAGCTCACGGAATTTATATTTACCATGTAGATGCAGAAGTAGCCAGCCTGGCAGAAGGAGAAGGGGCCCATTGAGGATTCACCACTGCCTCCTTTAAGGCTGGGCTGCTGTTCTGTAGGACGTAGAAGATGATTAGAAGTAGCGGCTGGTATCTAATGTTTTGTCGTCCGTGTCCAGAGCACACAGCTCTTCCCTCTTCACTCTGGATTACCTTTTCTCAGACACCCTTGCTGAGACCCTTGCTTGCCCAAGTCCTATTTCTCTGCCCAGCAGTCCAGGTCCCAATCTGTGGCCCTGTGTTGGCATCTATTTTTCACCATCTTCTCCCTCTGGCAGTCAGGCTTAGCCCTTGGACTTTGGGGAGCAGCCTGGATTCCAGCCCTCACCTGGAGGGCTGCAGAACCAGGGTATTTTGCTAGCGTCATGGTGCTTATGCTCTCCAACTAAAGACCTGACGTCCAGATCCTCTGTGGTCTCACAGTTTGCCCTGAGACCAGGGTCTGTATGTACAGGAGTATAGGTTGTGTGCTGCACAAGCAAAAAAGGCCACCGTTCAAATGGAAGAAATTGCGAATGGTGCCCTTGGAATTGTGTAATTCAGCAGCTTTGCCTCAGCAGTTCAGCATGAGATGACAGTGCTCTTAGGAAACTTGTACCCATGTCATTAAGGAAAAGGACATGGCAAGCCGACTCTGGTGCCCAAGATCAAAGTGTGATCATAACAACAATAAAATAACACTTATTTAGTGCGTTGAAACATCAGCGTAAGCCTTTTACATGTATTATCTCAGTTAATCCTCATAACAACCCTGTTAGGTAATATTACTATTATCCCCATTTTACAGATGGGGAAACTGTGACCCAGTAAAGTCGGATAATTTGCCAGGGACACACAGACGAAAAGTGGTAGAGCCAGGATTTGAACCGAGGCAGTTTCACTCCTCAGCCTCTAGCTCTTAAACACGATCCAATACTGGCATATCCTGACTTCTTCATTTCAAGACTGTGTACTGGATCAGCCTTAAACATAGCACAGAGGAAAGAGATTTAGAACTAGGCAAATGTGGGTCAAAGTCACACTGTACCAATGTGACTGTGGCCCCATCCCATAATCTCTCTGAGCCTCCATTATCTGTTCAAATAAGTCTTTGATAGCTAACGGGTATCACACTTACTGGATGTCAGGCCCTGCTAAGACTTCAACCACATGACCTCATTCAGTCCTCACACAGGTCTTCCTGGGGCTCTCTCTGCTTGGGACCATGGCCTGGAGTGGCATCGAGATAACGTGTGTCTGGAAGGACTTTTGAAATGGCATCTTTTCATGCACACGTGCTCCTTGTCAAGAGCGATAATTGCTAAATCTCGCGAGCCTCCACTTGCGAGAGGTGCTCTGCTAAGTGCTTCACCTGCAGTATCTCTATTGATCCTGCAAGGTAGGCTCTTACGTCCTTTTACAGAGGAGGATTCTAAAGTTCAAAGATGAGAAATAACTTTTTCTGGGTCAGAGCTGGTTTTCCCACTGAGACAGGCTGACCGCAGAGCCCATGATCTTCACTTCAAGTCCCAACGGCCTCTCGGGTGGCCCTTTCTCATGGGGCCCTGCCCACCACCTGCCTTCAGCTGGAACAGGAAGTAGGATGGGGGTGAGGTAGAGAGACTCAAGGGAAAGAAGCAGCTCATAATCATGCAGCTTGGAGCATCTGTGTGATTGGTCCACAGTGTCTCCCAAGGGTGATTTTGTTGTACCTCACAATCCAGAAAATCGGGAAACTAATGGGTGCCAGAGAAGCGAAATCTGCCTCCTGTTGAAACAAAAACTTGGACGCCAGGAGAAGGCCCTCGAAGGCTGAGTTTTCTCCTTTGCTGTTGCCAACGGCTCCTTTCCGATTTCATCTTCATTTAGGGCCATTGAGCGAAAAGAATGAAGTTATAAAAAGACTTGCTTCCAAGGCCTGTCATTAAGGCACTTCTTTGTTTGCTGGCTTCTCCTGCTGGGTTTTTAATAGCAGGCTTTGTGGCATTTGGGGACTTGTACCCGAGCTCTGAGGGAGGCCCCCAGCACCCACATGACTCCCAGTGCTCTGGATGACCCTCTCACACACCTTGCAGGTGGGCAGACTGAGATATGGGTGTGACAGGGTTTTGAATAAAGAGGAGAGCCAACTGCCCACTCAGGGTCAGAGTTGTTGGTCACACCCAAGGGGATTTCTCTTCACCTGGGAAGATGTTTGAATGGTGGGGAGTCAAAAATCACTACCCAGGGCTGAGGCCTGCCTTTCAGTCCTGACTTGGATTCTAGGAGGCATTAGAGCTGCAGGGGTGAGGAGCACTGCTGGTGAGGAGCTTTGTGGGGGTGAGGAGCACTGTGGAGTGAGTTCTGGTTTAAGAATTGGCTGCCTGAGCTTTGGTTTTGCTTTGTACCTACTCTCCATGTGACCTTGGAGAGTCAATCTTTCTTTCTTTCTTTTTCTTTTTTTTGAATCAATCTTTCTGTGTCTTGGTTTCCACATCTGTTATGGGGACAGTGAAATCAACTCTCAGAGCCTGTAGCACTTGCTAGTGTGGTTAGTGTTTTCCTGCCCAGCCCTCCTCCCCACGCCCCACCTCCCTTCTGGTTCTCCATGTGGTGCTCAGGGGCTTCCCACCTCAGCTTTGCTAATTCCCAGAGCAGGTGCTGATAGTGTAAACCAAATTCACAAATTAATGAAGCAATGAATGCTGACAAATTGAGTGCCTGGGTGGAAGTAAGAAGCTCAAAAGAGACATGTGTGGACTTCGTACAGAAGCATGAGTCCCTGGGGAGATCAGGTATTCCATCTACCTTATAATTTTCATATTTTAATGATTTATTTAGTGTGATGAGTGATCCTTGGTCCTGACAAAATGTAGACCTTAGCAGAAATGGCCATATAATGTTATCCATTTATATGACAAAGTGAAAATTTTCTTTTGTCCAAGCAATTAGAATTTATTCCAAGCATTTATTCTAAATATGTGTTCTGATTGACTAGTGCAGCAGCTGTCAGTAAGGGATAACCTCTTATACTAGATCACTAAGACTCTAAGAGTTACATGGGATGCAGGAAGGGCTGGATCAAGGGGATATCCCGAGAGAGCTGTGTTGTTGACTCTATACATCTTCAGAAATTCACTTTCTAAGCTTCTCTAAGGCTCCAGGAAAGCATTTTCTCTATATAGTATCAGCACAGACTCACCGAGGTAGAATCTTATCCTTTTGGCACTGGCATTCTGTAATGTTAGGTTTTAGGACTTCATAGCCTCACTTAGGTTTAGATGAGAAAAGTAGCCAGATCCCACACGGTCTTATAGACTCTTTAATGGACTTTGCTTTTCTCTGAGAAGGGAGCCAATAAGAGTTTTGAGTGAGGAGTGATTTGATTTGACTCAACTAAAGGAATTCTTCTGGTATATTGAGGCTAATCTGGAAGAGGACAAAGCAAAGGCAGGGTGAGCAAAGAGGCTATTACAACAATCCAGGTGTGGTGTGATGTTGGCTCGAATCAGGGTGTTGGGAACGGAGATGCTGACAACGGGTTGGAGTCTCAAACTATTTCAAAGTTTAATGCCCCCAGGATTTGCTGTCCATAAAAGAAATATGTCAGGGATAAACATCAAGGTTTTGGGTTTGAGCAACAGGAAGAGGAGAGTTACCTTTTCCTGTGATGGCGGTGACAGTAGGAGGAATGGCTTTGGGGCACAGAGGGGCAGTAGGAATTGAGAGCATGGCTTTGGGCATGGTATGTTTGAAGCACTGGTTCGATACCTCAGTGGAGATGTTGGGCGGCAGGTGGTTGGATATCTGGGATTCACAGGCAAGTTCTGGGCTGGATGTAGAAATGTGAAACTTTTATGTGTTCATGAACCCTTTAAAGGCTTTTGAAAATGATTGTCAAATTCCTTTACAGAAAGGTTAATAAATTAATGCTCTCTCTAGAGAACATGGAAATTCCCAAATGCTGGGCATTAACTTAAAAAAAGCCATGCCTATTTGATAGGTGAAAGATGGTGTCTTAGTGTTTTAATTTGTGTAATACAGATTTCCGGCGAGATTAACTTCCTAATGTCTTTTGATCATTTCTATGTCACCTCCTGTGAATTGCATGATCATGGCCTCTAGTCCATTTAAAATATGAGAGTGACACATTGTCCTCTTTGTATTGAGTTAGCAGAAATTTCAGATATTATCTTCTTTGTTCTGTGGCAAATATCTTTCCTGAATTTTGTACGTGGTACTTCTTGATATATAGAAGGTTGGCATATTAATGCAGTCAAGTATGTTAGTCTTTCCCTTTTTGCACTCTTCCTTTTGCTTGGGCAGCCATTCTTCTCCTAATATAAAAATATTACTCTATATTTATTCTATTTTTTATAGTTTAATTAAAATAATAACTCTGATTCATCTGAAATATTTTCCTGTTTGATATGAAGCCCTGAATTCTTTCCTGCCCCAAATTGTTAATGAATTGTTCCTGTATCCTTTATTGAGCATTCTACAACATTTCCCATTAATTCAAATGCCACTTTAATCGATACTAAATTTTTTCATAGATGGGGGCCCATTTTCAGGCTTTTAATTATTAACTATTCTTCTACACAGTTTTAATTATTATAATTTTAAAATCCACTTACTATCTGGTATATAAATCCATTATTTACTTATTTATATTTTCAAAATTTTTTTGATTATTCAACCTCTTATTTTCCTGTTTAAACTTTAGAAAAACACTTTTTAAGTTCTAGAAAACTTTCCAGCCAAGTTTTAATTGCAATGCCATTAAGCTTACATATCACTGTGAGCAGAATCAATGGATTTGTAATATTATTTTTCACCCTTGACATGGGGTGCTCTCTAACCATGCAGGTCTTCCTTCATTTTCTTGACAGCTTCTTCAAATTCTAATGCAAATATCTTAATGATTTTATCTCTAGGTAGAAATGTCTACATTAATCTATCTCTATCATCTATCATCTATCTATCATCTATCTATCTATTTATCTATCTATCTATCTATCTATCTATCTATCTATCATCTATCAGTTGATCTATTATCTATCATCTGTCTGTCTGTCCATCCGCCCATCCGTCCGTGCATCCATCCATCATCTATCTATCAATCATCTATCTACCTATGGAGTGATTTTTGTTCCCCAGGGGACATTTGGCAATATCTGGAAATATTTTGTTGTCACAGCTGGGCAACAACCACTGCTGTCGAGTGGGCAGAGGCTAGTGATGCTGCTAAACATCCTGCAATGCACAGGACAGCCCTTAGAACAAAGGATTATTTGGCTCCAAATGTAAACAGTGCTGAGGCTGAGAAAACTTGATCTCTCAATTATGAATGCAATCTTCTCTCCATGGGGTCATCTTACTGGCATAGCAGTGTTTTGATGGGTAACAGAGGCAAATCTGTTAGTGTCGTCAGGGGCACCCTGTCCTCTTGGTGTCTACTCTATGTCCTGGGCCAAGGCTTGGGACAAGTAGCTTCCTATGAGAGGCTGCACCCCTGACTGGCATGGTGGCTAAGAACACTGAGGCATTCTGTCCTCAGCTGTGGCTTAGCCTGCTGCAAGTCTGTTGAAGACACTTTGTGTCCTAAAGGAGGCCAATCTTCTGGAGGGCAACCAAAGAAGGCCTAAAGGAATCCCATGATTCCATTTGAATAAACTTCAAGAACAGGCAAAACTCACCTCAGGTGACAGAAATGAGAGAAGTGCTTGCTTGGGGTGGGGGCTGGAGGGTTGACTGGTAGGGCTTCAGGGGAACTTTCTGGGGATTATTTCTGGCATGCTGGTCTGGTTGTCAGATGAAGAGTATTTTCCCCAGAAATTTTATTCCTTAAATAAAAGGCACAACTGTAGCTGAAGCCTTTTTGTATTTCTCCCCAAGCCCACTCCCTTTTCTCTCTCCCCAGAGGCAGCCAGCATCCTGAAGTTGATATCTTTCACACCCATCTGTTTTTCAAATCTCTCCAAACAGTGTATGCAGTTGAGTGTGTTTTTAAACATTACATTTAAAGTACCACGCTATGTATCATTCTGTGTTTTCTTTCTCACTTAATATTTTTGAACCTACTCAATTTATTTTAACCGCTATATAGTATTCTATTTAGTATGCACACAGTTCTATTTATCCAGTTCTCCTTTTGTTGGACACTTAGGTGGTTTCCAATTGTTCTTTATGACAATGCTTCAGTGAACATCCTCACCCTTGCCTGCATATTTATTCTGTAACCAGTCAGAATATTGTTGTTCAGTTGGCCCTCTTGGGTTCTCTAGAAAGACAATATTATCATGGACTAAAAATAATACTATTGTCTTTTTCTCTCCAACAGTTATGATTCATATCTATTTCTTAGAAATTTCAGAACAATAGTGAATAGCAGTGGGAATGGAGATCATCCTCATTTTGTTCTTGACATTAATAAGAAGGCCTCTTAAGTTTCACTGTTAGAGATTATTTGGGCTATCGGTTTGATAGAAATATTATTTATCATGTTAAAGTATTATCTTTTCATATCTGACTTTTTTAGAAATTAAGATGATGCATAAATAAAATTTTATAGATTAATTATAATATTTTTATGATATACTTTTTATTATTTGAATTATTGTGGTAATAGACTTCTAAAATCGAAATAGCCTTACAGTTTTTTTTTGATGCGTTATTCTTCTAATTTGTTGAAAGATTACCTTTGCCTATGTTTTGTTTAGCATTTTTTTGCATTTACAATCTATTAAGTGTGATTAGCCTGTTATTTTTCTTGGCTATCTTTTAAATTATAGCTCCAAGGTTTTATCTTTTCTGACAGTACATTATCGAGGTATCATTTATATACGATAAAATGCACAAATTTTAAGTGTATAACTTGATGAATTTTGACAAACAAACACACCCCAGGGGCTGTCACCCAGATCACGATACAGATCACTCTCAAGACCCAAGAACGTTCCTTTTGGCTCCTTCCAGTCTGTCCTCCCCCACCCCCCAACCCCAGCAACAACTTTTCTAATTTTTACTACCAGATATTAGATTTGTCTGTCCTTGAACTTCATATAAATGGGATCATGTAGTTGATACTCCTCTATGTCTGACTTCTTTCAGTCATCATAATATTTTTGAGATTCACCGAAAACATTATGTCAATAGCTTAGCTAGCCTTGTAAAATGAACCGATAAGGTTTACATCTTTTTTCATGCCTCGAAGGAATTTATGTTACATGGAAATTATTTGTTCCATGAAAGGCTGAAGTAGTGTGCCTGTGAAATCATCTGAGATTGGCAGCCATTTTTGGAGGAGATACTTTGACAATTTACTTTTGAATTTTCTTTTATTATTGGTCTATTCAGCTAGTCTATTTTTTTTTCTTGAAGCAATTCTGGTTTTCTCAGAAAACAAATTTCACTGAGGTTTTGAAAAGATCATCTTATAATTATGCATAGAGTCCTATTATGGTTTTAAAAGTAATAGTTTCCTTTTTTGCATTTCTAACATTTATTTTTGCTTTCTCTAATGGTGGGGATAAGGCTATTTTATGAACCAGCTCTAAAATTTATCTATTAATTCTACTGTTTTTCTGACTGGTTGCTGATCAATAACGTTTGCTTTTACTATATTTTCCATATTTCTTTTCATAGTTATTTTTATCTTTTATAAAAACAGAATTATTTAAATGAACATTTATTTTACCTGCTGTCATTATTTTCTGATTAACTATGAAGGCATTTAAGGTTATAAATCTGCCTCTGAATCAGCTTTGCCTCATCCCATAAGACTTCCTATGTGATTTTTTTTTCATTGATTTTAAATAGTCTGTTTGCAGTTTTGATTTTTCCTCTTTAACCCAAATATTACCCAGGAGAGCATTTAAAAATATCTAAAGGTTTGGGTTTTTGGTTGTGTGACAGGGAAGAAGTGTTTATTATCTCTAATTCCCCACTATCTTCTAGAGAGATGGTTCCTGTTTCTTTTCAATACTTTGCCTGATATACAGATAAGAAAGATATTAAAGATAAGAAAATTAGAGAAACAGACTAAGAGATCAAACATCCCTATATTAGGAGTTCTAGAATGAGGAAACACAGACAATGAAAGGGATGATGTCGTCAAAAAATAATTCAAGAAAAATTGCTAGAATTGAAAGATGTAGAATTGTGAATTGGTAGAACCCCTCGAATGTTAAAAAAAAATAGACCCATACATTTAGAAGATATTTATACATAATTATGAGTGATATATCTGAAGTTTCTGGTTGACTTAGAACATAATTGACGTTGTAGTTGGAGAAGACAAGTTAATTTGTGATTTGCATGTGGCCAGATTGTATAGAAAAGAACCTCTGGCTGCATCTAATACTATAGTAGATTGGTATTATGTCAAGGAAATAGATTTTTCTGTTATGAAAAAATGTCATGTAGAAATATAACATTCTAACTTTTAAAGTATTCTATATTTAGGTGAGGAGGAAGACCTGCCACTTACAAAAGAAGGGGAGGTACAAGCAAACAAATAACCTAGCTTTGTTTTCAGTTATACAATTTACAAAACACTGTTACTTATGTGTGATAAAACATTTCAATTAATCCTAACAGCATTGTAAGCAAAGCATCATGACTCCAATTGATAGACAAGAATGAGGCTAAGAGAGGTTGAATGAACTGTTCACATTGATAGAGTCTGCAGGTGGCAGAGCTGGAACTTAAAGAGAGGTCTTTGGTTCTCTTGGCATATCCCTTATGGTCAAGGTCATGAGATGGTTGAAGATGAGAGAAGAGGAAAGCTTAAAAAGTAAAGAACAAAAAGGGACACGGGCCCACTGAGTCTGCCCTGCCTTTAATGACATTTCTCTGAGGTCCACCCAGCAATTTCTCCTCATATATCATTTGCCAGACAATGCTATGAACAATGCTAAGGAAGCTGAGAAATGTAGCATTTTAATTGGGTACATTGCTCCTCTGATGAAACCAGAGTTGTTAGTTAAGGAGGTTTGTGGAAGCCAGGAGCAGAAGTAGCCAACATGTCCCTTCATTTGGCTACCTAAAAGCTGTTTACATGGATCAATGAGGTTTTCTTTCTTTCTTTCTTTCTTTTTTTTTTCTTGGCTCTGGATGATGTGAATTATTTTCATGGAATGGAATCAAGTTTTCAGTATGGTGCATGCATTTAATATTTAAATACTACAAGTTGGCTGGCTTTTCTTTCCTCATGACAAGATTATTGTGATGGTTAAGGTTTAATCTAAGTCGTTCTGCCAATAAAAAAAGCATTTAGTGTTTTAAATACCCTGAAAATGATTGCCTTTAGTTTTCTAGGCGTTTCTTGCAGTGCTCTCTCCCTCAAGACCATTTCCTCCATCTCTTCTCCCCACTTTCCATTCTCCATCTCTACCAATTCAACTGCTGTCACTTCTTGCTGAAATTTCAACTCATAGATTCCCATGAGAATCTCTAGTTCAACCAACTCATGTTCTAGATGGGGAAACTGAGGCTCAGGGACTCAGGGACATCTCTGACAAGGATTAAAGTCTCCTGGCTCTGCTCAGTCTCCTGGAAGGAAGGTCAGTGATCTATTTTTCCAGCAGGGAATATAGTGAGTGAAGGCTCTGAAGTGAAAAAGAGATTGGGAGCATTTGAGAAAATGAAAGGGAGGCTGGTGTGGCTGGAGCACAGGGAGCAAGGAAGGAGGTAAGTGGCTAGAGCCAAAGTTATAAGGGTCAGGAAAGACCATGGGAAGCAATGTAGCTTCCCATGTACCAAGCAATGTAGGCTATGGTAAGATATGGGATTTATAAGCTAGCAAAGGGCTATCAGCAAGGGAGTGGTGTGGTTTAGCTTACTTTTGACTGCTTTGAGGAGAGAGCTGGAAGAGAATAAGGCACCCAGAACAGGAGAAGACTGAGGAGTTACTACAGTTGTCCAGGTGAGAGATGACGGAGGCAGTTGGGTTGGAGAATGCAGCAGATGGATATAAAAGGTAATACTGTCAAGGTTTGGTGACAGGTTTATGTACTGGGATATGAGAGAGGGAGGAGGCAGGGATGAGTCCTAGGGCTCTGCCTGTGCACATAGGTAGATGCAAGAGCCCCCAATTGAGCTAGGGAGCGTTGGAGGAGGAACAGATCTGAGTTAAAAACACAAAACTCACTTTTGCACTGAGGTTTCTGCAATACATTTTCATAGAGACGTGAGCAAGGTAGCTGGATGTATATATTGTGAGCCATACTTTTTGATTATATTTCTAATTGGCTATTGTTAGTATATAATTTTGTATTAGGCCATTTTTTGACTTCTCTTATTAGTTTGAATAGATTTTCTGTGATTTTTTTTGTTTTGATACGTAATTATATTGTCTATAAATTATGATAAATTTGTTTCTTCCTTGCCAACAGTTTTATCTCTGTTTTTTTTTCTTGTCCTATCACAATGGCTATAGCAGAGGTCCTTTTACAGTTACTTTTAATGGTAAAAATAATATTGATATTTGAACAGCAAAGAGAAAGATGATTTTGAGACAGAGGAAACAAGAGGCAGAGTAGACAGCTAAGAAATTAAGGCAGTAGTTTAGGTGTGGTGTGATAACGGCTTTGAGTATAGCGATAACTGAAGACATAGACTAGGATAGAAATCTCAACCCTCTTTCCCCCACACTCACAAAGAATCGTCTAGTCATAAAAGATGACCGCAAAGCTCCAAATCTAAAGCAAGGTAATCAGATTGACAGGAAACCAAGAACATCTAAACAGTAAATATTAAAGTTGGGTACAGTATGTTCATCTGAAAAAGAGAATAGGAAGGAAATTTATCAAAATATCTCAGTTTACAACCAGTTCTACAAAGGTAGAATCAAAAGAAATGAAAAAAATAATTTTCTGACCTATCTCCATGGTTGAAGCTTAATCCATCTTCTTCCAAAATATAACAACTACAATTTATGTAATGCAAGGGTGCATATCACATATCATTTTGTTCCCTAATACCTCTGTGACGTGGCAGAGTAAATCATATTTATCTAGGACTTGACATTTTATAACATGCTTAGATTAACTCATTTGATGCTTCTATTCCCCGGACTCACTTCCCTGCAATTCAGGCTCCAGTAAAAATCAATCTACTTCCAGTTCTTTGAACACAATGTCTTCTTATGTTTCCTCTACTAGGCACGTGGTTCACTTGGTACATGCCTGTTTCTCCTTTAAAACCCAGTTCAGACCCAAGGAAAGGCCTCTTTGTTCCACTGCAGGATGGGAAAGGTGTGTGTAGATAGCAAGGTCCCTGAAAGAATCCCAGCCAGAGGGCACATCACAGCCTCAAATATGTCACTATTACCTGCTGGCCTAGGCTTTGCTGAGCTTCTTCACTTGGGGGAAGAAAAGTCCTTTAGCCAAATGCATTTCCTTTTCACATTTTTCAGGGTATACCTGGGGGAGGTGCACATTAGATCATTCACTGGCCCATCTTTACCGGTCACCCCTCTGTTTGGGACAGATGTCAAATCATGTGACATGGGGCTGAGAGCTTTCCCAATGCGGAATGCCCCAACGCTCCAGAGTCTGAATAGTCTGAGGTCCTCTCACCAGGTGACTAGGGTTTGGGGAAAGATGGAATATGCTTGGTTAGGTGTGAAACTTTCTGCACTTTAGGTCTCATTGGGTGGGAGGGGGCCTTTGATGGCCTTCAAGCCTTGGAGACCCCAAAGGCAAGATCTATAATGACCTGTTTCTGGAACCTCTTCTACACATGCTGTGAGTTATCCCCTCTCTCAAGCTGGGAGATTGCTGGGATGTAGACCAAGTCCGCTCCATCTCTCTCATCATGTTGCTTATTCTGGTGCCTGGAACACAGAGGCCTTCGAGGATGTTGGAATTGAAACCAAAGTCAGGCCTCCCTCTCTCTTCTCTTTGTTTCCTGGCCCCTGCTTCTCAGCCATTGCTTCCTAACCTGCCACATGGCGCCTACAAAAGAAAAAGAAGGAAAAGAATCCCAGGTGAGTGTGGGTTGAAGGTGTTCCAAAGCTCTTGCTTTAGAGGCTCAAGCAAAACTTTTATACTGTGTTGGGATAAAGCATTCTTTCAACAAGCCTGGGCTTTCCTAGGACTGGGGGCTAGGGAGGAGGGAGAGCAATGTTGTCACTTTAATTGCATTGGCATAAATATTTGATATTCAATAAATTAGATCTGGAGCAGGGCAAACATTCTTGCAAATGGATTTTTTACCTGGAGCCCAGCCCCATTAGTAGGGGAGTGGAGGGCAGCCTGCCCCAGGGCCGGTAATTAACTCAAGTGGAGCAGAACTAAGCAATTTTGACAGCCTTCCTAGTCTGGAATTAACTGTCATCTCAGAGGGAAAAAGAAACTGCACTGTCACATTACGGCTTACAAGAGGCTCCCAACGCTGCCAACAGACTGAATTTAGTTATGTCTCTTCCTCATGCCCCACAATGTTTTTTCATCATTAAAGACAAGTTTAAAAGCAACTAATGATGTATTTTATATCCACGTACCCGAATCACAGATTTCACCCAAAGAGAAGACATTAGCATGGTAATTCAATTTTTTTTCCTTTTGGCAGTTGTAATGAAACAAGATACAGTGGCTGCTGTTATAAGTCACAATACTGTGATATTTGAAGATAGTACAAGCTGGATTTTTTTTTTCTCCTCTTTGTATCAGGACTTGCCTATAATGAGCAATAGCTTAGCCTCTGTCTGTCTCCACTGTCTCTCCCTGCCCCCACCCAATGTTTATGAAAGTAGCAATTGCTTCTCAGAAAAGGCAAAACCATTGGAGCCTGAAGCTCCTTCTAGAAGCCACTGCTTGTCTTATTGTTCCGTGAAAACTGATACAGTGGAAATTGGCTTTGTGCCGGGCCTCACCTTGTAGCGTTGTGTGCAAGCACATTTTTATAAGGCTGGAGATCTCTTAGCTGGACTCTTGCGGATGTGTCTATATAGTCCACTGCAATGGGCTGCTGGCTTCAGGGAGGAAAGGCTGAGTGAGTGCGTGTGCATTTGTGCATGTGTGTTGGGAGGGGTGAGTTGTTTGACAAGCATACACATAGATCATACATATCTGCTTCTCTGAGATTGTCTGCCTAATTCAAAGTAGTATGACCCTGACTCACCTTCCTTATCACTGAATCTCAACACTGTTGTCCTCCTGCCCTGCATTCAATGGGCGCCTGAATCTCTTGATTTTTCCTCTTTCTGCCATCCTTATCGCTTTTGCCTTCTGTCTGGCCTTGCTCCCTGCACAGTGTTAGATTTGAAGATGGGATCAGGTTCCTCCCCAGCGTAAAAATCTTCCGAGTTTCTTCTTGATGCCTGTTAGGGGTCCCTGACTTTGGCTGTCATTAGAATCTGAGGGACCGAGATCACTGGGCCAGAGACCAAAAAATTGAGACCCAGGCAATTCAAATGTTTTCTTGGCTTGGCAGCCCCTGGCTTGTAGGATCAACTCCTAAAATCTTAGCCTTGTATCTTAGCCTCCATGCTACTTCCCCTTTGGGACCCAGAAAGTGCTAGGCTCAGCCACACCCCTAGACTGTCCCTCAACAGTGCAACATACTCTCTGACTCTTCCCCTGGTTAATTTCCACTTGTTCTTTAAGATGCAAGGAAATATCACTTCCTCCATGAAGCCTTCCCTAATAACTCCAGGTCATTCACTCATCATTCATTTGTTCATTCACTTGTTTAGCACAGTTATTGAGTACTTGCAGGTACCAGGTTTTGAGCTGGGTCCTGCAGATGACTTAGCGAATCAAGCAGATATGAAGAGTTCCTGGCTACTGGGGAAGCCAGAGGAGATGAGGGAGGTGTGGAGAGCAAGGGGAGGCAGTGAAGACTTCCTGGAGGAAGTGACAATTCAGGATGATCTAAAGGGTGTGATAGGAGTTAGTCACAAGAAGGAATGAGGGGTGGAGGGAAGGAAGAGGCCGTTGGTATGGAGAGAGTGTGTCGGGAGGACAGGAAGGGTAAGACCTCAGATATAAACCAAGGCCAGATTCCATTCTGTTTCACTGCAGTGGGCGGGGTGTCTCCCCAGTGGAAGAGGGCTCAGTAGGTATTTGTCAGTGAAATGAATGGCCTTATCCTGGAGGGTGAGGCCTCTCAGTTTTGAGGGCTAGCTATGGGGAGGTGGAAGATGTTGGGGTGGAGAACCAACGTCAGAGGGAAGACAAATGTAATCCCAGGATTATAAATAGATGGAGAGGTGATGAGGTGGGTCCTGCCTTACACTTTAAAGAGATGATATACGTAAAATATGTAAAAAGTTTAGGACCCTGTGAGGCAGGGATTATTATTCTTATCTCACAGATGTAAAACTGGAGGCACTGAGTAGCTAACCCATATGTCCATGGTCACTGGGCTGGCAAGTGGAAGAGCTGGGATTTGAACCCACAATGTGGCTCTGGAGTCTGTGCTTTAATCATTATACCACACAGCCTTGGCCTGACCTGCCTTCTCACCAGGGCTGGTGATTCACATCCTGCAGGCTGCCCTACACCTGGCCTAGGGCTAGCTGCGGGGGCTGACTGGACACTGTGGGGCCTCCACAGGCACCTCTCTCACTGACTGCTGATCTGTGTCATGCCCCGGGGGTTGGAATTTTCTACTACAGCATTTAGGAGGGAAATAGGATTTGCGAAAAGGGAATTCATACTCCTTGGAGAGAGTAAGAAGTACCTGGTGTGGCTGTCGCACTGCCGCCCTGTGTTGGGAGAGGCGGGGAGTGTAGGTGATGTTGGCAGCCCTTTCCTGAGAGCTGCTGGCTGGGCCCCCAAAGGCTGCAGCTGGGCTGAGGGCTGGCCGGGTCTGCGAGTATTTTATGTGCTTATGTGCCCCCTCATATTTTATTGAGAGCTAATTCACATACAGTAAAATGATGCATCTAAATAAGTATTGAGCTTGATGATTTTTTTTTTGAAGAACAAACTTTTTTTGGGGAATGATTTTATATAAATGAAAATATTGCAAAGATAGTACAGAGTTCTCATATACCTACGCCCGGCTTCCCCTATGCTAATATCTTACATTACCTTAATACAGTTGTCAAAACCAAGAAACCAATATTGAGACATTACTATTAACAAAACTCCAGACTTTATATGGCTTTCAGCAGCTTTTTCATGAACGTCCTCTTTCTGTCCCAGGATCCCACACTGCATTTTGTTGCCATGTCACCTCAACCCTTTCTGGTCTGTGACAATTTCCTTTTTTTCATGACCTCAACAATTTTAAGGAGCTGTTTTTAGAAGATTTCTTAATTGGGGTTTTTCTGATGTTTTGCTCATGATTGGACTGGAATTATGAATTTGGGGAAAGTGCTGTTCTCATCACTTCATGTCAGAGAGCACATGATCACATGACTTATCACTAGTGATCAATGACATTTTTACAAGGGCATACATCCAGATCTAGCTATAGAACATTACTAGCCTTCCAGAAAGTTCCCTCATGCACCTTTCCAGTCAATCTCTGCCTCCTACTCCAAGGTAAGCACCATGAAAATTTCTATCACTAGAAGTTAAACTCATTATGCTTGTGCTTGAACTTCATATTATAGAATCATCGGTGTGTTTTCTTATTTTGTCTGGCTTTTTTTTTTTTTGGTACAGCATAATGTTTTTGAGAAGCATTCAGGTTGTTGCTTGTAGCAGTAGTTTCTTTTTCACAATTGTCTAGTATTCCCTTGTTGGAATACATACAATCTATCCATTCTACTATTGATGGATTAGGTTGTTTCCACTTTGGGGCTATTATAGATAAATTGCCATGAACATTCTCATGTGGTTCTTTCTGTGGGCATGAGAGTCCAGGTTGGGGGGGTGGGGGTGGGTATTTTAACCTCATCTCTTCAGCTCTCACTCCTGAACATTCTCTCAAAATGCACTCATCTGCTCTCTCTACAAATGAATTAGGGAAGGATAAAAGCCTGTAAAAGGAACAGAGGAAAAAGCTCTTGCTAGGAGATGATGCACATTCTCTGTGTTAGCAAAGCTCATCAGTGCTTGCTCCATCATATTTCTGAAACATGTCTACCTCACTGTTTTCCAAGCTCCTACCATAGACCAAGCGACTTCTACCTCTTCCCTGCACCCTGATCTGGTTTCCTTAATTCTACACCCTCGTCCTCAGTTCATTCTTCATACAGCTGCCAGAGTGGTCTTTTCAAATCATCCATCAGTCTCCAATCCTCCACTCACCATGAATTCCCACCACAGGCTTCCATTCGTCTCAGGAGGCACGTTAGACGTCCTCCTGCACTCTGGGTGTGAAAGCAGGTAGCCTGCCCTCCTGACCTGCCTCAGCTTCTCACACCGGCACTGCCAATAAGCTCTTTTCATCTCAGTCTCTGCACTGGCTGTTTCCTCTGCCCAGAATGCACTTCCCGAGGAAGTGTGCCCAGCATGTTCTGTTTCTTTAGTCGGGACTCTGTCCTGATGCCACCTCTGTAGACAGGTCTCCCCGCCTCCCTACTAATTTGCTTTCTGTCTCTATGGGTGTATTTATTCTGGACGTTTCAAATAAAGAAATCATAACGTGTAGTTTTTTGTGTCTGGCTTCTTTCACTTAGCATAGTTTTTGCAAGGTTCGTCTATGATGTAGCAAAAGTCGTACTTAATTCATTTTTATGACTGAATAATATTCTGTTGTATGGATATACCATACTTTATCCATTCATCGGTTGATGGACATTTGGGCTGTTTCCACTTTTTTGACTATTATGAGTATGCTCCTATAAATATTTATGTATATGTTTTTGTTTCAACACATGTTTTCAGTTCTCTTAGCTGTATACCTAGGAATAGAATTGCTTGGTCATATAGTAATTCTATGTTGAACTTTTCGAGAAACCACCCCAAATTTTTCCAAATCAGCTGTCTGATTTTACATTCCCACCAGAACTCTCTATGAGAGTTCTCATTTCTCCACATCCTCACCAACTTGTTATTCTCTGTCTTCTTGATTGTAGTCATCCTAGCGGGTCTGAAGTGGTATCTCATTGGGAGTTTCATTTATGTTTTCTTAATAACTAATGATGTTGTCATATGCTTCTTGGTCAATTGTATATCATCGGAGAAATGTCAATTTAAATCTTTTGCTCATTTTTAAATTGAGTTATTTGTCTTTTTATTGTTGAGTTGTAAGAATATTTGAGATATTCTGAATGCTAGTTCTTTATCAGATATATGACTTGCAAATATTTCCTCCCATTCTGTGGGTTGTCTTTTTAACTTTCTTGATAGTGATCTTTGAAGTACAAAATTTTTATATTTTAGTGGAGTTCATCCATATTACTGCCAATGGTAAGATTTCCTTCTTTTTAAATATTAAATAATATTCCTTTGTATGTATATGCCATATTTTCTTTATCCATTTATCCATTGGTGGATATTTATGTTGTTTCTATACCTTGACTATTTCGAATAATGCTGCAATGAACATAGAAGTGCAGATACCTCTTCAAGATTGTGGTTTCCATTTCTTTGGCTATATAGCCAGAAATGGTGTTGCGGGGTTCTAAGATGGATATATTTTCAATTTTTTTGAGGTAACTTCATACTGTTTTCTGTAATAGCTGCACCAATTAACATTCCCTTCAATAGTGTACCAGGGTTTCCATTTTCCACTTCTTTGCGACACTTGCTATCCTTTGTCTTTTTGATAATAACAGTCCTGACAGGTGTTAGGTGATATCTCATTGTGGTTTTGATTTGCATTTCCCTCATGACTAGTGATATTAAAAATCTTTTCGTGTACCTGTTGGCTATTTTATGTCTTCTTTTGAAAAATGTCTAGTCAGATTCTCTGCCCATTAAAAAATTATGTTATTAGTTTTTATTTTTGCTATTGACATGTTCATATGTTAAAGTCTTAACCCTAGTACCTCAAATATGACTTTATTTAGAAATTGCCTAATGGCAGATGTAATCAGCTAAGATGAGGTCAGTAGAGTGGGCCCTTCATCCACTATGATTGGTGTCCTGATAAAAAGGGGAAATTTGGATACAGAGATACGCATCCGGGGAGAACACCATGTAAAAATTAGACTTAAGCTGCCATAAGCCAGACACTAGGAAAGAGGCCTGGAACAGACCCTTTTCTTCCACTTTCAGAGAGAGCTTGGCCCTGCAGACATATTGATCACAGACTCGTAGCCTCCAGAACTACAGGACAATGACTTTCTGATAAGGACGTTAAGTCTTTATCAGATATATGGCTTGCAAACATTTTCTTCCATTCTGTAAGTTGCCTTTTCACTCTGTTGATTGTTTTGTTTGCTTTGCTGTACAGAAGTGTTTTAGTTTGATGTAGTATAGCTTGTTTATTTTTGCTTTGGGTGCTTGTGGTTTTGGTGTCATATTGAAAAAAGTGTTGACTGATGTGTCAAGGATCTTTTTCCTTATGTTTTCTTCTAAGCGTTTTCAGGTCTTATATTTAAGTCAAATCCATATTGAGTTGATCTTTGTATACAGTGTAAGATAAGGTTTCTTGCTGATTTTGCCTCAGACTTCTCTTTTAATTTTTTTCAGACAGGGTTTCTTTTCATTCTTTTACCATATTTAAATGAGCTGATTCAAAGGCTTTGTCCAGTAAATTTGATATCTGTGCTTCTTCCCCACACCCATGTATGAGGCACAGTTTCTTTGCATGTCATAATATTTTTTTTTTTTTTTGGAAATTGGACATTCTAAATACATGATATGACCACTCTGCAAATCGGATTCTCCCTTCTTCCTAGGTTTATTATTTTTGCTGTTGTTGTCACTGTTATTATTTGTTTAGTGACTTTCCTGGACTGATTCCATCAAGTCTGTATTTCTTGTTGTTTGTGGCCATTGAAGTCCCTTCTGGGCTTAGTGGTCAGCTATTGATTGGATGGAGTAAGTCTCCTGGTCTTTGCCAAGGGATTCTGTATGCATGTCGGGCATGTTTTCAATACTTAGCCTAGTGGTAGATGATACTGGTTTTAGCCTTCACTTCCTGCTCTCAGGGAGCCTCGAGGGTAGCCTGAGGTGATATTTTAGGGCCTTCTCATATCTTTCCTAATCATGCACACAGCCCTGGGCATTTGCACAGCTCTATGCATGCGTGTGGCCTTCTTTTCAAAACTCTCTATGGAATTTCATTCTCCAGCTTTTTCTTTTAAGTTTTTTTTTTGGTTAACTTGTTATTTGCCCAAGTTGTTATCCCCCCTTCAGGCAGCTACAATGTTAAATAATTGTCGCTTATTGTTTTTGACAAAAGCCCCCTGGCGCGGGGAGCCTGTTCACCCTGGGCCAGCTCTGAGCCACAGTAAATAAAGACAAACCTTTATGAGTGGGGTTTTCCAGGGGACCATCAGACAGATCAAATAATGATGATTCTCTGAGAACAGAGCTTTGAAAAGCTCCAAGCCTGCTCTGACTCCTCCAGTGGCTGCTGGGCTGCTAGTTTTCCCTGTGATTATGGGTTGTTAGTTTTCAGGGCTATTGTGGGTTGGAGAGCAGGAGATGAGAATAGGGCAAGTTAAAATGCCACAAAGCTCACTCACTGTTCTTTCAAGATTTATTGTTTTTCTTGAAGAAATGCCCCTCTCCCTGACAGATCGTTGCAAAATTTTTTGGTTAATTTCTAGTGTTCTAAAGCAGTAGATTCTGACAATTTTGCCAGAGTTCTCACTGAGTTTATACAGAAGAGGGTTTTTGGAGATTCTTAGAACTCTGCCATATTTTGATTTCACTCCTCTACAGACACACTTAAGTATTTTCTTCTTTATGATCCTTCTTATGGTTTTTATGCTACTGTTAATTTTTCTCCAACTAAATACCATCATGGGTGTACCTGTGGTTGGGTTTATTGGCTCCTTGCATCAAAAGAGACCATGTATCATGGGGAACTCTGAGCACCTCAGAAATGTTACAAAGGGCTTGTTATAGGATTTTGGCTTGAGTTGAGTGGTTCTGAGAAAGTTTCAAGAAACCAGGACTTTTCCCTAAATTGGATGCTTTCTGGAAGTGGAGGCAATTCTATGATTGACTAGTTGAATAAATCTTATTTAGAAGGTGGAAAGAATGAAATGAGATTAAAGCTACAATTGGTAAAGAAGCAGAAGTCGCCTTCATTAGCTAAGTTGCAGGGATATAGCAGGCTGAATAATGGCTGCCAAGGATATCAGATCTTCATCCCTGGAACCTACAATGCTTTCTTACATGGAAAACTTGCTTTTTGCGGTGTGATTAAGGATTTTGAGATGGGAAGATCATTAAGATTACCCAGGTGGACCCTAAATATAATCACAAGTGTCCATAGAAGAGTCAGAGGTTTATGATTCTCTCTCTTTGTTTGTCTTTCTGTTTCTGTCTCTGTCTCAGGAGAAGGTGATGTGAAGATAGAATTCAGTTTTGAAAATTCTGGTGTTTAAGATTGGAGGGATGTGGCCACAAGCCAAGGAAAGCCAATAGCCACCAGAAGAGGCAAGGAATAGATTCTTTCCTGGAGCCTCCGAAGGGAGCCTTCACCAAGACTGTTCAGATGTCATGCCTCTAGAATAGTAAGAGAATACATTCCATTGTTTAAGCCATCAGACTTGTAGTAATTTGTTACAACAACCCTAGGAAATTTTTGTGGTTTAGACAACATTCTTATTTTGCCTAAATTCATGGATTATGGGTTTCATTGTGTCCTCCCCCCACCCAAGTTCATATGTTAAAGCCCTAAGCCCAGTACTTCAGAAGATGATCTTATTTAGAAATCGCCTAATGGCAGATGAATCCGTTAAGATGAGGTCAGTAGAGTGGGCCCTTAATCCACCATGTGAAAATTGGACTTAAGTTGCCATAAACCAGAAGGTAGGAGAGGGGCCTGGAACAGACCCTTTTCTTGCACTTTCAGAGGGAATTTGGCCCTGCAGACATGTTGATCACAGACTTGTAGCCTCCAGAAAGGACATTCATTCACTCGGTTTGTGGTATCTTGTTATAGCATTCCCAGCAAACTAATACATTTCAGACGCAATTGCAGAGTGGTCTTGCTTTCGTCTTGCTCACCCATGGTCACAGAGTGGCCTCGTCTGATGTCAGTGCTCAGTGAGACAGCTCATGGTCAGCAGGAAAACACCAGGGCCCGGCTCTGAGAGCCAGGTGAGCTCTGAGCGCCAGGCCAGCTCTCACAGGTGGCAGTGGCCACTTTTCTCTTTCTTACCACGAAGTCTTTCCTCATCTGATAAATGTTTGCTTTATGTCGTCTTTAAGGCTTTTCACTAATTTTTTTTTTTAACATTTAAATCTTCCACCCAGTTGGTATTTATTTGGGAGTTGAGGCCAGGGCTGGAGGTGTATGGCCTTGAGTAGAAACCATTCTAGGGGTTTTAGAGCCAGACTTGCTGAGGTCTGTATGGACCTGAGTGGCCTACAAGGCCAGCTTTAGACCAATTCCCTTCAGGGGGTTTGTACACAGAAATAAACCTCAGAATAATCCTTCAGAGCATTTAGGGAAGCATTTCTTTCTCTTTTCTTTGTTATTCTTGATGAAAGGAAAGGTGCCAGCCCCCTTTCGTTAGAATGGGTTGTGGCTGTGAGTGCCTTTTCATGACAGCCATTAATTCGGAGGATAGGCTCATCAGCAGAAAACCCTCCCAGAGCCCCACGTGCCCCGGGCATCTTCTCTGTCTATTTGGATAAGTGCAGCTCAAGATCAATTATGAATGAGGTTCTATGGGAGATGAGTAAGTGGGCTGTTGTCTATGTTGAAAAATTAATGGGGTCTGATTAATACAGCAGTGCACTCTCTCTTCCTCAGCCCAGAGAGGCTCAGATCTCTGCAGAAGCTCAGGGTAAGGGGGTGGGGGTGGGGGGCAGAGAAGCAGCCTTCATGTCTCTGTATGGGGTCAGATTTGATTTATAGAATCATGCCTTGGGATTATCTAACCCCTTGACAGATGAGGATACCAAGGCCCATCAAGGTTAAGCCATTTGCCCAAACAGCAAATAAGGAAAGACAATAATCAATTATTATTATTTTCTAAATATTTTTTTTTAATATGGAAAATTTAAAACATGGGCTTAGTAGAGAGAATAATACCATGTTGCCATTAAACTTTTTGAAATGTTTTACTCTTAACAAAATTTTGAAGACCTCAAAGAGCTTTTGTTCATGTGGGTTACATCTGTTGATATTTACCACATTAGACATGAAAATTCAGACAATTAAAAATATTTATTAACTCCCTCCAACATAACAATAATCCCATTACATGTCAGCACCAATAACTTTTGTCCTTGACAGTGTATTTCTACTATAAGCTTTTAATTCATAGTTCTACATTACCCATTCGATTTTTATTTTCATTGCGATAAAATGTATGAACATAAAATGTACCATCTTAACCACTTTTAAGTATACAATTCAGTGGCATTAAGTAATTCACACTGTTTTACAACCATCACCACTATCCAATTCGAGAACTTTTCATCATCCCAAACAGAAACTCTGTCCCATTAAAGAACAACTCCCTATTCTCCCTCCCCCAGCTCCTGGGGGACACCATGCTTTCTGTCTCCACAAATCTGACAATCCAGGTACACTGTAGGAGCAAATCACATAGTATTTGTCTTTTTTTTTTTAACTAGCTTAATTCACTTAGCATAATGTCTTCAAGGTTCACCCATGTTGTAGCAAATATCAGGATTTCCTTCCTTTTTAAGGCTACATAATATTCCATGGTATGGATAGATCACATATTGTTTATCCATTCACCCATTGACAGACACTTGGGTTGCTTTCACCATTTGGCTATTGTGAACAGTGCTGCTATGAACACGGATGCACAAATATCTCTTTGAGACCCTGCTTTCAATTCTCTTGTGTCTGTACCTAGAAATGGAATTGCTGGGTTAAATGGTAACTCTATGTTTAATTTTATAAGGACCCACCATACCGTTCTCCACAGTGGCTGCACCATTTTACACGCCTGCCAGCAGCACACAAGGGTTACAATTTCTCCACATCTATGTCAACACTTGTTTTCTGTTGTAGCTTTAAAAAAATAATAGCTATCTTAATGGCTGTTAAATAACTTCTTAATAACAAATGAAACATGTTTTTCCAAACAAAAAAAATAATTAAGTGGGAAGAGAAGAATTGTTTTACATTTTGTAAGTTTTTTTTTTATGTCTGGCTTAATAGGCAGCTAGATTCTCAGATCTGCTTCTGCATTTCATCTGTTGTGCTAGAACATGCCATGTGGCCTCTGGAAAACTCCCCAGTACCCTCATGGGAGAAGGAAGGGGAGAAAGGCAAATGACATTGTAGTATGATTAGGAAAATAGTTTTCACTTTGCAGATCTCAGTTTTAATTATCAGCCCAGGATCCACCTTGTTTTGTCTCTTCCCCTCCCAAGACTTCCCCCCTTCATCATTAGAAGCAAATTGGTAACCAAGTATTATTGGCATTGTGTTAGGTGCTTTCCTGCATGATTTTCTTAATCTTCATGACAAGACATGCTTGATTAGCACATATGAGTATCTGGTTGTTCATTTGAAGGAACCAGGCCTCAGGGAAATTTTCCCAAATTTATGCCTGTGGAAACGGATGTCACCCAGATGGTGCCCAGGTCAGATCTTTATTACACTGTCTCCTAAATGTGACATTAGACCATGAGAGCTGTTGGGCTTGCTGCCTGCCTATTTCTTTATCCCATTGGGACTTCGCAGGAGGCTCTGGTTTTTCTCCCTGCCTCCGTCTCTCATCTGTGGATATTCTCACAGTAGACCTTCGAGTAGACCAGGCTTTGTACAGCCTTCTGGACAGAGGGCTGGGTTGGATGCTGCCTTGAGAAGCAATTCTGGATTATTTCTTTATGCATGAGTTGAGAAGGCATTGACACTCCCCATTCTGAAACCCAACCCTGCAAAGGGAAGAAAAACAGCTGAAAGACCCAGGCTGGTGGGGGGTGGTAGAGGGAGAGTATTTTCTGCTCCAGTTTGAGCTGGGGACACCTCTACTCACTAAAGAATCATGCAGTCCAGAGAAGACGGGGCTCCAAGGTCATATAGTCCTAACCGCCTCCCAGAGAAGAGATCATCTTTGAAATACTCTACCTAAAGGCTACCTGATTTCTGCTTGTGTACCTCCAATGACAGGGAACTCACTACCTACCTCAGCAGACAGCCAGTCCATGGAGGGCACTTTCATTGTTAGAAAACTCCACTCACATTGAATAACCTTCCAGGAGCAACCTGGTTTCTGCTGATGGGAAGAACCCAGATTGGAAGTTGAGATTCTGGATATGAGATTAGGGTAGCCATGTGTAAGCTCCATCCTCTCCAAGGGTTTTGCTTTTTTTGTTGTGAAGAGAGCTGGCGTCCAGTTTCTTTGACTACTAACATTCTGATCTATTTTCTGACTTGATCTACTTTGTTCCTGGAGCAAACTTTCAGGACTTGGAGAAGCTGAGGTCCCCATGAAGTGTGGGTACTTCCTTTTGGTGCACCATCTCAGTTGCCCACCTGGCCACTACCTCTGTGGAGTGTGCCCCTGGCCCTCTCTGTGGGGTGTGACCTCAGCACAGACTTCCAGGGGCTCCTGAAGTGGTCCTGGATTCCACAGGACCTACTGCAGCCCCAAACACCCAGAACTGCTTTATCCACCTTCTGTGACACACTCCATCCAACCACACCAACAACTGCCCTCTGACTTTACCAAGACTTAGTAATTGCACTGTTCATGAGACATTTCATGCCTTTGTCATATATCTCAGTTGATTTTCAAATAGTGGGAACTTCTTACAGGAAGAAGATGAAAAAATAAAGTAGAAAAACTTCCCAGCCAGCTAACGAGGGGAAAGCTAGGCTCAGTCTGCCTCTTTGGGTTGTGGATGTGGCTAATCTAGGCCTGGCCTGAGAGTCATTCCAGGCTGGCAGGATGGACTGTCCATCTCCATGGCAACTGTTGTTATTGGTAACTGAATAAGCATCTTCAACAATAGCCGCTGGAGCTATTGGTTTTCCTTTCTAGTTGAAAGTGGGAGGAACCAGGCTCTTTGATGATGTTCCTAAGTGCTGGGCTCTTGCCCTCATTTGGGGAACTTCAACTGATAGTGGGCAAACTGAATCCACTCTTCTATTTCCCTTCTAACCTCCATGGCCTAAAGGGACAAAGTGACTTAACATATATTTCCCAGTTTCCTTCCAAGAATCCTGTTCAGGGGCATCCAGCTAAATAGATCCACAACTTGACACCTGACCTGTCTGATTCTGAAACCCGTGCTTGTGACCACATGGCTGTTGTCTCTCTCTCTCTGTCCTTTTCTTCTGAGGTCACATGGAAACCTATCAGCCCTTCCATGTGATGTCATTGGTTTAATTATTTGTGAGGACAGGTAGCACCTCATGGTGATTCATGGGCTCTTCTAGAAGCTATCTCACTTGATCGTCCTGTAATGGGGTTAGTGGGACCCTGGAATTATTAGGGAAGCAGATCAGCAAGGTGAAGAAACTTGCTCACCCAGACCATTATCTCAACCTGCTTGCTCTCCCCATCACACTCTCTCTCTAGCTCTGTGGGTGATGTGCAGTGGGGCAGACCTACTCTCAGGAGTGAAATTCAGTGAAATTCAGATCATCCATTTGGGGGACCTTTTGAACACTGCATTAAATTCTCTTATTGTGTCTCTCTCTCTCTCTCTCTCTCTCTCTCTCTCTCTCTCCTCTCTCTCTCCTTATTTTAGAATACATTTCAGACCTATTTCCACAGGCAACTTTCCTGGATGGATTTCAGAATATTGTGATAGGAACTTAGAACTAAACCTGCTGAGATTTCAGTGGAATTGTATAAAGCTCAGAATTTGTGAATTCCCTGCTACACGGAAGTGAGAAAGAACCCAGAGTTTGGTGTCTGGCCATCTCGGTTCAAATTCTAGTACCCTATCTTAAGAAGGACCCTCTTTCTTGATCTCTTGGTGGCCTCTGACAGAACTGACTGCTCCCGACATCTTGAAAATACCCTGGCCCTTGGTTTCCGTGACCCCACCTCTCCCTGGCTTCCCTTTTGTCTCTCTGGTTGTTCCTTTGCTGTTCCTTTTGTTCTTTCTCTTTTACTTGACTCCTACATGTCGGAGTAGTTCAAGGCTTGGTCCTAGGTGATGCCATACGCCATGCCCATGGCTTCAATTCCCATCTATCTCCAGCTCACACCTCTCTTCTGAGCTCTAGATCTGCATTTCTCAAGGGAGACTGCAGCTCTTCCTGGGTACCCTTAAGGCATCTCAAACTCAATTCATCCAAAACTAAAAGTGACTCTTCTCTACCGAAACTTGTCTTTCCTTACCACCAACCCTCAGCCCCGCTCTGCCTCGCTGCGGTATTTCTTATCGCAGGAAACGGTGATACTCCTTCCTCACTTCTCAAAATTCTAGGCAGGAAGTGGAGGATCATCCTTGACTGTTCCTCTTCCTAATCCCTCACAACCAATCCGTCTCCAAGTCCTGTTGATCCTGTATCCTGAAAAGTTTCTAGACTCTGCCAACTTTTCTCTATCTCCACTGTCATCGCCGTCATCCATCCACTGTTATGGTTTGCTTCCTTACCAGTCTCTCTGCCTCCTATCTCTTCTTTGCTCTAGCTAGAATGACCTTAAAATACAAATCAGATCATATGACTCCCCTGCTTAAATTCTTTCACAGGTTTCCTCTGCTCTCATGATAAAGATCTGTGATGGTTTTAGAACATGGCTGCAAACTGCATTCTCTCTCAAATCTAGGTGATGACTGTTCCAGCTATTAGAGCATAGCAGAAACGATGCTGTGTGACTTCTGAGACTAAGTCATGAAAGGCCGCACAACTTCTATCTTGTTGGTGGAACAGTAACCTTTGGAATCTGGGTACCACATAAGATGCTTGGATCACCACGAGGCCACCATGCTGTGGAGAAGCCCACGCCAGGGGAAATTGACATGTTGTTGTTTTGGTTGACAGTCACGGCTGAGCCCAGCCTAGGAGCCAGATCTGTGAGTGAAGGAGCCTCTCGATGGCTTTAGACCCTCTACCCCCAATTCAGCCATTGAGTCACCCACAGCCACTCATGTCTTCCCAGCTGAGGCTCTAGACATCACGGAACAGAAAACTGCCATCCGTATTGTCTGTTTGAATTTCTGACCCACAGAGGGTGTGAGGATAATGAAATGGCAGTTGCTGAGGTTGGTTTGTTATGCAGCTGTAGATAACTGACTGAAAATTCAGATCTTACAGATGGCTTTCAAGGCCTCCAAGTATTTACCTCACACTGACACTCCATGCCTCTTCTCATCTCAGGGCCTAGAATGTTTTCTTTCTCTTTCTCCCCATCCTCTCATCTTTCAGTCTCAGCCCCAACATCACTTCTGCTAGACACCTTTCCTCTCTCCAACCAGGTCAGGCCCATCATGGGCTTCTATCACATGACAAACTTCTCATGACTGCGATCCTAGTGACCTTTGACTGACTTATCTCAATTCATCCCCACTGGACTGTGAGCTCCATGCGGGTAGAATCTGTGTCTGGATCCCATGCTCCTGGCAGGCTGCCTGGCACACAGTTGGCACACAGTGAACTTTAGATGAGTGAGAGAATGGATAAAGCTACTATTATCATTGATATTGTTTGGCGGGCATATTTGGGAGGCAGGAGAGCTTCTATTTTTTCCAAATTATGTTGGGCTGTCCTGATTAAATTTTATCCTGTGACCAGGGAGCAGACAGGAAGGAAAGGTCCTGGGCTGTGTGGGTTTCAGCAGTGGTGGTGTCTGGGTGGGAAGGGTCTCAGGGCAGGGACGAGGTGGTCATGCAGGGTGGACACTCCATGCATGGGCTCTGCATGGGCCTTCATACCTGACCATCTAAAATCCGCCATGCTGACTAGAGGCAAAGCCCATCTCTGACTCGATGGAGAATTCAGATGGGGTTCATTCACCCTCCTATGCCCAAGTTTTATACAGATGATGGATAAGAGCCCAACAAAAGCCTGCTCCAACTCTGTGGATTTGTATATGAGGACAGCCTAGAAACCAGGCAGATTTGCTTGTAAATGGCTCTGATTCAGGCAAAGCCAACAAGGAGGGTTGCAATTTGTAATTAAAAAAAAAAAAAAGAACAATTACATTCTCAGTGTGGCAATTCTTAATCCCCTTGAAAAGGATCTTTAGTCATCTAATTGGTGTATTTTAAGAGACATATTGGCTAGTTAGACACCAATTGACACCCTTATTAAATATCAATTAACACATTCCCTAACTTGATATTTAATTAGCTTGCCGTAGCTATTCTTTTAAAAGTCAATTAAATGCTTGCTATATTCTTACAAGTTGACTCCACTGATAGCAATTATGTATGAATTCCTGTCACAAATGGTTTTTAGTTGATTGGAGGGAAATTCGATTCTGAATATACATATCAGGTCTTTTGACAAAAATTTTAAAATCAATCATTAGATGTGTAATGGACCCTCCCCTCATTGCTGATTATGAATCAAAGTCATATCTGGCTCTGGAACTGTGAGCTATTGCATTTTCAGATGACTGTAGAAACTCTAGGTCAAACAACCTTGCCTCCTGCCTCAGATAGAGTCAAACTTCATTTTTTAAAAAAAATTGTGATAAAAGACACATATGTAAAATTTATCTTCTTAACCATTTTGAGCTGTGCAGCGCATCAGTGCTAAGTACATTCATATCGTCATACAAACAATCTCCAGAACTCTTTTTATCTTGCAAAACCGAAACTCTATACCGTTAAACAACTCCCCGTATCTCCCTACCCGCAGCCTCTGGCAACCACCCTTCTACCTTCTGTCTCTATGAATTTGACTACTAGGTATACCTCATGCAAGTGAAATCATACAGTGTTTGTCTACTGTGCCTGGCTTATTTCACTTAGCATAATATTTTCAGGGTTCGTCCATGTTGTATCAGGCATCAGAATTCCCTTCCTTTTTAAGGTTGAATGATATTTTCTTCTATGTATAGACCGCATTTGACTTACCCATTCATCTTTTGAAGGGCACTTGGGTTGCTTCTACCTTTTGGCTATCGTGAATAATGCTGCTGTGAACACGGGTGTGCAAATATCTCTTTGAGACCCTCTTTTCAATTCTTTTGGGTATATACCCAGAAATGGAATTGCTGGGGGAAATTATAATCTTACCTTTTATTTTTTGAGGATGTATTTCGTTTTAAGTTTATTCATTCAGAGCATTCATTGAGCATCTGGGCTATGTGGATATTCCTAAACTAGGGGAGCTCAGGGGGGTTGCCAACCCAGGAGTGATCCTAAAACAGTGGGGCTGTAGTGGTAAGGATCCTACCGTGGATGGTGTGACTGGGGTTTTTCTAATCGTGCAGCATGAATGAGGTGTGGATGAGACACAAGGAGGGAGAAAGCGGGGAGTCGGCTATAAGGAGGGGCACTGAGAAGAGTGAGTGCAGCAGGCTCAGGCTTCCCCTTCTACCTGTGTCGCTTCTACAGTGGTGGATGCTTCCCCACCACTGTCCCCCTTACCCCACGTGATACCTGCCTTTCTCCTCCCATTATCTCTCTAAAAATCACTGGGTTCCTATTACCTGCCTAGAACTCTGCTACATGTTCTTGCATAATCTGTCTGATAATGAGGAGTTGTTAGTGTTTTCTCTGCACATGAAAATCATGAGGCTCAGGAAGGCTAACTAACCTGTCTGGGGTCTCATTCAGCTCTGGGTAGAAAAGTTCACGCCTGTCTAATGCCATACCACCCTGCTGCCCCTATGCCTCTTCTCCTCATTGTCTTACCTTCACCCCATTCTCTCTCCTTCCTCCCTGCAAACATTTCCCTCCAGGCCTCTGATGGAGGCTGGGAAAGGTGCCCGAGGCCAAACCAAGGATGCAGATGCAGGGGATAGAAAGATGCAACAAGCACAGGAACCTCTGGCTCTTGCAGCCTCAGCTTTTTCACCTGTACAATGGAGCAAGAGATGCTTCTCTAATGCCTGCTATGAAGATAGGTGAGATGACAACTTACAGTGTCATTGTCATCTACCGGTGTGCTGTAAGCATCTGATAATTGCACAAGAATGTTCAAGGCACAAGGTACCATCAGATCATGAGGAACACTTTTTTTCAGATCCCATGATGAGACAATTTTTATCCTATCTGTGCTCAAGGGTGGTGGGGATGGGAATACAGTCGGCTTCAGCAAACCCTGCAGGCTAGGGACCTTTAGCACCTGTTCCCCTACTCAGCTCTCAGGGAGGAAGACCCAGCATCAGGCCCCAATGCATGGTAATCAAGAAATTGAACAGCACTTGGAATTTGAAGCTGTCAGTGATTACTGGCTGCTGAACTTATGTTTTTGTGCCTTAATTTCACTACCTGGAAAATGAGGATATAAACTGTGTTCATTAGCTGTTGTGAGGATGCAATGAGTAAATCTATATGCCTGGTACATGGTGAGTGCTCACTAAATGTTAGCTGATGTTCTCCTGGACACCAAACCTGCTCAGCCCAAGGACTCAGATCCCTGCTCAATACCAGCAAGGCGCCTTAACACCTGGCTGCGAGTGGCCCATAGAGGGCCAGGCCTCCCTAGGCTCCAGGAGACAGTCTCTCTCTAGCACCCTCTGTGAACCAGGCTTTGTCATCAATTGTGTCCACCACACTGCTATTTATGAATAGAACTTGGAGATCTATTTCTAGGTCTACTTCTAGAAACTGAGGCTCTGAGGGGCTGAGAAACTTTCTCTTGCTGGTAAGGAGCTGTCAGGACCAGAGCCCAGGTTGGCTGGGTATTCACTCACACATCTCCCAGCCATTTGCTTGATACTTATTGAGGACCTACTATGTCTAGGTACTGTCCAGGTGCCGGGAACACTGTGAAGAGAAACACAGATGTGACTTCTGCCATCCCTGGATTTTTACAAGAACATGTTGCCTTGAGAATGAGGATGCAGTCAGGCATAAAAATTGCTGACCAGTATTGATCACAGGGTCAGCTGAGCTATGGACAGACGGAAGTAACAAGCTTATAGGGTTAAAAAGAAACAACAGACAGATAGTCTTCTAGATAACGATCACTATTTTATCAATGTGAAAGAATAAGGAAGATTTGGGATGCATTAATAGAGGTATAACACCCAGAATAAAGGAGATGAGAGTACCCACTTGTTGCAATCCCAGTCAGATGTCATTAGTTCTGTGCTCATAGGATTAGGTGAACATGCATCATTGGAACAGATGTCATGGAAAGCAGCTAGAATGGCCTGTGGGGCACAACTGTAAGAGCTAAGATAGTACATCAGGCAAAGAAGAGACTTAACTGGGACCATCATTGTTTTCAACTGTCCAAAGGTGTCTTGTGGACCACCATGGAGTAACTTGGGTGGCCTTAAGATCATAGCCTGGACCAATTAGTGGGCATTATGGGTTCATGTGAGAAAGAACTTTGACCTATCAATGTCCTCAACATGGCGGGGGCAGTTCCTAGAAGCAGTGAGTTTTCTGTCACCTAAACCGTGTGAGAAGAAGCCAAAAGATCATTTGACCTTTGGGAAGGGGTCAAATTTGAGAATTTCTAAGAAGTTCATGTCTGCAGTCTGCATTTACTGTTCAGTCTGAAACACTTTTCAAATATGTCTTTTCATCCTTTAGGTCTCAGCTTTAAATCACCTCCTCAAGGAAATTTCCCTCAGTTATTCACTTAAGGTAGGTTTCTTCTTCGCCCATCCTTTCATTCTCTGCTTCAGAGACCTATTTGATTCCTTCACAGTATTGCCATAATTCTGTATCCCTAGTAGAGACCAAGATGTCTAGTTTACCATCTGTATCCCCAGGGTCCAACAAATAGTGGGTCCTCAATAAACATTTCTTGGATGGAGGATGGATGGATGGAGGATGGATGGATGGGTGGGTGGGTGAATGGGCTGGAGTGAGGGTGAATAGGTAGATTACTTCCTAGGGTTTCAGATTCATGCTTTTCCTCTGTGTATTCAGGTCATCCAGATATTTAAATTCTCGGCAGAGAGCTAAGCTGTGTGTGTGTGTGTGTGTGTGTGTGTGTGTGTGTGTGTGTTTCATCTTCAGTTCCTGTGGACAAGAATTACGACTTCTCCCTGGGGAGTCACTGTAATGAACTGATTAAGAGGTAATTACAAGAGAAAATTTTTATGTTTTTGACCACATAAGCTTTGATAAAGAGGAAAATCAAGGACTGGGCAAATTCATTTGAATACAGTTTAACACGCCCTTTCAACATGTAGGCAGCTAACAAAAATGGATATTTTTTATTGTCCACATCTTCTCCAAAGGGTCTTTTCTGGATGTCCCAGAGTCACAAGACCGGAGGCAACAAGTTCACTCTGGGCTTTATTAAAATGCAGTTTAGGAGCACCCCCCAGACCTAGTGAGTGAAAACCTTGAAAGTGGGGTCCAGATGAGGAATTTCAGAAGTCCCCTGAGACGATCCTGGCTCCAGCAGCATTCTTCTCTGATTCCAGATGTCAGAGTTTAGGCACCCCGGAGACCATCTCGAACAAATCCTAACAGATGAGGAAACTGAGGCCCAGAGAGGGGCAGTGACCTACCTGAGGTCACACAGCAAGTCCATGACAAAGCTCAGACTAAAACTTTTTTTTTTTTCCTGCTAGACTTACAGCCTCTTCTTGATAATGGGTGAAAGAGAGAATGGGATTTTGGGCTAAAGTAACCATAGCGCTCCCAAGCTTAAATTTATATTTAGCAGTTAGTCCCAATTTTCTACGAATAATGTCCATTAAATAATTAATGTTCCTTTAAATAGTATGAGCTCCCTCATGCCTCTTTATTCCTGGGACATCAAACCCTTTCAGATCATAATTAATTAAGAAGCTCGATGGCCCCGAGAGGTAGACAGACACCCAGAGAAACTTGGTAATTGGTTCCTGATAATGAGAGACACAGTCTGTATTCCAGAATTTTCCCGATTTGAGGACTGCTGAAGGAATGATGGGGGACAGGATTGGAGAGAGACGAACGTGGGTCTACACACCAGGCAACAGTCAGGGTCCTTTTCATGCATTCTGCTGTCTTTACCTCACAGCCTGGCGAGGGGGAGTTCTCCCCATTTTACAAATTGGGGCCACAGAGGTTCAGAGTACAGGGCGATCTCTTCAGCACAGTGACTTTTGGGGGCTGGGGTGATCAGTCTGTGTCACTCATCACCTTCCCACCTGTTAAGGTCAGCGTGGAGATTTATCCTATGCTGTTTTTAAAACACTCTTTGCATGTTGTTTGACTGGTCCTTGACCACCGTGGCAGAGAGGAGTAGAGCATATTCATTGTGAGGTGAATCATGGGGGAGATGAGGGATATCTTCAGAGCTGGGGTTTGGGGTTGGACAGAATCCAAGGTTACAGAGAACCTTCCTCAAGGTGAAGAGTTATTTGTAAATTGGCTTTGTGTTATTTATAAATAACTTCCCCTCACATCCATTGAAGCTTTTATGGGTTAACTACACACAGTCATCCCCAGCTGTTTGTTCATTTATTCCTTCAACAAATACTTGTTGAGCACCTACTATGTGCCAGGTATCATTTCAGACCCTGGGGAAACAGCAGTGAGCAAGACAAACCTCATGGGTGACAGACAACAAATCAGCAAGCACATTAATTAACTGATTCATTATGATTGTGACCTGTGTGATGAAGGTAACAGATGCACTCAGGCGTCAGGCCACCCCAGGTAGGGCCATCAAGCTACCAAGGCCTCTGATGGATGGATATTTTTGGCTGAGAGCTAAGGACTCAAGGGCAGGAAGATGGGGAGGAAGAGTGTCCCAGGCGTGTGCCAAGGCATTTGGAGGAGACTCACTTTCCTGCCTGCCCTGTGTTGGGAGAGTGGGGGCTGGCAGAAGGCAGGGGGATTCAATCTGGGTCAGGTCCGCAGAATCAGAGCATGAGGGTGTTATAGCCCTGGGTATGGAAATGGAGGGCCATCGAGAAGTCAGAGCAGAAAAGCAAAGTGAACTGCCTTATGCAGGTCCCTCTGGCTCCAGAGAAGACTGAGAGTGAGAGGTGCTGGGGACTTGGTCGGGAGATGGAGCAGTGAAGGTGTGAGCCAAGGTCAGGCCAAGATCTACCTGGTGGAGTAAAAAACACTACTTAGGCTGACTTCTGGGTGCTTGGAGACCTGCTCTGGGCCAGGGCGGGGACTTTTCTCCCACTGATAGATGAGAACACTGAGTCCTCCAAGGGCAAAGTGACTCACCCAGGTCTCTCCAGCATGTGTAGCTCTAAACAAGATCACTGTCCACCCTCCGGCTGAACCCAGAGACTTTGTCCCTCAGGGAGTGAGGGAGTCCCACCTGGGGGAGACCCCAGTCCTGAAGGAGCTGAGGGCTGACACAGCCTCCGTTGACAATGAGCCCTTCCACTGGGCTGGACAAAGAGGGCTCAGAGAGGGATAGGTCCAGCTGGGCCCTAGAGGAGGTCACAGTCCAGTGGGGGAGAGAGGAGAGGCCCAGGCATGACACAGTTACATAACTACACTCAGCAAAAGTTGGGGACTGGGTGGGCTCTGACGGTGGACAGCAGGCGGCCTTCCCAGAGGAGGTGAGGGAACTATAGGACCAAAATAGCCAGCGGGAGTGTGAAAAACGCCAGTGAGAGTGGACGATCATGGCGGGTGGGCAGTGGGTGGAAAAGACCCTCCAGTGGAGAAGTTTTGGGGAGATGAATGTTTTAGGATTGAGGACTGAGCCCCATCCAGGCTGGGAGCCAGGAGACCTGGTTTATTTGTGGCCTCAGTCCTGCCCTGAGTAACCAGAGACATGACCAGTCACATCATCTCTGCAAAGTCCTCCCCCATACTGAGCCCCAAGGGCCTGTCCATCAGCATTCCCCATTCATGCTAAAAATAATCTCTCCAACCTTCTGAGAAGATTTGTAATCAATTCCATTTCTTTCAGATGGTATATGTTAAAAAGCAGTTAATTATCTGGATGAGCATGCTATTAAAGATTGTATTCCAAAGTTCATGTTTAATACAATTGCTATATAGAAAGAGACATTTTTTTATCTTGCTCTTTTAAAAAGAGATACACACAATTAATTTATTTTGAATTAATTATGTAACGAACTGCATAGTTTGCTGACAAATACCTCTTTAAGTGACATATCATGTTGGATTTGGGAAAGAAATGCACATTAAAATGTAGACTGACATTTAATCATGTGTTCATCATCGGAAAAGAGAAAGACTGCTTTCATGGCCTTATGTTAGGGAGTTTTGCTTTTTTGTCGCTAGAATAAAAGCCATTGGCTTATTATTTAATTTTGAGCTTTTGTTTCAAAATGACTAAATAGGAGCAAAGGCTTCAGACCTAGTCTAGGAACACATTGTGGGATCCTTCTTTCCCTCCGATAAATGAAAAGTCAAATTGTACTCATCCTTGAATTTATAAACCAATTTATAATTGGTTTTTGAGGGGCTGGAAGCATATGGATGTGCTTTAAAAGGACTGTGATCAGATGGCAACAATGAATGTTACCATGAACCACATCTAGTGAATTACTATCATTTGAGCGATGCTCATTAACTTGTATTTTAGATTCATCCTTCTCAGGCTTCCTGTCCTTAACGAATATTCTGTTGTGGATATACATGAAACAGGGTATGAGTAAGAATGCGAACTTGAACTGTCATACAGCCCAAATCCTGCAAACGAACGTAAAATTACAACAGTGATAATGCTAATAAGATGCTTACAACAGTACCTGGAATATACTAAGTGCCCAATAAAGGTTAGCTATGATGATGATGATGATTAATGCTGCGAAGTGGAGAAATGCATTGCTCAGTGTGTATACTATAGGATTTGCTCCAGAGTGAGGGCTCTGGAGCGAAACTTCTGTGTGACTGTGAGCAAATTGATTAACCTTTCTGTACTCCAGTTTCTTCGTCTGTAACGTGGAGACGATTAAGGTGCCTGCCTCATAGGTTTGTTGTGAGATTTAAATGGATTAAGACATGTAAAGCAATTAGAATGTTCTGAGCATACGGTAAGAGCTAAAAATGTCACTTTAAAAAAATCATCATCATCATCATTTTATCATCATCATTGTCGTCGTCATCATCATTATATTGTTATAGTAGTCAAGGGAGGCTTTCCAGAGGAAATGACTTTGAGATGAGCTATGAAAGTAGAGTTGGTGGTAGCTAGGCAACACTGAGAGGGACAAGAATCCCAGGCTGAAGGAATTGCTGGTACAAAAGTCCTAAGGGGGGAAGGATGGTGGTGCATTTGGGGAGCTGAACAAAGCCTATGGGGCTGGAGCAGAGTGATAAAGAGGGAGCGTGGTGAGAGATGAGGCTGGTGATATCAGTTGGGACCAGAGCAGGTAGAGCCTGGGGACCTTTATTAGGGCTTTTGGTCTTTTACCCTGAGAGCAGCCAATGCCATCAAAGGGTTTTAAGCAGGGGAATGTCCAGGTCTGATTTAGGATTTGGAAAGCTCCCTCTAGTGGCTTTGGGAAGAATGAATGGGAAGAGCAGACGAGGGTTTAGGTAGAGTGGGATTGACAGGGATGGAGATGACAGCCGTGAAGAATCTAATAGGTGGACCCCATAGGAGCCGAGGATGAGTTGGGTAGCTGTGAAGGGTGAGGGAGAGGGCAGAGGCCAGGAAAACCCCTCCATCCTTTAGTTAGTGCAGCCGTTGGGTAGATGGTGGTGTCTAGAATGATGGTTTTGGGGGGGAGATGACTTCACCTCTCTGATCCTCAGTTTCTTCATTTGTACCCTCCAGCCTGTTTTGAGAATTATTGAAAGAACACACAAAAGAGCAGTCAGTTCCCAAGATGTGTCTTCTTCCTCTAGACCCATCACTCGAGACCTGCCTCTTTGCTGTGTAAACATGGAGACTGTTTGCCTGGTGGACATGGTCTTGGGGTCAGTAGGTTTATTTTACTGGTCCTGGTTCTGCCTTTAGCTGCTGAGGCAGAGTTCACAGACAGCATTTGGCTGATCCAGATCCCAGTGCCTCCCATTTGTGAAGGCGTCTCGGCCTCCATGTCTTGAAGGCTAAATAAGAGGTAATGAGTCTGCTAGGAAAGTGGGTCAGAAGCCCATTAGCTCAGGCTCGATGCTGCTGAAAGCCTCCACTACCAATGTCTGTTTTAAATGTCACAGGACGACACAGCTGGAATGTTGGTCCCTTTGAGAGAGGGGTTGGAAGGCTGTGCCACACAGGGCCTGAGGGCCACAGGGCTTGGAGAGAACTGGTATTTCTAGGATGGCTTCCTGCTGCCAGCCCTGCCACCAGGCCCCTGAAAAAGAGACCGTAGCATTTGCCACACACTTGGGGCTCTGAATATCTTCTCATTTAGTCCTCTGAGTGACTCCATGGGGAGGGAGTATAGTGACTGTCCCCATTTACAGATGAGGAAACTGAAACTCAGCAAGATGAGAGGACCTGTCCAAAGCCTCACAGTCAGGAATGGGAGGAACTGGATTTATGTCTGGCCCTGGGGTAGAGTGCTTTAGTTTGTCATGCAGGCTAGGTGCCTTTGCTCAGCCAGATGTCCCCCCAAGCTTCTGTCCCAGAGAGCAAACTGCCCAAGGAGGTCTGCCCAATGGGTCCCAGGGAACCTCAAACATAGGAACCCCATACCTGAGACCCCTGGCCTGCCCCTGTTCTGTCTTCTTCCTAGGGATGGAAGGCTCTCAGAGCCTGAAATTAGACTCCCAGAAGTCACTCTGAACTCCTGCTCTCTCTCGACCCCACACCCAATGAGTCATACTCTCATTCATTCAACAAACATTTACTGAGCACCTACTAAGTGCCAGGCACTGTTCTCAGCTCAAAGGAGAAGCCCGTTATTAAATAGACAAAACTTTCTACAATTCTATCTCAGAGACAGACTAAACAGTAAAAAAGAAAAAAAAAGTGAGCAAACAATATGTGTTAGAAAATGGTATGTGCTATGGATAAAATAGGCATGGACATCTTGGAAAGAGGAGCATTCTGGGAAAGGGAATAGCCAGTGCAAAGGTCCCGAGGAAGAGATGGGCCTTGCATGTTCAAGGGATAGCAAAGAATGTGAGTGGCAAGGAGCGGAAGGAGGAGAGAGAAGTTTGGAGATGAGGTCGGAGAGGAAGCAGAGATGCGGAGGATATGTCGGGCTTCATAGAACATTGCCACACCTGGCTTTTACTCTGGGTGAAATGGGCAGAGGAGTGATGTACTCTGACTTACCTTCTGAAAAGCTATGAGAAGACACAGAAAGCCCAGTGCCAAATCCAGGTGAGAAAAAATGGCGGCTGGGCCTGGGGGCAGGTGGGAGCAGAGCTGGTGAGGAATGGTTCGATTTGGGTTATGTGCGGAAGGTCGAGCCAACAAAGCTTCCTGATGGACTGGATGCAGAATGTGAGAGGAAAGGGGTCCAGGGTGGCTCCCAGGATTTTGGCCTGAGGCATGAAGTTGCCTACAACTGTGATGAGTAAGGCTGTGGGTGGAGCGGGTTTGGGGCGAGACCTGGAGTCCACTTTTGGACCTGTGGGAGTTGAAATACCTCCTAGACACTGAAGTGAAGATGCCAGAGCCAGGTGGGTTTATAGAGTTTGAGTATGGGAGTGAGGTCAAGGCTAGAGTCACTGGCGTCAAGAGATATAAAGTCATAGCCCACGTGGTCAGCAAGGGCTGCATCTCAGGGCCCTAGGGAGAAGAGGAGGGTGAGCCGGGGAGACTGAGAAGGAGGGGCCAGTCGGGTAGGAGAACTGAGACAATGGTGCTGCTATGTGTCAAGTAAGAAGGAGACTGAACATCAATCCTTAGATTTAGCAACAGGGAGCCCATCAGTAGCCGTGTGGGAGGAGCCTGGCTGCGGTAATTCTGTAGGTCTGAGCAATCTACCTTTACCTGCAAGGTTGGCAGAACAGCAGCCCTGGAAGATACCAGGAGCTAAGCTCTGGAACCAAGAGTTACCTAATGTGGATCAATGGTCTTTGCAAATGTGGTTAAGTTAAGAATTTTGAGATGGGAAGATTACCCTGGATTATCCAGGTAGGCCTTAAATACAATTATATCTGTTCTTATAAAAGAGAGGCAGAGGGAGATTTGATATGGACAAAAGAGGTGACGAGGTGACCACAAAAGGAAGACTGGAGTGGTGTGGGACAAGTCAAAGAGTGCCTACAATCCCCAGGAGCTGGGAGGGGCAAGGAGCAGATTCTGCCCTGCAGCCCCTGGAGGGAGCACAGCCCTGCTGGTACCTTGATTTCAGATCTCTGACCTGAAGAGCGGTGAGAGAGTAAACTTCTGTTGCTTTAAGCCAAGTTCATGGCAGTTTGTCACAGCAGCCTCTGGGAAGTAACATACTCCCTCTAGGATCACACAAACCGCCTTCCTTTCATCTTCATCATCATCATCATCATCCAGCAATTGTAACAGCCTCAGCACCAGACTCCTACCCTCTGCCCTGCCCTCCTCACACACTGTCTCATTGGGTAACTTCCCTCTTGAATTTCCTCAGCACAGAGGACATTTATAGAGTTTATTAACCCCAAAACCCGAGGCTCTTCCCGACTTGGTCTCTGACTACTTCTCCACCAACTAACTACATCAACCTTCATGCAGTTGCAATTGCTAAGTGTTCTCAAGCTTCTGAGCCTTTGCATTTGCTGTTCCTTTTGCCTGGAACACTCTTCCCCACACCAGATATCCACACGCCTTATTTCCTCTTGACTTCAGGTCTGAACCCAAAGACCTTCCTTGATGACTGATTTCAAAATACAAGCCCTCTTCACCCTCATGTTTCTGATTCCTATGTCCTACCTTGTTTTCCTCCATGGTACTCATCACTTCCTCTGCATTTAACTGATCTGTTTATTTTCTGCTGCCCCACTCTCCATTTGAATTAAATTCCACAGGGACAGGGAATTGAGAATGGGTGGTTGAAACAACAAACACTCATTTCTCACAGTTCTGCAGACTGGGAAGTTTAAAATCAAGGTCTTGGCGATGGATTCCATGTCTGGTGAGAGCTCTGGGCTGGCTCTTCCTTATAAGGGCACCAATGTCATCATGAGGGGTTCACCCCCATGACCTCATCCAAACTTAATCACCTCCCAAAGACCCCACCTCCAAACACCATCACACTAGGGATTAGGCTTCCGCAAACAAATTGGGGGAAACTCATAAATCCATAGCAGGAGAGTTTGGGGGTGACCCTTCAACCTTTTGCGATCCTCAATGTCAAAGATTCCTAACCTTTCTGAGCCATAGACCTTTTCTCTGAGCAAATCTTTTCAATGCACAACATAAAATATATTAGATTACAGAAAGTTCCAATTATATTGAAATGCAGTTATCAAAATATTTTTAAAAACACATTTTGATATAGTAATAAATGTACTTTATTAAGTCACTAAATAACAGGAGCCAGAGACAGGTTTAATTAGTATCATAATTTTGAAGCCATAGTGAGTATAAATAATCTTTCAAGATAGCGATGACAGTAATGTAACATGCAAATATCTGATTGGTGACAAAGTCACGGGCACTGAGAATACTGTAGTTTGTTGTTGGCTTTCACAAGGGAAGGAAATGCTAAATTTTAGTTAGAGGTGAGTAAAGAGAAAGACATAATTTTTTTTTCCATCTCCAAATTTGCGACTCCTTTCACCAAGATCCCCTGTCATCGATGGAGTTATAAGTGAGCAGGAAAGAGTTTGGGCCCCCAAGAGTTTTCAGAGTTGAGAGGGGCTTCTGAGCAGCGTGCCCTCCGTGGCTAAAACGGGGACCATAGGAAGCTACCGGCAAACCTGAGGCCTGCCTCTTCCTCCTTCAGCCCTGGTGAGTCTCAAAACATCCTTTCTCAGGAAGACCAAATATAAACAGGTCAGGATTATCTTGAGAACAAGATGTTTGTTTACTTTTTAAAAATGCAGACATGGCAAAGTGCTCAGGCCTACAACGACAACTAATAATAATTTAGGTCAGTCTCTCCTGGGGTGAAGCTGCCTCTCTATTTCAGAGACAAAAACCAATCTTTAACTTGTTTTATGTTCAGGTAACATTATGATGTTTATTTGTTCATAGATATTTTTATTGCCCCCTCCCCCTGATTATATAAACAATACATGCTCATTGTAAAAATTTCAAAAACACTACAGAAAGTGAAATTACCCCCATTTTCACTCATTCCCCAGAGAGAACTACTGATATCAGAGTGGAGTACTTCAAACATGCTTTTTGTCACCATGCATGTACTTATACACATTACCACATATATAATTCTTTTTTCCCAAATAGCATTCTATGAAAATTGTTCTATATTTTGTGCTTTTCACCTAATATATCACAAATATTATTTGCCTATATGTCTCTCTCCTCAACTAGAATTTGAGGTTTGAGGTGGGAAATATTGGACTTTAAAATCTTTCTAAATCTAATGCCTTGCCCAATAATTTGTATATAATAGGATTATGTAATAAATATTTGCTGAACTCATAACTGAATTAGTGAATAAATGAACCCTTTTACAACATGGTAGCATAAACACTTGTTTGTTCATTCGAACAATACTTCATTGTTTCAAGGTAGCTGAGAATTAGGTTGTGAAATGTGATTAACTTTTTCAATACGCACTAATGACTACTTAGACTTAGGTTATTTTTTGATTTTTTAAGCTTATATCTGTTCTTCACTGAATATCCTTATGTATATGTATCTTTGCATACTTCTTTATGCATTTTTAGACTCAGAGAAAGGCTTATTTTGACAGATATTGCCAAATTGCCCTTTCTATAAGTTGCACCAAATTACAATTCTATCACTTCAGAATCTGTTTTTCTATTCTCTTGCTAACATTGAATATTTTAACAAATAATATACTTTGAAATTTCAGGCGCATGGAAAAGTTGTTAGAACAATACAAAAAAATCTCATCTACTCCTCACCCAGATTCACAAATTCCTAACATTTTATTATAATTTGTGAGTGCTCTTTCTCTCCCTAATTTTCTCTGAATCTTTGGAGAGCAAGCTGCAGACATAATATCCCATCATCTCTAAACATTGCAGTGTGCATTTCCCAAACCACATTCATTCTGCTATGTAATCTCCAGGCAACCCTCCAAATCAAGAAACCAGCTTGGTAGCAACACCACCATCCAATCCACAGACCCCATTCAAATTAACTGCCTCAACAGTGTGCTTTTCCCCTTCTGGTCCAGGATCTTCTCCAAGAATATGTATTGCATTTAGTTCTTATATGCCTTCAATTTCCTCCAGTCTGGAACAGTTCCTTCAGTTTCCCTTGTGTTTTGAGTCCTCAACAGTTTGAAAGGGAATGGGCCTTACATTCCCTGCGATGATCCTCAGCCCAGATCCACTTGATGTTTCCTCATGCTTTCCAGGCAGGAAGACCACAGATGAGATGCTGGGCTCTCTCAGTGCACTGTATCAGGTGGCGGATTGCAGTGACCCACCCTGGAGTTGTTAACCTTAGTCCACCGGTCATGTTGGTGCCAGCCCCATTTCCTACCTTAAGTGCATCATTTCCCTTTTGTAATTGATCAGTTAATTGTAGAGAGTATTTCTGAGTTTATATCAATATTCTGTCTCTTGTCAAACCTCCTCCATGGATGACTTTGGCTGCATCAGCCATCTCTGTGAAGGTTGCTATGTGAGGATTTTCTATTCCTATTATTCCTTCTAACTTATTAGTTGGGCTTCTATTGTAAGAAAAAGCTTTTGCCTTTGTCCCATTTATGTGTATCAGCAGGAGATCATGCATTATCATTTTACAATCCATTTCTATCATTATTTATTTCTATGTCAAATTGTCCCCGATTTGGCCAGTGAGAACCCATGTCTCCTGTGTTCTTTTGATGTGACTCCATCATTTACTGATTATTTGCTTACTTTCTGGCACAATGAGATAGTCTAGGTTTATCTGTCCATCTTGCATTTTCCCTGCCTCAGCCTTGGAATCAGTCATTTCTTTGATAAGCTCTGGTACATTTCAGTAGAGTATGATATTTAAAAGCAAGATATGGACACTCAGTATGCTTGTGCTACTCAGATGTCATTGCTTCTGTCTTTCTATGTATCTATTCATCTATCTATGGATCAAAGTATCTCTATCTATCTATATTTCTCTCTCTCTCTCTCTCTCTCTCTCTCTCTCTCTCTCTCTCTCTCACATCTATCTATCTACCATCTTTCTATATCTACCTACCTATCTGGAGTTTAATATATCATATACACTCATATTGAATCCATTTTACTATTATTTTTTTTATTTAGATTATTTCCCCCCTAATTATTTAACTTAACTGTCAAAAACCAAGAGAGGGGAGTTTTCGACTCTTGTATTTCTTTAGTTTTACATTGTATTTATCTATAGTTTTTGCTTCATGTATTTTGATGCTACGTTATCTGGACTGGAATATAAAGTGTCATGACAATTATTCTTATTGTGTTTTATATCCTCTATCATTATGGATGATGCTTTTACTCATTCAATATTTTTTGGTTTCAATTCAACCTTTTCTGATATTCATATCACATATCCTGGTTTCTTTTAATTTGCATTTGCCTGGCATATCCTTGAAAATCATGTTCATTTCAACTCCTGTCTTATCCTTGTCCTTGCCTCCTGCTTTCCCTGCTCTCAACTCAACTGACCAATTACTGATACAGTTTATCATATATTTTTACCTTTTAAAAAATAACATACTTAAAGCTCTTTCTCTTGATTTGTCAAGAAACAGTGTGAATCAACTCTTTGTTATGAAAGATAACAAATCTAAGGATTTATATTTCTTCTCCCTCAATTTTGGTATGATCCGAGATTTTTAGCACAAAGCATTGTATTCTATTTTTATGATTTATTTTTACATAATATAGATTTTCTTTTAGAAATTATATAATTTTTATTTTGACTTAAAATTGATTTTCACAGTTATTGAGGCTTAGTTTTTTATTTAAAAGAATCCAAGATTCAGTTCTTGCCCTTTCTTTCAATCAGTTCTCTATTCTTGACCTATTTTGACTTATCTTTAGTTGTCTGGGTTTTATTATCAAAATACTTTTTAAAAGAAATGTTGATGGATGCAATGGTTCCTGAATAAATAGAAATAAAATATTTTTTGGGTACAAAATTCTTAAGTCATACTTTTTATTCCCTCAAAACTTTGTAGATCTTACTTTGGTCTTCTGACATCAAATGTTAATGTAGAGAAATTGAGGGGATTCTGATTTCTCTACATTAACATGTTTTTCCTCTAGTTGATAATTTGGTATTCCTGGCTGGATGCTTATATAATTTCTTCTTAAATCCTTTAATTTGAACACCTCAATCAGAATATATCTAGATTTTCATCTTTTTCTAATAATGGTTTTACAATTCCATATACTCTTTTAATCTTCATATTCAATGTTTTCCTTTATTATGATTATTATGATTGATTGTTTTTATGACATATTTGTTCTTTCTCTTCTTTAAGGCTACTCATCTGTATGTTTACTTCCATTGTCTGTCATTCGTAAAAATCATCTTCTCCAATTGTTCCTAAAGAGACTGGGTCAAATCCAGCTTTGCTGCTTCTTAGCTTTGTGTCCTTGGCAACTAATATCTCCTTTCAGAGCTTGTTTCCTCATCTCTAAAATGCGATATAATATGCATTCTGAGGGTGAAATGAGATAGTAGTCCTAGCTCAGTGTAAGCATTTGATATATTTTAGTCAGCCTGCCTTTCCTCCCTTCCTTCTCTTTCCTTCCTGGCCTCGTTGAGAATTCGTCTACTGAGCTGTATTTTTCCATCCAGGCAAATGTTCTCTCCTTACAATATGTGCATCATCTGCGAGGTATGGGCCATGAGATGAGGCTGTGAGTTGCAAACACATCAGCTCCTCCAGTTTCCATCACTGGATTACAAATGTTACATTCATCCAAATAGCAATTTCAGGGCATACTTTATTTCTGATTGGTCGATGCTTCTGCAAAATTAAATGGAGAGAACATTAAGGTGTCAAGGAAAAAGATGAACTCATTGTAGAAGCAGAGTTAGTACTTTCCCCATCTTCAAAGCTCTAAAATTAGCAATCCTCGTGAAGAGGGCTCAATCCATTCTTGTCTTGAAGCAAAGGGTGTACTGTTTGCCCTGGGGTTGTGAGGTTTGGGGGACAGACCCTCAAGGCTGGCCCGAGTCTGTGGCATCTTTCCCCTCCCTCCACTTCCATGTGGAATGGGGTCTCAGAGGAGAGGCTGAGCACCTGCCAGTCGACATCTCATTTAATTATTACTCTCTTTTAAAAATCAACTTTAAGTTGGTCACGGGGATGGGGAGCAAGGCAGAAGGAATGCAGTTAGCATTAATATGATGTTTAGGTGGAGGGCCAGGGGAGGGAGGGAGCAAATGGGGGGATTGTTTTATGAACTATATAGATATCTATCCAATGTACTGTATACTTGAAGCTAAATTAAGTAATTTTTTTTAAAAATTGACTTTATTGGGGTAAATTTTTTCTGATGTAAATTTTTACATGTGATGTAAATGCACCCATTCTACATATTCTGTTCAAGAAGCTTTGACACAGTCCATAGTCATGTAAACTATCACCACAGTCAAGACATAGAACGTTTCCATCACCCCAGTAATTTTTTTAAAATTGAGAAATATTACAATCATTATAAAAAGAAAAGAAATAAATATTAAAAAATAACACATAAACCTGCCACCAAGGTTTAGTAAATTTACTGGTTTACCATATTTTTGTTCTCACATTTCACTCACCTGTCCTTCCTTCATCCACTCTCCCTTTTAAAAAAAAATGGCATAACATTCTTTTGAAAAAATGAAGTATTGTAGATTCACTTAGAGCCTTTCTCATTCCAATCCCCAAAGGTTACCACTGTCACTACCCATGTTTTAAAGGTAACGTGTCCTACCCACATTTTAAAACTCTGATTGCATTGCGTATGATCACAAACAATACATAGCATCGGTAGAGAGGCTTCTGATGTTTACATAAAATAATGCCATAATGTATGTGTCCTTTTGCAACTTATTTTTACTCAGCATATGCTTTTAAGATCTATTCACCTTCTTACAAACAGATGTAATCATTGGCCTTAATGTAATGTTGAAGTATAAGATTATTTTAAAATTCCCTTATCTAGCTCCCTGTCAATAGGCAGTTAGGTGGTTTCCCCTTTTTCTTTCTTACATCAATGCAGCAGTGACTATCTTTGTGCCCTTATATAGGAGTTACTCTAGGGGATTCACCTGAAAGTGGAATTGTTGAGCCATAGGGTCTTTAGGGGTACACATCTCCACCTTTATCAGGTGTTGCCAAATTGCTCTCCATGGTGAGAGAGTGAAAGCACCCCACCTGGAATGTCCAGAGCAGTCCTGTTTTCCCTCCTCCTCCGCTACATTAGGCATTGTTACGTTCCCTCCCCTCACGTGATATTTATGACATGATGTCAGCGGTTTTCATCTATATTCTCCTGAATGCCAGTGAAGCTGGACATGTTTTCACACATTCATTGGCCTTTAGAGTTTCTTCTGTGAATGCTTGTTGATATTTTTGTCTTCTGATTGCTTCTACTTCTACAAAATAAAGAGCAAGGTTGACAGCTGAGTGTGGAAGGCAGTGGGGGTTGGAGATTTGACAGGAGGGGAGATAGTGAGTGTGGGTTATCATACTTTGGCTTCCGCAAAAGCAGACCCCTAGACGAGAATGCCGGAACATGTAGTTTATTTGGAAGGTGATCCCGGGGCACACAGGAAGGGAGGCGGAAGTGAGTCAGGGAAGGGAAGGAAGCCAGGAAGGGGTGCGTAGTCAAGCCCATGCAACTGAAGGTCAATCCCACTGTGAAATTCTGGGAGTCACTCATGAGAGCTGGGAGCTGGGGTGTCTATACACCAATTCTGGTGGTTTTCGGTGGTTTTGGTTGAAGGTTGCTTCTGGTTGGGGATTCCTGAGGCCCCCAGCATTTAGACAGGCTGCAGGGGTGGGAAGAGACATCTGGACACAGGGGAATGCCCTTGATGCTGGGACTTAGAAGTTGGCTTAGCACTGAAATGGTTAAGGTGCAGAGGTCATGCATAGGTGGGACCTTGCCAGTATCTGCTATGGCGAGAGAGTGGGCTTGCTAAACAATGCCATCAAGGGCCCCTCAGGGCTAATGGTGGTAGTTTAAAGGGACCTAGAGAGCATGACAAGTGCTCTTAGGACCTCAGCCCCTCACTAACCCTCTGGCTTACAGATGAGGAACTTAAGGCCCCAGAGGAAAAAGGACTTTCTCCAAATCTCCAAGCATTCTTAGCTCAGTCAAGATGGCAGATTGTGTTTCTTTGTGGCCTTATACAGAATAAAAAAACAATTTTTAAACAGTTTTTATATTTTATAAAAATAAAACAATTACTAGAGAAAATTCAGAAAATACAGACAGAAAAAAATTAAAATCACACCTATAACCCAGAGACAACCACTATCAATTATTAGGTTCATACCGTTCTAGTCTTTTTTCTAGGCATATTTGGATTGCATCCATTTAGTTTTTTTCCCATCAAAATTTCAGTCACATTATATATGCAGACTGTACTGTCCTATCACATGATTTTTTAATGTTACAGTGTATTATGTATGTCTTTCCATGTCATTGAATATTCATTTATATAAATATTAAGTGCTCCATAATATTCCATTGTTAAACATTTAAATGATTGCACTTTTTCATTATTATGAAATTTACCACTATAGTAAATTTCCTGGGAACTAACTCTGAGCATGACCATGATTATCGCATGAGAATAAATTCCTAGAAATGGAATTGCCGGCTCAAAGGGTAAGTCCTGTTTCAGGCCATTACTACACATTGCCCATTTGATAAACTTGTTAACTTTGGAAATTGCACGACTACTCACCTAGTTGCTCGGGCCAAAATTCTTGAGTCATTCAGCATATAATAATTTTGTACTTTGTGTAGGATTTCTCTTTGGTCTCTGGAAATAGGTTTGATGAATAAAAGGGTATGCTCATTTGCATTTTGATAAACACTGCCAAATTATCTTCTAAAAGTATTTACCCCAATTGAATGTTCTTATCCAAAAACATGCTATTTCTCTCTCTCTTTTACTCTTAAATACTTCAATAGCGTCAAGTAGTTTTTCTTTTTTTCATATAGAGTTCTAGACCATGTACATTTTTAAAAGTTTATTTTTAGGTTTTTATTGCTCCCACGAATCAATTATAAAAATTGGCTCTATTTTCTGATTGGTCGTTGCCAGAAATCTAAGAAACCCATTGATTTTTATATATTTATTTTTAAATCATCTGCCTAGTGAAACTATTATTATTTTTAATATGTTTTTAATTGATTTTCTTATTTTTTTCTAGAAAGAAAATTATATGATGTGTAAATATTGATCATTTTGCTTTATTCCCTAATATCTATACCTCTTATTTTATTCTCTTGCCTGGTGACTTTTTTGCACTTCAGAAAAGATTTCAAAAATGGTGGTAATAGCAGTGCCCTTTGTCTTTTCTCATGATTGAAGGGGAATGTTCCCAAGTGTCTTCCCACTGAAAATGATGCCAACAGTCATTTGATGTGCATGTGCAGTTTTGTTTGTCATGTTACAGAAATATCCTTTTATTCTTATTGTATGAAACGTTGCTATCAGGCATGGGTTTTTTTTTTAATTGGTTTTTAGGCATTTATTGAGATTATTCTCTTTCTCTTTATATTAACAGTCAATCAAATTTTGAATAATCATTGCTTAATCTCATGTTTCTTCTTTTCAACGTACTATTTAATTTATTTGCAAATATTTTACTTAGTATTTTGCAGGTGTATTCATAATTGAGTTTGCAGTGCTCCATTACGTGCTTTGTCTATTTTTTTATATTGAGTCCTGCATAATTTATAAAAATAATTAAAAAAAATTTTTTATTATGCATTGAGACTTTTTAAATGGCAATAGACTTCTATGATATTGAATGTTTGAGACAATTCTACTTTGTCTGATGCTAACATTAGCTTTGCTTTCTTGTTTGTATTCCATAGACCATTTTTGTTTTTCCTCTCACTCATAATCTTTCTGAATCATTTTGTTTTACTTAGCATTTTATAGGCCTTGTGGACATAGATTTTTGTGTTTTCATTAAGCCTTTTTTAATATATGTGTTATCCCATTTTCATTTATCATCATAATAATTTCTGTTGTTTAAAAATGTTGCTAGGTTATTTTGTTGTTGTTGTTATTCATTACAGTATTATTTGCTTTGTACCTTTGGCTATATTGTTTATATTTTTTAAAGTAACTCAATGACTATAGATTATGTTTTTTAGATCTATTAATAATTGAATAATTATTAATCCTGGATTCTCCAATTTATCAATTTTGGAAGCAATTCCTTGTCTTTTGTGAAAAGAAGGTGAGAAATGCACATTTTTCTTCCTTTTGTTCTCTCTTTTGTCAATCTCAACTCAAATATACAACCCCAGATTTGTAGATCCTGAATTTTTGTCCCAGTGTATTATAATGGAATTATTATTAATATTTGTATTATATTCCTTTCTTTGTCAAGGAATTTATGTTTTCATTTTATTTTATAACTCTATTTCTCATAGTTATTGAATCTTAATTCCAAGTTTAGCATTTGGATGGGGTTGGCTCCCACTCCAGCCTTTCTATGACACAATTTTCATGTTCAAAATATTTATTTATTCAACTAGTTCTTGAGAAAGAGCTTTTAAGTGTTCTCTTTTTTAGATTTTCAGTGTTAAGAATGACTGGCACCTTGGCCAAGCTTAGAAATCTGGGATCATGTTCTTTTTTATTCCTTCAACCCTTGTTTTGCCTTCTGGCAGTGAATTGTATGGCATAAAAGTCATAGCCCTGCTTTCTCTGCATGTGTATTTACATAAATTCTTATGTGTAAATAAAATGAAATAATTTTATCAGAATTTGCCTTAGTATTGTTTTTTTATTTTATCTTCTTGGTGGGCGGCTGGAGGCTTTAGTCTGAGGTCCTCTTTCATATTAGGAAAGATCTCTCCTTTTGTTTCAAACATGGTTTTTATCTAGTTTGTTCTGGTCTCTTCTTTAGAAATATCAATTATCTTATGTTGAATTTCTGTTGTCTTTCTTATAGGGGTTTTTTCATTTTTTTTTTTTTTGGTCATTGGATGCTATAGTCTGCATTATTTTTCTCACATCTACTCTCTACCTTGCTGATTTGGGTTTGGGATTCTTTACTTACAATCTGTTTTTCATTGCTTCTTACATTATTTTTAAAAATGTTACAAGATCATCATTTATTTCCTTAATATTTTTTCTTAGAATTGCCTGTTCTTCCATTAACCTGATCTGTTTTTATAGGATCTAATTTTTCATTCTTTTTTCCTTTGGAGTCCTTGACCTTTTTCCCCACCTCATTTCTGTGAGATTAGATTTGCCTAAAATTTTCACTTGTTTTATGAATCCAATTTTCAGAAACATACTCTTCATATTTCTATGATGCTGTGTTAATTTCATTATCTTGTTGCAAAGTTTTTGCTTGTATCTTTTTTTTTTATCTTTAGTATTCTATTTATGATTTTTATTTGCCTTAGTCTAGCATGGACAGATTTTCTTTAATGATTCCCTACACCTCACACTCCATCCCTGTGTATCTGAGTAGCTTTGAATCATTTGACTAGAACCATATTAGTGTCTATGTATTTGGGTGCATTTAGAAAAAGATTTAGAAGGACACAAAACCAACAGAAAATATTGGTTACTTCGAGGTAGAATTGAAGGGAGGGATAGACTATTAACATTTTCTTTAAAAGTCTCTTTAAAAATGAGCGAACATTATGAATATCAGATAAAATTTATAAGTGACTAAATTAACAAGTAAAAAGCTACTTGACCTTGCTGATATCCAGTGAAATGCAAATTAAAATGACACTGAAACATCATCTCTTACACATCAGATTGGAAAAACCATTAAAATTTTATGATATCTAATATGGCAAAAAATGTGGGTTAATATACACCATTTAAAAAAAATTTTAAAGGAGCTTGAAAACTGTGTCATGTCACTTAAAATACTATTTCAGGCATTTTAAACTCACACTGAGATGGAGTTATGAACAGGGTGTGTTAATTTAGTTTTTGTGTATTTTGTTTTCACTAAAGAAGTATTTTATATACTTTAAGGAACATTATGAACAAATTCAAGATCAGACATTATTTTGCATTAGGATTGCCTTCAGTTTTTCTGAATCGTTATATTTTGCCTAAAATGTAAATTTCCCCACTGCTTTATTAAGAGCTGGACTTGACCCAACATACCAACATTATAAAATAGAAATATATGAAGCTTGCCGGCCTCAAGGGCTTGTCAAGGTGACCTTGTAGCCCAGGTTGGTGGCTCTTGTTCTGAAACTCTACCCTGAAGAAACTGTAGAAATGGGAGGAAACATGAATTCATGGAATTAATAAAGAACTGTTAGAAATTGCTGGGGAGTCTGAAGGCTGCCTTGAGCTGGAGTGTGTGTGGATGTGTGTGCGTGTGTGTGCGCTCATGGATGTTGAGGGTTAGGTGATATGGCAAGCAAAGGCAATGATGGGAAGATAGGTTAGAGCAGTGATTCTCAAACCTGACTGCACATTAAATATCATCTGAGAAAGCTCTTAAAAATAGTCACACACACTACCCAACAGTGATATGTAGGAAAATGTCCTTGTTCTTAGAATGTACATGTTGAAGTCTTAGGGATGGAAAGTTATAATGTCTGCAACTTACTTTCAGCAAAGAAGATTCAGCAAAAAATCCCAAAACCCCTCACCCACATGGAGAGAGAGAGAGAGAGAGAGAGAGAGAGAGAGAGAGAGAGAGAGAGAATGAGAATGAGAGAGAGAAAGCAAATATGGCAATATTTGGTGAATCAAAGTGAAGACCATATAGATGTTCATTATACTATTTTTTTACAACTGTTTTGTGGGTTTTTACTTTTTTTTTTCTAAAATACAGTAACGAGAAAAATCAATACTCATTTCCAAGCTTCATCCCAGGTGTTCTCTGCATATGATTTTAATGCAGAACCTGCATTAAAACCCATTGGGTGGAGGAAAGCTTTTTAAAAGTGCCGCTCTTGTCACTTCACCTGAAATGCCCTGATGGTGTCTTTGACATCTCATCACAGACTTTGGAAGCAGCAGTCAAGACCTCCCACAGCTGGGCACTCTGCTGGTCATCACAAAACCATGAACGTTCAGGCCTAAATAACTAGACACCTTTCTTATGAAGAAAGACAGGAAACGGAATACATTCCATCTGAAGCAGTATCATTGAGATAGGTTGATCCAGAATTGAAAGTAAGCATTATAAGAAGAATTAAGGAAGTAAGAGAAGGTGTTAAGAGTTTGGAAAAAATATAAGGAATTGTTTTTAAAAAGCCAAGTGGAAATATTAAGTGTGAAAAATTGTTGAAGAAAAGAGTATAAGAAATGAGATTAATAGCACAGGATGGAAACAGCTGGAGAAAAATTTAATAAAATAAAAAATTATGTTGATCTTTTATTTAAAAGATCAAACTCTCCCAAGAGCAGCAGAAAGTGATAAAGAGGGGAAAAATAGTTTTAAGTGCTTTGAAATATGGAGAACAGAGGTATAACTGCTAATATTCAGAATATAAGAACTCTAAGAGAAGAGAAAAGGTAGAGAAGATGAAATATTTGAAGAAACAGTGAAGATTCAACTTTCTAAAATTAGAGATGAGAGGCTCTGGCTTGAAAAGTCTTACAAAACACCAAACAAAAGAGATACGGAAAAACCCATACCTTTCTTAGAGTGACACACAGAACAGCAAAACATTCTAAATGTTTTCAGAGATGAAGCAGATTACCAGCAAACAAGAATCAGATTGACATCAAGTGTTTACCTGAAGTGATATGGAAAATAAGAAAGAGTTGATAAAAATATTGTTAAGCTCAGGAAATAAACAAGGGAAAATAAATTTGACTATGGGACTTCAACTAAGGACAATCAACCACTATAAGACCAAGAGCAAAATATATAACTTTTGAACTAACAAAAGAAAATTATCCCTCTCCAATGGAAAATAGAAAACAAATTTTTGTAAGTGTAAATTCTGTGAAATATATTCTAATATAATTGCAATAAATGAAAATGAATTAAACTAACAAAAAGATAGATAGCTAGGATTTATTTTTTAGAAGAGTCAATATTATTTTTTAAAAAATAAGAAATATAATTAATACAAAAAGGAAAAGAAAGTTAGACAAAAATTGGATTTCAGACAAATATCAAAAAAGATGGAGGGCAGCAATTTCAACACATGATAAAATAACATTTAATATAAAAAATTCATAGTGAATTAAGTAAGAAGTTGTATGTTAGTAAAAGGAATGATATAACAAGAAAATATAACCATTACAAAAATATATGCACTTAAAAGTGTACACTGAAATATATCAAGCAAAAAAAAAAAAATATATATATATATATATAGATCAAGCAACAATTGACAGAACCTCAAGGAGATGTTGATAATTAAGTATTTGTTGTTGAACATTTTATTATATTCCTCTCAGAAATGGACAGATTGGGTGGTCTAAAAATCATCAAATATTTTTTAAGTCATATTTTTGCTTGCTCCTGGTGTCTTGAAATTTCACAATGTACACTTTCACATGAATCCATTTTTGTTCATCTCGCTGGGTGCTCATGGACCTTTTCAATTGGCAGTTGATATTCTTTTGTTTGGGGCAAGTTGTTGTTATTGTTTTGTTGCCGACATACTCCCCTATGTTTCTCTGGGAATCTTATTTAGATGTGGCATCTTCTGGATAGTTTCTCTTCTTGCCTATTTTCTACATTTTTGTCTTTTTAACCTACTTTCTGGGAAACTTTGTTATCTATATATTCCATCCCTGCTTTTGACTCTTTAAAAATACTTCTCCTATAATACCTTTAATTTCAAAAGTGTTTTATTGCTCTCAGAATAATGCATTTAAAAAAAATAGCATCCCATGCATATTACATGCTTGCAATATTCATTCCTTTAATACTTTTTGAAAGAGATTTTCTTCCTGAATCTTGTTTCTTTAAATCCCCCTGAATTGCTCTCTAATTGCTGCTGTAACAAATGAACACAACACAAACTGATTATGTCATCATTTTATAAGATAGAAATTCAGTATGGATTTCACTGAGCTAAAAACATGGTGTCTGCAAGACTGTTTCTTCCTGAGGTTCTAGAGGAGAATCTCTTTTCTTGACTTTGCAGCTTTTAGAAGCCACCCACATCCCTTGACTCATAGCCCCTTTTCTCATCTTCAAAGCCCGTAACATCACATCTCTCTTAACTCTTTTTTAGTTGTCACATGGTTCTCTGACCATGGCTAAGAAATGTTCTCAGCTTTTAAGGATGCATGTGATTCATTTGAGCTCATTGGGATAATCTAGGCTAATCTCCTCATCTCAAAATCCGTTGGTTTGCAACTTTAATTGCATTTGCAGGCTTCAGTCTGCAAATGTACCACATAACATAATATACTCACTAGTTCTAGAGATTAGGACATGGACATTTTTGGGGGTGGGGGTGGCACATCATTCTGCCTACCATATCCCCTTCTTTTTTAGTGTGTTCTGTGCTCTGATTTTCATATTAAAGGTCTTCCTCAGATATCTGGTAGTCCTTAGTTATCTGAACATATTTAATAATAAGAGACTAAGTAATTTAGGGGAAGCTATGAAAACATGAGTGGAACTTGTTGTTTTGCTTTGGGTGGTCTGCCTAGCCATTTCCTGAGGTGACCCCCAATGTCAGTATCATCTTAAGGTCTTTTCTGTTGTGCTGGTCAGTCTCCCCAGAGAAGAGAAGACTTCTCTTCAGAGACAGTCTCCTGCCTGGAAGAGGAAGAGTTGGCCACCAGAATTCTGCAAGTTGAGTTGGAGAAGAGGCTTGGGGATTTTAAGATCCAGGATGTATATATTTACTTACTTCTTTTGTTTCCTTCAGTTATACTTGGTGACCCTTCTGCAGTGACTACACTTTTTTGGATGTAAAGAGTAGGAGGGAATGGGGTAGGGGTGTCCAACTATGTCTTAAATACACTTTCAACCAATCCTCCAACTTTTAGTCAAATCCTCATCTCTGATTCTAGAGATATGTGATAATGTTTGCTGATAATTTGGGGAATTTTTTAGTGTAAATTGAGTTGTTTCTTGGATTTATTTTCTACTGTCTTAGAACTCAGCTTTTTTTTTTTTAGTTCAATTGTCACCTGCTTTCCAGCTTCCAAAGTATTGTTGTTGTTTTTTCTCTTGTTGGTGCTTGTTAATATCTGCCTTATTTGTTGTTGCTAGATCCTTTATTGTTGCTTTAATGGAATTTCTAAAGGGAGTAGGCCTCAAAGCTTGGGTTCAATTCATCATCTTTAACTGAAAGTTGGTACATTTTTTTATATTTGTTGAACCCTCAGGGCAATGAGGAAATGGGGGATTGGGGAAGTGTTATAGCCATAGTAAAATCCAATACCATGTATATTTAAATACAGGGCAACCAAGAGTATAAAGCACCTCCATCCATTATCCAATTTAGAGTAGCCTCCAAAATTTTGGCCAATTTAAATTTTAACAAATCATATTGGATTTCGTTAACCAATGTCACCATAAAAAAATAAAATAATTAAAAAAATAAAAACAGAATAAAATAATAATATTAATTAAATAGAAAAAACATTAGGGTATAATTGAAATAGATATTTATTTATAAATTTTACTGGAATAATTTCATTACACAGACACATTTTAAATGACGCATTATAAAATAATTTAATATCCTGCTTTTTTTCCACTCATATTTTAAGAAACAATTTCATTCAGACTCGTCACTGGCATCTGAGACATCAGAGTCTTTGTCATCAGCAGAGCCATTTTTGGAATCATCCAACACAGTTTTCCAAGGCGCATTGTCTTCATGCCCATTTGAGGCATTGGAGATACATTGATGTTTGAATCTGTACTTTTGCTATCATAGAAATTTTTTTCCCAAGCCACAGTAATCCATTATGTCAAGACAGGGTTGAGGTTGTTTAATTCGTCTTAGTAGAAAATGTGCATGATTTTCACAGACACCGTTTCCTGTATTGATTTTAAAGTGTGCTTTAAAAGGCTTGTTTACAAAGACATCTTGACACTTGCAATTGTGAGGCGATACCCCCAGCGATAATTACTAAATCTCTGTCAAATTTCTTTGCCTTCTTTATTTACTGATTCTGTCAGGTGCCACCTCTAATCATCCCAAACCAGCATTGATTGAGGTCATTTCAGGTTGATGTTTCTTCCCCAAACAGGATTTTTGTTCAAAATAAAGAAATTGAAAGTGTATTCTCCTCTGAACCCAGAGTCCCACCTTGAACTCCAGTCTGATTGACAGCCCTTGACCCTACCGACCTTCTTCGGAATCCTCTGGAAGCTCTAGCTACTAGCCAGGATCCCGTGACAAGGACCACCACACCTATTTCATCCTTGTTGTGAGATTAAAAAGGGACTCACAGAAATTTTTTAAAATTATAGTTGACATTTGATATTATTTAATGTTAGTTTCGGGTGTATAGCATAGTGGTTAGACATTTATATAATTTATGAAGTAAACCCCTGATAAGTCTAGTACCCACCTGATACCATATATAGTTATTACAATATTATTAACTATATTCCCTATGTTGTACTTTACATCCCCATGACTATTTCATAACTACCAATTTGTACTTCTTAATCCTTTCCCCCTTTTCACCCAGCTCCCTAACCCGCCTCCCATCTGGCAATCATCAGTTTGTTCTCTGTATCTATGAGTCTATTTCTGTTTTGTTTATTTTGCTCTTTCACATATAAGTGAAATCATGTGGTATTTGTTTTTCTCTGTCTGACTTATTTCACTTAGCATAATACCCTCTAGGTCCATCCATGTTATCACAAATGGTAAGGTTTCATTCTTTTTTATGGCCAAGTAGTATTTTATTGTTTATATGTACCATATCTTTATCCAATTCTCTAGTGATGGACACTTAGGTTGCTTCCATATCTTGGTTATTGTAAATAGTGCTGCAATAAACATAGGGGTGTATATATCTTTTCAAATTAGTGTTTTGTATTTCTTCAGTTAAATACCAGGGAGTGGAATTGCTGGGTCATATGGTAGTCTATTTTTAATTTTTGAGGAACCTTGATATCGTTTTCCATAGTGGCTGCACCAATTTGCAATCCCACCCACAGTGCTTGAGGATTTCGTTTCTTCACATCCTGCCAACACTTGTTTGTTGATTTGTTGATGATAGCCATTCTGATATTTCATTGTGGTTTTGATTTGTATTTCTGTGATAATTATTGAGTATCTTTTCATATGTCTATTAGCCACCTGTATGTCCTCTTTGGAGAAATATCTATTCAGGTCCTCTGCCCATTTTTGTGTTTGTGTGCGTTGAGTTGTATGAGTTCTTTATAAATTTTGGATATTAACCCCATCAGATGTATCATTGGTGATTATTTCTCCCATTCAGTAGGTTGTCTTTTTCTTTTGTTGATGGTTTCCTTTGCTGTGCAAAACTTTTTAGTTTAATGCAGTCCTATTTGTTTATTTATTTCTTTTGTTTCTCTAGCCTAAGGAGACACAGAAAAAATATCACTAAGAGCAATGTCAGAGAGTTTACTGCCTACATTTTTGTTTGTTTTTGTTTTTGTTTGTTTACTGCCTATGTTTTTTTCTAGGTGTTTTTTTTTTTAATTTCAGGTCTTACATTTAAGTCTTTAATCTATTTTGAATTTATTCTTGTATATAGTTTAAGAAGGTGATCTAGTTTCAACTTTTTTGTATGTATCTGTTCAATTTTCTCAACTCTGTTTATTGAATAGACTGTCTTCACTCCATGGTATAGTCTTGCCTCCTTTGTCATGATTAATTCACCATGTAGGTATGGGTTTATTTCTGGGCTCTCTATTCTGTTCCATTGGTCTATGTCTCTGTTTTTATGCTAGTACAATGCCATTTTGATTACTATAGTCTTATAGTATAGTTTGATAACAGGTAGCATGATACCTCCAACTTTGTTCTTCTTTCTCAAGATTGTTGTAGTTATTTATGGCTTTTGTGGTTCCACATAAATTTTAGGATTATTTGTTCTAGTTCTTGAAAAATGCCACTAGTATTTTGATAGGGATTGCATTAAATCCATGGATTGCTTTGGGTAGTATGGGCATTTTAATGTCAATTCTTCTTATCTATGAGCATGGTATAGCTTGTAATTTTCCAGGTACAGGTTTTTTACCTCCTTGGTTATTTGTTCCTAGGTATTCTTTGATACAATCTTAAATGGGATTGTTTTCTTCATTTATCTTTTTGATAGTTCATTATTGGTGTATGAAAATGCAACTGATTTCTGAATATTAATTTTATATCCTGCTATTTTACTGAATTCATCTATCAGCAATATTCCTATTATCAGTCCTAATAGTTTTTTGATGGAATCTTTAAGATTCTCTCTCTACAGTATCATGTTATTTGCAAATAAGGATAGTTTTACTTCTTCCTTTCCAATTTGGATACCCTTTTATTTCTTTTTCTTGTCTGATTGCTGTGCCTAGGACTTCTAATACTATGTTGAATAAAAGTGGTGAAAGTGAGCATCCTTGTCTTGAGGGACTTGCAGATGTTGAGTCCAGAACCTGGCCAGCTCAGGGACTGAGGATGTCTAGGTGAGAGTGACTGACAGATACCTGCTAAGATGGAATATCTGAGGGTCTATGATTTTGTGAACAATGTGTGATCCTTGAAAACCTAATCTCTCTCTGCTCTGCGAATTCCCAGCTTTTAGAAATCTGGCTGGGTTAGTAGCCAAAATCCAATGTGATGCCATTGCTCAGAAAACTTCATTGGTTCCCCATTGCCTTCTAAAAAAGTGACTAAGTTTTAGTCTAACATTCACATCTCTCTAGAATACGATCCCAGCTCACCTGTCCAGTCTCCTGTGCAGTTTTCCCCCAGCATCACCTATCCTTCTTTGCTATACCTGTACAAACAGTCCAGTGAACCTGGACTTCTCCCTCATTCATCTAACATGCCATTCAGCAATGCACAGCAGAGAGCATGGACTTGGGATACAGGAGGAGCTGGTCAGGAAGTCCACCTCTGCCACTGACTAGCTGTGTGATGTTGACAAAGTCACTCAAGTTTCTGAGTCTTAGTTTTTTTAACCTTTCAAAGTAGGAAATAAGTGTACCTATCTCACTCTGTGGTTGTGGGGTTTAAATGGAATGGGGTACATGAAGAGCTGTAGGGAACACATTTGCCTAGTCCCACATTCCTCTCCTTGGGGAAGAAGCTTCCCATCCTACTTTCACCCTTTGGCTCTGTGGGCTGTCAATCATTGCTGCTTACTTTCCTGGGCAAAGCTGGGGACACGGATCCTTTTGCACCATTCAGAAACCTTTCTGGGAATTTTCAAACTGGAGTTAAAGAAACAGACATAGCACCCTTCATATAGAATCAGTAGGAAGACATGAGGCAGAGAGTTGATGGGGTCCAGGTGACCCAGAAGGCCAGTGTGTAAGAATGAAACCTATAGAGAGTTGCAGAGCTGTTAACTTTGGATTCTGGTTATTTCTGAGGCCAGCTGCAGTATTTTCCATATTAAGCAAATCTATCCATCAATTATCCTTTTTGCCCAAGCGGATTACCACAGGTTTCTGATCCTTATGTAAAGTCACCTGATAAACTCAGGGCTCAGGGATTGAGGAACCCTCAGATAAGGTTTTTTCACCTCCATTCTCTCCCCTCTTCAGAGTCCCCATCACTCCATTTTTGTATCATTGTTGTCTTTGTGATTTTTTATCTTTCCTCCAGATCCAAAGCCCTGTGCAAGCAGTCATCTGAGTTGGTCTTTCTGGTGAGCTGGCTTGGCATTCAAGCAGAGTTTAAGGATGTGTTTATTAACTCACAAGGCTCAGGCAACATCAGAGGGCATCAGAGTCCTTACTGAGGGAGCAAGCATACTTGGAAAGGCAAAATAAATGCCAGGACGTCTACCTGCCCCCAAGGAAGGCCGAATTTGAACTTGCATGGATCTCAATGGCTAAACCACTTTCACTGCCACTCAGACCCACCAAGTTTCTGGAAGTGGGGCCTGAGGGTCTGCATGCTCATCAAGCATCTGGGTGATTTTAATGTGACCAAAATTAGAGAATTTCTGGGATCTCTTTTATGATGCTCTGAGTTAATAGTTTTACTTCTCAACATTCCCAAGCGAGCAGTTTGGAGAAAGTTATGACTGAAACAAGCCAGTGAGCTTAGTTTCTTATGCTGATAGTTACAGAGGCTTCATAATTACAGACAACACAAGTGTCCCATAATTAGCGTCTGCTGTCCTGTTCCTGTGGGTCAATTGTTCTGCGACAATGGCCGTGCTCAGCACTGGACAGCCCACACATCAGACATCTCGATCAGCTCACTCCCCTCCACATTCCATTCCCATGAGAGAAGAGCCCCTGGGTTCTCAGGATGTTAACCCTCTCCTGCCGGGACCCCAAGAACCAGGGCTGAGGTGGGAGAGGGTCATGATCTGGTGCTGGGTACCCAGGGAAGTGGGAAAAAGATTTTGTGAAGTGACTGAACATTTGGGGCAGCCAGCACTTTGCATCTGAGGCTGTGATTCTTACTCAGACCTAATGAAGCATAACTTTTGGGACTGATGCACAGAAATCCTCCTGGGGATTCTGAGTGCAACGTGGTTGGAAATGCATGAAATCCTTACCCCTTTTCAGGCTGAAGAGTTGGCTAAGAGGGCAGAGTGACTGACTCCTGATAGGTATTTGTCACTTAAGCCATCAGAGTAGCTTTCTCCCTGCTCAGTGGAATTCTGGGTGACATAGCAGCAGTGTTTAGACCTAGAATTTGTGTCAAATCCTGGCTGCCAATCACCATCTACGTGATTATTTTGGAATGTTGTTTAATCTCTGAGCTGCAGATTTCTCATCTATAAAGTGAGGATAAGAACACCCACCTCTACTATTTGGATATTCAGATTGTTTCCAATTTTGTTCTTTTACAATACCCTTGGCCTTATGAGTTTAGCATTCAAGGTTCTGAGCGATGGATGATACTTGGGGGTGTCCATCAAAACCATCTGGGGAGCTTTTACAAAATAAAGACCTAGATCCATTAAGTCGGAATCCATGAGGGCACAACCAACTCAAGAATGGGTATTTGGAGAAAGTTCTGCAGAACCTCCTGATGGACACCGTTTATTCAAACTTGTCTCTGAGAGGCCTAGAAGGACCTAGATCTGTAAAATATGTGTGATTTTGCAGAGGCATCAGTTTAAATTGTGCAGACTGATATGCTGGAACAAGTTGGCAGGGAGTGAGCCTAGACAAGTGCATAGCATAGGCCTGACTGTCTCTTTTCTAAGATTCACAGTGGCCTAAACACTCCACCTGATTCTCTTATTTAATCCTAAATTTGTATTGCTAGTCTGGGCCACTTCCCTGGTCTCCAGACCCATCTATCCAGCTACCTGCCTGTTCTCTCCACTTGGAAGTGAACAGACATCCCCAGTGGAATTTGTCCCAACTTCTGATCCAAACCCATTCCACTCTCAATCTCAATGTCAACTTAAATGCAACTCAACCCTTATAATTTCTATGGCTGAATATTTTGAAGTTATCCTTACCATTCTCATGGCTACTGCTCCATCTTAAGCCACTGTCACCTCTCTCCTAAATAACTGTTATAGCATCTACACAATCTTCCTGATTTTACCCTTGACCTGCCCTAGTCAGATGTCACCTTAACAAGAGTCCTTCCCAGAATACTCTACCTCAAACGCAAACCCCTTACTCCATTCCATTTTTCTGCTTTATTTTTCCTTTTAGCACCTACTACCAGCTCTTATAATTTTATTTTGTTATTTTCTGTCCTTACTTAGAATGTGAATTCCATGAAGGCATGGATTTTTGTCTGTTTTATCAGTGTTGGGTCTCCAGTGTTTAAAACAGTGCCAAGTATTTGACAGGCACTCAATATATATTTGTCGAATGAATGAATGAATGAATGAATACCTACAACATCTAGGCATTATCTTCATTTACTGACCAGAAAATGCAGGTTCAGGAGACGTTATTTTCCCCAAGACCACCCTGTGAGTGGAGGGAAAGCCAAGTTTTGAACCCAGGACTGACTCTTCCAGAGATCATTTTTCCACATGTGATGGAGGGGCCTTCCCTTCCTTCCTTTGTAGTCCAACACAATTTTCTTCTAAATGTAGCTCCTGTGTTTGCATTTCAAATCGAGATTGCTATCCTCATAGACCAACATGGAAACTTAACTTTAAGACAAGGAGTCTTTCTTAACCTGGTCCCCCAAAGCTCTCTGTGCTGGGCCGAGCTAACCCTGCAGGAATCTGGCCAGCCACTGTCAGTACTGACCCGGGAAGGAATTGCATTCTCTACGGCTTTTTTGCTCAGTGTTCCCACTGGGGAGGGATCATAAGGAGAAAAATACTCAAACCTTAGGAAGACTCATTTGAACAAAGTTATTTATCACTGAATTACTTACCTATACAAGTAGAATCCTTGAGAATAAGTCTGAGCTCTGGGGCCCAGTGTTAAGGTGGCCCACCCTCAACCCTTCTGTTCCCTTAAGGGGTAACGATGGGAACCAGGATAAGGTCATGTGATTCTCTTCCCCTCAGAGAGTGATCCTGGGGACCTGGAGGCCGTGCTGGGCACTGGAGCTGAAATATGAGGGGCTAGGACTGGTGGGGGGCACTTGAGAGGGGAGCAGAGTCAAAAGCTGGGGTGGGGAGGTGATGTGGAGGCTGTGAGCAGCAGCAGAGCAGGGCTTGGAAGAGAAGATTTAGGGGGAGGGACCCACAGGCAGGTAGGGGCAGAAGGAGTGGGGTGTCACGGGACCCAGAGCTGTCACTTTGCACCTCCCAGTCCTCCAATTCGCAGTGAGTTCTCTTTGCTACAGGGAAGTCATCTTCATTTCCTGTTTTCAGAAACAATATGACTAGTGAAGGCCCATCTTGACATTAATCACTTAACTGATTCATTCATTCAACACATGATTTATTGGTTGTTTATTCTGAGCTGCACTGAGCTAGGCACTGGACATACTCTTCATGACCGTGTACTTATAAAATTGAAGGCAATGTGAGAACACTTGGGTTTAAACTGGAAAACCACAAATAACAATTTTCCCTGCCAACTTTAATTCACTGCCTCTCAGAGGGGTCAAAGTTGTGGGTGTCCACCCTAAATTTATCGAAACTGCTACTATGCCAGGCACTGGGCAAGGCCCTATAATTATAGCACTACTATCCTCATGAGTATAATATGAGGCCCAAATGCAGGGTCACACAGGGTCACACAGGGTCCAAAGTGAAACAACCTTTGGACTGACACAGCCTGTTTCAAAGTAAGATAGGTTGACCTTTTGGCATTTGGTTTTGGTACTGGGCCAAAAACATAAAACAAAAACAAAAACAAAAAAAAAACAAAGAGGGTGTGTGTGGGGGGGGGGCGGGAAATCTTATAAGTGCTGCTATTTAAACCACTGTCACTGTGTAAGGGTCCCACTGAATTTTTGATAGAAAAGATGTCTGGGTCCAGCTGTAAGACAAAGGCAAATGTAAGGAGCACAGGGCAGCGTTTATGGTGCTTCAAAACATGTTCAAAGATCTTCACTTTGTAACTGAGTTGCTGAGCAATAATGGAAGAATTCCTGACACAGCAGGGTGAGCCTGGCCAAGCCCTGCCCACAGGGGCTGGGGAATAAAGGCCCCTCATCCCAGCTATCAGTGAAAAAAATGCCTAGTCCTGACAGCAACAGGCTGCTCCCTCCTTGCTTGGGGGAAAGGTTGTGATGTGACATGCTGTATGTTGTTTTTCTGGAATACACAAAAATGTCGGTGACATTCTGGAGAATTAATTTAGATCTAGCAGACTAGAGAAGCCAGCACAGCTGCCCTGGGTTCAAGTTCTGCTGCATCCTGGGTAGCTTTGCTCAGTGCACTCTCCCTGAACCTGTTTCTTCATCTGTAAAAAAAAAAGGAAGGGTCGGGAGTGGTAAAATAAATGGTAGTGGAAGGAAACTAGATGTCAGCTGGTGAGTATTCAGTAGAATACATAGATATAGAATTATAATCCTGTACACCTGAAAATTATATAATGTTTTTAACCAATATTACTCTAATTAAATTAGTAATGATATAAAAAAAGCACTAACAAGCTGATGAGCCCCATTTTCCAAGCTAAGTGAGGATCAAATGTAGCAATCAGTCAGCAAGACAATCAATCCCCTGCCCACCCCACTCCCCAACACATGTCCACAATCCAGTTAGAATTTCAAATAAGACCAAGGGCTGAATTCAAGGCTCACTTGGTGGTTCCTCGTATCCCTGGTCACTACCACAAATCCGTACCCTGAAGCTTCAACTTCCTCACATACCTGTCACCTCCTATGCAGGTCCACCAAAAATCTGTGCTAGGGTAACATTGTTTGGAGGAGGCATCTTTCTAATCTGGAACTACATTTCCCAGCCTGCCTTGCATCTAGGAAAAGCCATGGATTAGTCCTTATCAAGGGAAGGTGAACAGAAGTGATGTGTCACTTCTTGGTTAGAAACGGTTGAGACTTCTCCACAGTTCCTGATCTGCCAGCTTGATGCATAAGTCTCTAGGAGATGGTGGTACCCAAGACAGAGGAAACCTGGATCTTTGAATCACCACATGGAGGAAAGCTGCCAGCCAAGGAGTAACAACTAGTTTGGACTCTCCAGTAAAGTTAAACCACTGAAATCTGGGGGCTATTTGTTATAGCAGCTAAAGTTACCCTAAAGGATGCATACTCTTTATGTATTTGCTTACCCTGGCACAGTCTACCTTGCCTACTTCCCTTCTGAACCTCTCAGATATTCACAGATGACATTCAGGATATCTAGGTCACTGATGTTATCAATTCAGTTGTTGATCGAACATATATTTATAGCTCATCTATCATGTGTGAGGAGCAGGGCTGGGCACTTGGGACACAATGCAGATTCCATCCCCACCATTCCTCGACAAGATCAAGATCAGACTGTGTTCCCTTATCCCCAAGTCCAGCTGATGGCCTGAGGCCTTATTCTCCCACCTTGGGATCCAGCCCATTGCCCAGTCTTCTAGTTCTGGACTTCCTTTTCTTCAAAGACCATCTCATCCTCACTGCTGAGGACACATCCTAGAGATTGTCTCCCTCTTAGGACTATCACTTGCCCGTTTTAAATTTATATGTCCAACTTGCAGGCCTCTCTGTACATCCTCAGCCTTCTCACTGTTCCTCCAGCCGCATGCCATGGAAACCTCCAAAACCACAACCTCCTTCTTTTCTCTTAATCTGCCCAGCCTGCCTTCCCTTCTCTCTTAATCTAGAATTGACTTGAAGGGCAAGAGTTTCCACCACTCCTTTGCAAATGCCTTCACCCCATTGTACAGAAGGCTGGAAAATCTGGGTGAGTTGAGGGGTGCATATTCAGATATCTGTGGAAGCCCAAGTGGCCCCTCATAGTTCTCCAGGGTCTACTCATTTATCCTAATTCTTGTCTGGCCTCTCTTTGGACTTGACACCTCCTCCCCACAAAACATTATTGCCCACACCTAGGAACAGGCAGTTGAATTACTGATGCCTTTGCATGCTGACCTTGCTCCTTCTTTAAGTGAAAGGATTCAGCCATGGCCACAGGGCTTGGCAAGCAGATTGCAGGCTGGATTTCAACTCTACTCACCCACTTTACCCAGTGCACAACTTATACAACTGTACAGAATCCCCATGGCTTCAAGCTCTTAAAACTAGTTCATGGGGTCCTCTCTCTGTGTTTTGCCATCTGTATCCAGGCCCTCTTTGCCATGCCCGTATTCTCTAAAAATAACCAGCTTCACTGGAAGGAGCTACACATAACAGGTTACTTCATACCACTCTGCCTTTGCTTTTGCTGTTTCTTCTGACTGAAGCTTTCTTCTTTTCTTGGCCAGCTCCTGGTCATTCCTTTGTTTGGCTGTGTCCTCATCCTAGAATTCTTTCTGTACTCCTTGTATCCTTCTTCTTGCCTCCTGCATCTTCCACCCCCAGCTCCTGAAGCTCCTTGAGTAACCCCCTTGGGCACTCACTGCCCTAGCCCTGGACCTGGCAACAGAGGACAGCAGGAAATAGAATTAAATGAGGACAATGGCTTCAACCTCAAAGAGTGGTTAATAGGATGAACTGAGTCCATACTAACAGATTCATTCATTCATGATTCACTGTTTTAACAGACAATTTCTGAGTACATACCATGTGCCAGGTACGGTGCTGACCCCTGGTGCACAGCGAATAAGATAGACACCGTTTCTGGCTATGCTGGAGCTCCCATTCTCAGCTTCCATAAACATCACTGGATCAGAAAGAGAAATGTGAAAGATGATTTTGTGGGAGAAGTGACAGAGGAAAGGAAAATGGGCTACGAGAGAGCCTCAAATGGGCCTGTCGTGCAGGAAGTAGGGGTGGCACTTCATGGCTCTGGGAGTGGAAGGAGGGCCATGGGCTACAGCCTGGGAATGTTCTCCACCTGCCCGTGGCCTTGAAGAGCCCAAGATGGAAGTCAGGATGCTGACTGGGCCCCAGCCTTGCTCTCATGGAGTCAGTTCAGCTAGCTGGGGCTAGGCACTGGCCCCCCTCCCTGGGCTTCAACTTTGAGGGGAAAAGAGAGGCCAAGGGTGAATGACACTTAAGCCCCCCATCGCATCCTAGTACATGGGGGGCCTGCCCAGAGTGCAAGCCCCTTGCTCTTGGGTACAAAGGCCAAGGGGCCACCAGGGACCCTTTCAGTGCCAGGGCCAGGTTGCTTGCTAAAATTTGAAGAACCCATCTGCTCACCCACTGCTGCTGGAGTTGCCATTTTAATAACCAAGTTTAGGAGATTCAATTAAGATTGGGAGCCTCATTCCTCTTCCAAGGAGGCCTCACAATTGGTGTTTTTCTTTGCGAGAACATGAGTGGGGGCCCTTTGCAGGGGTTTTTTTGTACAGCAAGCAGCAGAGAGAGAGAGAGAGAGAGAGAGAGAGAGAGAGAGAGAGAGAGAGAGGGAGAGAGAGAGAGAGAGAGAGAGAGAGTGGGGGAGAAAAACAACTTTAGTTCAAAGATGCCAATAATAGGGGATTTCTTTTCCTGGTCTCCCCATGGAAGATTGTCAACAGTACAGGCATAATCGGCTGGCGGCTGTCCTGCTCAGAGAGGGGGACGTGTGCTCCTTTGTTGAGATGAGCTGAATAGGATGTCCCTGCACCCAGACCTGGCCTCCCGGCTAACAAAGGGCCCCTTTGTCACCCCGGGCAAAGAGTGCTGCAGAGGTTGCCACAGCAACTCAGGGACACAGACTTAACGTGCAAGTGACATTTCAGATGGGAAGCAGGCATTCAAAAATTCAAATTTCTTTATGTATAGTTGTTTCCTTCTCTGGATATTTTAAAAGAACCATATGACAAACAAAAGAAAAAATAAATAAGCCAACAATAAACACATAGCCAAGCAAACAAACATTATTGTAAGTCAGTATGCTGACTCCTCCCCACTTCAAGGAAACACTTGGGAGAAAAGCCTTGTCCAGAGCATCACTGAGGCCCTTGGGTGAGCTCTGGGTTCTTATACAAAAGGCAATAGGACACTATTAAAGAAAGTTTGGTGGGGGGGGGGCGGGAAATCAACTGAAATTCCACCTATCAGACATAGGACACTGTCTCTGTATCTCTGTCTGTGCTTTCCCTGAACTACCCTGGAGGGTTCACTGAATGCCAGGCCAGGAGCTGGGGTTGGGGAGGCAAAGGTAAGTCTGGTTCTTGCTCATCAAACCAACATAGTAGGCTTCCTGCGCGTGCGTGTGTGTGTGTGTGTGTGTGTGTGTGTGTGTGTGTGTGATCTCCATACAACTCTACTCTGCCTTTAGTTGGGGTCTAGGCAGCTCCCCATCAGAGGAAATAACTGATGCTGCGGGGGGAAAGGGGCCGAACGGGACTTGATGAAAGAGAGGTGGGAGATAATGGAACCTGAAAAGAGATTTGCTTCCACCTCCAGTGTTGGCACTTTGTTGTTATTTGCTGGATGAAATGAGGGAGAAAGGGAGCGAAAAAAGGATCATTTTAGCAGGGAAAAGCATCATAAATAGCAGAATGCAGGCAAAAATGTCAGGCACAAATGTTTTTTACACAATTGGCACTGTAATATAGAAGGTATTTTCCTCCAACACTTTATTATGACAGTTGAATAAACAATTTTGAAAGAATATTACAGTGAACACCTGCATATCCACCAGCTGGATTCGGCCATTAACATTTTACTCTTCCTGACTTTATCACATAATAATCCATCTAGCCATTTCTCTGTTCACCCATCAATCCACCTTATTTTTTATACATTTCACACATAGACATTCTTTAACTCCCCTAAAATATATCAGCACATGTATTAATGATAGTCCAATTAATTATAGTCCAATACTCGTTTACATTTTTCCTTTTGATTTGAAATTTCTATGCAATGAAATGTACACATTTTAAAAGTACATTTGCTGAGTTTTGACAACTCCATCTGCCTGTGTAACGCAAATCTTTATCAACATATAGAACATGAGGATCACTCCAGAAAGTTCTCTCATACTCCTTCTCAGTCAATCCTGACCTACACAAGCACACACACATACCCCCCCATTTTGTCATTCGCCTTTCACTTACCATTATAGTAAAATAATTTCCCCATATTGCTTTTATATATAGATTATATAGAGACATCCTTGAGATTATATATTTCTTTGAGATATATTAATATTTATATATTATGTTATTATATATATATTTCAATGTATAGAAATACTATTAAAGTTTTGAAAGTTTATCATATATTCAGGAAACTTACTAAACTCTCTTGTTTTAATACTTTTTCTGTGAATTCTCTTAGACTTTCTGCATAGATGATCATGGTATCTACAGAGAAAGAGAGAGAGAGATTGATTTTCTGCTTTTCCTTTCCAACTATCTTACTTCTCTTGTCTTTTTTTATTGCACTGTCCAGCACCTCTAAAATAAATGTTAAATAGAACTCTTGAAATCAGCCATTCTTGTCTTCTTCTTTATTTCAGTAAATACACTACTTACACTCCATGCTTCAGCCATTAAGACACTTATTGGCTAACAAAGTTTCTTTCTAGTCATAGTCTGCTAAGGGATTTTATTTTCTGGCACGAATTGGTTATAGTTTACAATGCTTTCTTAGCATCCATTGAAATAATCATATGGATTTTATCTTCTAACCTATTACTATTGTGTATTATATAAATAGGTATTATTCATGTTGAACCATCCTTGAATTCCTGAGATAATTGTTGAAATTTCTATTTGATCATAATTTATTTTTAACACCATGTTAAATTACATTTGCAATTATTTTATTTTGATTTTGATTTTTTTGCATCTATGTTAATAATTGAAATTGTGCTGCTATTGCCAAGTTTTGTGTTTCAAGGTAACACTGATTTTACCTGAATTGGGGAAGAAGTTTGATAACTGATTTAACTTCTTAATTTATAATTGGATCATTTTGTCTTATGCTTTCCTTCAGTAAATTTTGGTAAACTATGCTTTCCAGAAAAGTTGCGAATTTCCTCTAATTTTAAAAATATATTGATGTAAAGATATTTTTAGTATTTTCCTGTGGATTTAAAACTCTCCTGTATCTATCACTTAAGACTTTTCTTTTTTCTGAAATAATCATACTTAAGTTTTTCTATATCATTAGATTATATTTCTTCTATATTCTATACTTTCTATTTTCTATATTTTCTTCTGCTCTCTAAATTTTCTATGGTAACTGGCTAAAAAATCAACATTTTAAAAACAAAGATAATATGTATAAAGTACCTGGCACTTAGAAAATATTTGGCAAATGTTGGCTAAATTAATATACAAAAATATTTTTCAGCACATGCCAGAGACTAGAGATTCGACTATAATCGAGACATTATTTGTGCTCTCAAGGAGCTCACAAGTAAGTAGTCAGTTAAATACAGTGCAATAAACATAATAGAGGTGAGTACAAAGTAGAATAGAAAAACAAAGGAGGGCTTCCTGAAGGAGGTGATGCTGAACTGGTCACCATAGGATGAGTAGGAATTAGGCAGGTAAAAGAGATGGGTGTCTCTTGACTCCTATGCTTGGGACAGGGTGGAGTGCCCAGGAATGCCTAACTACTGCCCCAGACAATGGTCACCCACCTGAACCAAGTTCCTAAGGGAGGTGCATGTACACACATACACACATACACACGGAGTCAGACTGCCTAAGGGAAGCAGAGTTTTATGCCGTTATTAGATGGATCTGAGTAGAAACTGCTGGTGCTCCATCCACATCCAAACACATCTCGGCATTTCAGCACATGAAACTCCAACCTCTGACTGTTGGTACCTGCTCTCCTTGTCTAAAGGCTCTCTTTGGTTGTGTGTGTTTGTGTGGGTAGGAGCGTTCTTGAAAACTCTGCCTCACCAGGAGGAGGGCATGAAACATTCGTGTGGTGTTAGCCCCTATGCAAGTCACGGCAGGCATCAAGATGATTGAGCCATTGTCTCTGCCCTGGAGATGCTCACAGGGCAAATGTTTTGTTACTGTTTGGTGGAACTGCCACTGATAGTCCTGTGTGCAGACTATTATTAGAACAACAAATCAGAGCACTGAGTTGGAGTCTTGGAGAAATGTTCACCAAAGAGGCATTACTTGAATTGGGTCTTACAGAATGAGTTGGACTTTGTGTTGAAGGAAAAGATAATGGGGCTAAGTATACCCAGACCTTTAAAGCTCCCATATGGAAGTGACGCATACCACTTCCCTTCATGTTCCCTTGGCTAAAGTGAGCTACACAGTCATACCTAAGTCCATATGGGAAGAGAAGCACAATTCTACCATGAGGCAGAACATTCATGATCAAACCGAAGGAATTTCACAGTGGGGATTTAGCTCCTCTTCCACGGGTGTTCTTTAGGGGTTGGTCACTTTGATTTAAAGCGGAGACTTTCCTCAGGTAAGGGTCATAGTTGGAGCAGGATCCATGGGTAAGTGGATACATCTTGCATTAGCCATGTATTCTCTGTATTTGATGCTTTGACATCTGGGGCCTTGCAGACCCTGGAAGGAATGCTCCTTCTAGGGTTAGCCAATTCCCAGAGAAAGTAACTCTCCTGTGCATGTACTTTTCTAATGTAAACAAACCATCCCAGAGTTCATACCACCAATCTTCTCCTTTATCCAACTCTCACACTCTAGGCTACTATCTACCAGCCCTACTCACCCAGGGCCAAGTGCCAGAGAATTAGGGACAGCCCTTATGCCCCAGAGCCTGAGGAAATTATTCAAATTAGCCAATCCTAAATCTGCTTATCCTGTCTCACCTGTTGTTTTCTGCAGAAACCACAATAAGTGCTCTGTCTCCCAATTCTGCCATCTCCCTCCTGACTGGCCCTGGTGCTTCTCCTGTGGCCCTCTGGGGCATGGCATACTTCCTCCTCTTGGGAGCTGTGAGTAACAAACCATCTTTTCAGTGGCAATCATCTCCTGATCTATTTGCCTTGCCATACCCAAATAATAATACAACATATTAAGACATATCTATTTTCTGATATCTCAGCTCTTTAACATATCAGCAGCTGAGAACTAGAAGATACATAAGCAGATATTCTGGGTCCCCAAATGCAGGGCATGACCAGATGGCCTGGGCTATCTCTGGTCACTGGCTGAGACATGAGACTCCCTTTTCACAGATTCCACATGGGTTCAAGAGGAATAGACAAGGGCTCAAGTCTTTCCCCTACCCTAAAGGCAGCAAATGAGGCTGGGGTGTGTCTTTGGAAGAACTAAGTCATCAACTTTCTGTCTGGTCAATCACCAACATAAAAAGGTAAGCCCAAGCCGTGGGCCTACATGGCTGCCCTACTGAGCTTCACTGCTAGACTTTCCAGAGACCTTCTGCTGTTGACCCCTCTCCTCTGAGAAGGGAATCAACATAGGCAGCTGACAGGGTTGGTGTTTCTTGCTACTGGCCGACCCCAGTGAAGCCCAATGGCCGCCCCCTGCTGACCCCCTGTGAATGAGCCTCCTTACTCTAGTGGATGCTATTGTAGAGCTCTGGTCAGAGTTAGTGAGACCAAGACTGTGGAAATATGGGCAGTGGGCAGTGTTCCAGGTGGGGTTTTCAGGCATTTGTACTGCTAATTAGTCCTACTATTCACTGATGTAGAGCACTCCTGCTTGGGCCTCATTCTTCTCATCTGTAAAATGGCCATAGTGGGCTTCTTTCCCGACTCTGAGGATATCTGTGAAGGTAGACTTCCCAATCCACAGAGGAGGCATCTACACAAAACAAAACAAATGAAAACCCATGAAAAAACCTCACAACATTACAGCCAGCACTGTAATTGACAGCTGTTCTTCTGAGATCGGGAATGTGACAAGGATGGCTGCTTGTTACTTCTTTCCAAAATTGTACTGGCAACATTACCTAGTGCAACAAGGCAAGAAAAATAAATACAATGTATAAGGACTGAAAAGAAAAAGTTAAAACTCTCATTTTTACAGATAAGATAGAATATGATATGTTTTTTAAAAGCCAAAGAATCTGCAGATAAATTGTTAGAATAACTCAGGTTGGTAATATTGCTGGCTACATTATACAAAAATCTACCTCTATAGATGTTCCAGATCTATATTGCTGAGTAACAAATCACCCGCAAATTTCATGGATTAAAATAACAATAATCACTTATTATGTCTCATGGTTTCTGTGCGTTTAGATTGAGGAGGGGCTCAGCGGGATGTTTCAAGGGTTTTCAGGTGGTTACAGGCAGACAGTGGATGGAGCGGAAACCGCAGGGGGCTGGCCCAACAGGTGAATAGCTAGTTATACTCCTTTATTTAGTCTCAGGGTTTCTGCATAGTGGCTTAGGGTTCCAAAAACAAATGTCCCAAGCGAGGGAGCCAGGCAAAAGATGGATTAACTTTCTTGACCTAGAGTCAGAAGTCATGCAGCATCACTTCTGCCATATTCCATGTTTGTGGATTATTGATGGATGGATAGGAAGAGTTAATATCAAAAATGTCAATATTACCCAGATTAATCTAAAAATTCAATGTGATAGCAATTAAAATTCCTGCAGGAGTGTACCCATTTGTGAAAACAGATGAGCTGATTTTAAAATTTCTATGAAAGTGCGAAAGTCAAGAATAGCCAAGACAATATTGAAGAAAAAAGTGGGTAGACTTTTCCATGGGACATAAAGACTTATTTTAAAAGTCCAGTAATACAGACAGTGTGAAAATGACACAAGGAGAGAAAAATAGGCTAATGGAACGGATTAGAGAATTCAGAAACAGTCCCGTGCACATGTGGACTACTTGATTTATGACAGAGTTAACACTGCAGAGAAGTTGGGGGTGGGCGGGAAAGGTGATCTTTTCAATAAATAGTGCTGGGTCAGTTGGATATCCAGATGGAAAAAAAGGAAAGGGGCCGGTGGGAAATTCCTTCTGATGAGATACGGCAAAGTATTTCTAGAAACAATGACTGCTGAGATTTATTTAGAGGTTCTTTCCTTTCTGAGCTGTAATTTCCCTCTGTCGTTACCACATCTTTAGTGAAAGTGTTTACCACACATATCATGTCTTAGTGGATCTTTATGGTCAGTGTTGATGAAATAAAGTTTAAACCTATAGAAAAATTAGATAGGAGTTTCTTTGAGCCAAATCTGAGGCTTGACCCGGAAGTGAAACCTCAGAGTATTGGGAAATGCTCAAGAGAATGGTAGTTTTGCTGTTCTTTTTATGAATTTAGAATCAAATGAGAGAATGTAAGGAAAGTTACGTAAAGTCCATTGGTGGTAGATTAAGGAGGCAGGAGAAAACAAAGTGGGGAAATTTCTAGGACAGGATAAAATGAAAAATGAAGAGATACACTTTTTTTTTTTTTTTTACATTGGTGGGTACAGGATAGCTAGCAGTCAACAATTACAGTAAATAGAGACAGTATGCAGGCAACAAGGTAACAAACAATGATAAGTCTTGCTGTGGTCTTGTGCTCTGATGTCAGTGGATGTGCCTCTGAGGGATTTGGAAAAGAAAATTACTCTGACATTTCAAAGGTATGTTATCCTACCTGCATAAGAAATATGGACAGGGCTTGCTTAAGGTAAAGATTGACCTTGTTAAGGAAGCTGTGGGCCTGGAACAGTGACTACCCACCATGACCTGATCAGTTAGGAATTTGTGATCAGACCATCCTGTGTGGTTACTTTTGGTCAATGAACTTGTCAGTCCTGCCATGTGGCCCCCTGAGTCTGTCAGGTCTGCTATATAGCTTCATTTTATGCCCACATTACAAGCAGTGATCCTAGCTCTAGGCCAGGACCAGCAAAGCCCAATTAGCGGCTAAGTTCCAAGCTGGCTCCTGAGTGGGCAAGAAGCTCACTCCCTTTTCTCCAAAGAGCATCCAGGGTCCCATTCTGACCCACTCCTGCCTCCTGGCTTCCTGACCCTTTCCAGCCAGGCATCCTGGATGTGTGTGTGTGACAGCCAGCAACGAGAGGCCAGTGGTAGAGCAGTCAGTAGGAGCGGACGCTACTAGTGTAGACAAGTCTTGGATGAAAAGGGGAGGAGCAACAGGCCAGCTGCTGCAGGTGCTGTGAGGAGTTAGGCTTTGTGTGTGTTGTGGGGAGAGTGAGCCTGCTTCAGTCACCTCTCTGCCTCACCATGGAAGCCATTCCATCTCTGTTCAGGAGACCACAAGGCAGGGCAGATTCTGGACTCCAGCTCAGAACTTCAGGTGTCCCTGTACCTCCCCATCATTAAAGGGGACAGGGTCCTTTTGCCTTCTCCATTGGCTTCAGTCTTAGATTCTCTGGAGGCAGCGGAGCCCACTCACCTGGAGTTCCATAACTGATGTCTCAAGTCCTTGCCTCAGTTTCCTCTTATGTAAAGTGACAGTTTAAGCGCAGCAACCCCCCAGGGCCCTTCTGCAGGGACTCAGACCAGCGGGACAAGGAGGGAGAGCATCCTAAGATGAGCCTCAGGCACTGGGTCGCCACTTTCGAAAGTGTATCTGTCACCACTTTCCTCCCCCTTCCCTCATCACTCCGCGTGGGGCTCACTGCTGTCCTAAATATTTAGAGCGGGGAGTGTCCCACTTCTGGAGAGGGGTGCCCTAGGGGCTTCTCCCTCCTCTCACCCTAGGTAGCGAAAACCAGGACGGGAAACGGTTGCCCGGACAGGCGTGCAACCCTCCAGGACCCCCAGGGGCAAAGGGCCACGCTGGGAACCGGGCCGCGGACCCGCCCCAAGGAGAGAGCTCCCCGACTGGGCCCGGGCCGCGGGTCCTCTGCGGCGCCGGAGGCCGGAACAATAGCGCGGGGGGCGGGGCGGGGTGGGGGCGGGGCGCTCAGCCGGGCGCCGCCCCCGGCCCGCCCCCCGCACTCGCAAACCCGCTCTCACACTGACTCCCACCCGCCGCCCGCCCAGGCACTGCCCGCGGGAGCCGCCGCCGCCGCGCCCGCCATGGACGTCCGCCTGTACCCCTCGGCGCCCGCGGTGGGCGCGCGGCCCGGGGCCGAGCCGGCCGGCCTGGCGCACCTGGACTATTACCACTGCGGCAAGGTAGGCGGGGGCCGGGTGGGGGCCCCGGCTGGCGGGGCCGGCCCGCGCCTTCGGACCCCGTGCGGGGGCCAGAGCGTCCCGGGCTGTCGCACCCGCAGGAGTCACCTGGCGGCCCGCGACGCCGGCACTCTCGGGGACACATGATGGGGGTGGTTGCCCGAGGTGCCCACGCGCAGGGACACGCACACCTCAGCCCCGCCGACGGGCACCTGCCACTCACACTCACGTCCTGAGTAGTTCGGGTCACAGGCAGAAGTCCCTGACAGTCACTCACATGATGACACGGTGGCACTCATACTCATCCGCCTCCCCCTGACAGCTTCACATTCATTCACAAGCTGACACACCGTGACCCACTGTCACGCACAGACAGCCATGTAACCTCAACACTGTCTTACCGTCCCACGCAAGTCACCGACAGTCATTTATACACAATGACACGCAGTCACTCGCCCACGTACACTGTCACACCGCCACATACAAGTCACCCATTCCCCACCACTACTGTGCCACACACTCTGTTACATGCCCCCATCCGCTGTCACACCCAGTCACAACTGGGGACAGTCACACAAAGAAGTCGCTCCGACAGTCACACGCTTGCACTCACAGTGACCCAGACAGGCGCTCACTGTCACATACAGCCACCCCTTGGACGGTAAACCTCACACGCAGTAATCGCTCTCACGGTCACACGGTCACAGGCGGTCACCCAGGGACAACTACAGCCCCCTCACTGCCCCTCCCCCACCTCGGTCATCCGCACTCGCGCGTCTGGGTCTAACTTAGGCGTCGCCGCGCACTAAGTGGGCCGTTTACTAATTGGCTGTCACTGCTTGGCGGGACCCCGGATTCCGAGTTGCCAATGGCCAATCGAGGCCTGTCCCCTCCCGGGAACGGTGAGCGCGAGTTCCTCCAGGCTGGGGCTGCAGTGAGGGACACCGCCCACCCTTTCCCCAGACTGCAGCCCCCACCCCCAGCCAGGTCCCTGCCGCTCTGCGCCGGGCTCGATGGAAGCTCGCATTCCTGGAACCCAGGACAGGAGGCGTCCGAACCCCACTGCCCACGCCGAGCCCAGCCCGGAACCCTTCGGTGCACCTGCGCCGTCCGCGTCTCTTCCTTCGCCCGGGAGGGAACTTTCAAACTTAGTTAGGAGCCGGACGGTCCGTGCGTCCACCCGTGGGTGCGTCGGTCCGGACCCGCTGCAGCCGAGAGCGGCTTTTCGTCACTCGGAGCCCGGATTGAACGGCGCGCGTGGGTTCCCCCGCGTCCCTGGCGCAGACGCGCGGGCTCGGTGGCTCGGCCTGGTGAGTGCGCGTCGGTCGGGTGGTTGGATCCGCGGCCCTCTCGGGGTCTCAACCCTACCCCACTGGCTTTTCACCGAGCTCCGTGCTGTGGGGATGGTGCGGGAAGGGGCGTCCCCTCGCGGAACACGGGGCCTCTGGGGCTGGGCCTCTGAGCGGGTTCTCGGGCCCTGGGGAGCAGCTTCTGGCGTCTCCGGACAGGGAGTTGACCCCGAAAGGGTCCCCGGCACCACGGCTTATGTCGGCGTGGGGGCGGGGTTGAGCCGCAAGTGAGGTCTCGAGGAGGATGGGGGTGATTATCTTTTGTCCGGTGGCTGGCAAAGTTTGGAGCTGAAGAGGGGAATGGTGCCCTGGAGAGAAGGTGGCCGTTTCTGGGGCTGCTCCCAGTCTGATGGAGGGAAAATTGATTAAAAGTAGCAAGTGCAGTCTTCAGGGAGAAGACCGTTGCGGGTGGGGGCAGCTGCTCTGTCTTCTGCCCTTGGCTTTGTTATTTTTTAAAATATGAAGTCAGCAAGGCTCCAGCCTTTGACTGGTGATTTTTGCCTCAAAGTCTGGGTGGATGGGTGCCCCTCCATTGGGGAGAGCTCCTTTTGGGGGGTATTGTTTCTGTAAGCCCCATCAGAATAGGGCAGCCCCAGGTAGGAGCCTTTGGGTGGTGGCACTCAGCAGAGGCCCCTGCTGTATTCTGTGGCTCTGTAAAGCTCTGACTCAGCACCAAGGACCATTGTGAAACCCTGGGTGGGGAGGGAATGCACAGGGAATGAGAAGCTGGTGATTCTGGTTTCTGTCTGTGATTTAAGACCCCTGCCTAGGCCAGAGCTGAAGGTGTGTCCAGATGGAGGAGAGTGGCCAGCTGGACCACTAGGATAGGTGAAAGAAAGGTCTGACCTTGCACTTGGATATAAGACAAGCTTCTCATCCTTCAGGCTTGTGGTGGGGCAAGGCAGGGGAAGTTACTAGGCTCAGCTAAGAGTGAGTCAGAGGCCTCTTGGTAGCAGAACCCAAGTGACCTTCATTGGTGGTAGTTGGGGTATATGTGTGTTATGAAGGATTTGGGGAGAGAAATGCCCAGGCTCCATCCTTATAGCTGATCATTGTCAGAACTGGAGGGGAAACTGAGGCCTGAGGTGCAGCAGTGACTAAACTTGGTGCCTACAGGTTGGGCTACATAACCACATTGGAGGCAGGGTCCCTGGAGTCCAGACAAGAGGCTTGTCCCCACAGGAACCTAGGCCTGAGAAACAGCACAAGGTCAAGCATTTGCCCAAGTGATGCCGGACAACCACTGCAGTTGACCTGGAAGGGCCCTTGGAGACCGTTCCCTTGGTGACTGTCCCCTTAGCGATCCTCTACACAGAGATTCTAACCTCTTTAAACCAAAGTCATGAGCAGTGTCTTTTTCTCTCCGTGTCTTTTGTTTGAGAAAATACACAATGGCAAAAAGCTCCTATGGTTTAATTTTTGCTTTGAAATAGATGTGTATTTTATTAATCATAATATTAGCATGCATTTGAAAAATAGATTATTAGAGATGAGGCAGGCAAATTATTTATTTCATGAATAACAGTGCTGGTGAGCATGGATGTTTGTGGTCCTGCGGTCCCCAGGGTCTGTAGCTCCATGCTGGGAACCATTGATCCCCTCCTTTTTCCTTGCTCACAGAAGGGGAAACTGAGTCATGGAGTAGTGTACTCAGAGGTTACATAGCGAGCAAAGAGCAGGGCTGAAGCCTGAACCCAAGTTCCTTAATTCCCAGCTTAACACTCATCTGGCCTCCCTACAAGTCTGTGTCATAGTTCGGGGATTAGGGGTTTGTGACATCCTTCCTAGGGTAACTGTGAACACCCTTCATTCAGATTTTGGTGGGGCACTTTACCAGGCTGGGGCGTTGCCTGCAGCTTCCCATTCCACTCTGCCAGACCATTGGTTTGGGAAACCTGGGTTCAAATCTCTATTTGTGGCTTTGTGACCTAGGGCAAATGATTTCTCGGCTCATTTTTAACTGGGATATGATTTACATACAATAAAACGCAAATTTAAGTGTGCAGTTCCATGAGTGTTTATGGTAAACACCATCTCAATCCAGGATATAGACTATTTCTGTCACCCTAGAAAGTTCCCTCATACTCCTTTCCAGTCAGCACCCCTTTCTCCACCTCTAGAGGAAACTACTTATCTGATTTAAGTATACTAAGTAGGTTTAAGTTGTAGAACTTCATGTTCAGTATATATATTATCATGTCTGGCTTCTTTTCGCTCAGTGCAGTCTCTAAGATTCATTGTGTTGTGTATATCTGTAGTTTATTCCATTTTATTGCTAAGTAATATTAACTGTATGATATAGCACAATTGGTTTATCTATTCACCTGCTGATGGACATTTGGTTAGTTTCCAGACTGGGGCTATTATAAATGAAGCTGCTGTGAACAATCTTATACAGGTCTTCATGTGGGTGGGGCAAATTATTTAATATCTCAGAGCCTCAGTTTCCTTTTGAGGACAACACTGCCTAGTTTGAGAGGGTTAAGTGAGATGATGTAGGCTAGCACAGTTCTTGTCACATACAAGCTACTAATTACATAATGATGGTATCAGCCACCTGGAACCTATTCCAGTAAGAGGCTTATCATCTCTGTTCCAAGCATCTATCATCACTGGTCCAAACATCCATCAAGGCCAATATGGGTACCACTTTCTCCAGGCAGTGCTCCATGGCCAGCCACCTTCTTTCTTCCTCTACGCCCACCCAAAACTGATACCATACAGGAGGTGGCATGTTTTGCTATCCATCATTCATTCAACAAACAATTATCGAGTACTTCTTTGTGCTAAGCAACCGATACTATAGCAGTGAACAAAAGTGACTCAAATTGCTGCCTTCTGGATCTTATATAGTAATATAGGAATTCATAAATATATGGGTAAAATAAATTATATTATGACTGATGACAATACAACTAGGCTCTGGTTTGCAGTGTTAAGTGAGGAGGTTGGAGAAGGCCTTGTGGTCTAGACCAGTAGTTCTCAAATTTCTGTACACAGCAAGAATCATCTGGCAAGATTTTAAAACCAAATTCCTGGGCTCTACCCCAGAGATTATGATTCAGTTGGTCTGGGCTGGAGCCCTGAGAACCTGTATGCTTACTGAGCTCCCTGTTGATGCTTCTGCTTGCTGGTCCAGCGACCACACTGTGTGTAGCAGTGGTTTGGTTGTTTGTGTACAGGTTTCTGTGGGCTCCCAGCAGGCAGGAACCATGCCCAGCACCTGGCACAGTGCCTGACCCATAATTACTCAGGAAATATGTGCTGGTGGGTGAATGATTCAACTCTCCACCCACAGAACTCTGGGCACAGCATCTTGTACATGGATGGGATCTAGATAGGCTTGGTTATGAATGATTGGAGTCTCCTTGTGATGAAAATCTGTGGTGTGGGAGTTGCTATTCCTATCTCATCCAGGCTTGAAATACATGAGGCCTGCTCAGCATCCCTGCTGGATGAGGTCCCCACAGCTTCTTTGTACAGAGACACAAATGGCTGTGTGTGGGTCCTGTGGAAGAAGTCCTGGGTCAGGTGAGCTCTGAGCTGAGAAGGTTGGTCCCTGGGAACTCTGGAAGGATGCCTGCATCTCTGTTAAGAAGCTCTTCTTTACTTTCCACCCAAATGTGTTCCCTATAGCCCCTCCTCCAGCCTATCCCAAAGAGTCCTCTAGGACCATGCTTCAGCACCTTACCAATGTCAGGAGAGGCAGCTCAGGCCTGACACTGCTGCCCCCAGTCTGCTGGGTGACTGAGCATGACAGTGGCCTTCTCTGGGCCCCTATTTCCCTCTGTGCAAAGGGAAAGCAAATCAGTGACCATCAGCCTAGTGAGATGGGGAGCTGTGCTGTGAAAATACAACAAAATAAAGGCTGGCTATGTCCTTTATAACTGTGGAGTGTGGTGTACCTGGCAAAGATGAGGATGATTCTTTTTGAGACGATGAACCCTCTGATGTGTCAGAGGGCAGGAGCTACTATGTCTACCTTTACTCTTGTATTCCCAGAGTTGGCCTGGCACATAGGTGCTCAATAAATACTTACTGAGTGAATGAGTGAATAAATGAATTTAGGGATGGCCTGTTGTCCCCTGTGGCTTGAGGAACTTAGTATATGTTTGGTTCTTATAATCTGAAGACTGTTGTGAGCCTATCAAGTCCAGGACAGGGCAGGGACAAGCGTCTTTTGGCCAACATGTCTTTCCTAGAGGGCCTTCCCTGACAGAGGAGACCCAGAGGACAGAGCCTAGCAGGGGAGCAGACAGTTGGCCAAGAAGAGCTGCTCTGAGTCTGTGCATGCAGGACAAGACCCCCACGCCACACCCTTGTCCCAAGGATTCCCCTGCAGTGTGACTGCCAGCTTCGCCTGATTCCGTAGGGCTGACTGTTTTGCATCTCTAATTTTCTGGACAGTCTCAGGATATGACGGTAGCATAGGTTCTGGAACCCAGCAGACCTGAGTTTGATTGCTGCCTTACCATCATCGGCACGGGCTGTCTTCAGTCTCCTCATCTGCAAAATGGGCACATCACTTTCCCCCACACGTGTGGGGTTGCCTGCCAGGAGGGTTGGCGATCAGGCATATACAACATTCAGCCCGAGCAGAAAATGCATTCATTTCTTTTCACAAAGAGCAGCACAATTGAAAGTAAAAATGCGAGGGGGACCTAGTTTCAGCTCAGGCTGCTGGAGGATAGGCCATCCCCACAGTGCAGGAGGCGGGTTGTCCTAGTATCAGGCATTGCCATGCCTTGGTCTCTGGATCAAATTTTCCTGGGCCTCCTTGTTTGAAGAGGGCTTCTGTTGCACTGTTCAGGATCGTGAATTGACAGCAAGCTGCTCATTTCCTCTGCGTCTTTCTGTTTCTCTCTTGAATCTGTGTGGGAGGGGACGTGGACTTAGGAGGCAGAGAAGACCGGTTCATATCACAGCTGCACCACCCACTGGCGTGGGCTGGTGACCTTGTGCACATCCTGTACGGCTTCCGGTCTCAGTTTTCTCATCTGCACAAGGGACAGTAATGCCTTTCTCATATTGTTGCTAGGAAGCTCGGATTAATGTAGCAGATATGAAAGTTTCCTTTAATGTAGAACGGTGTTCCCCAACCTCGGCAGGTGTACACTTTAGACCTGATATTTCTCTGTAGTGGATGTTGTCCCATGCATTACAGGATGTTTTGCAGCATCCCTGGTCCCCACCAACTATATGCCAATAGCATCCACTCTCTCGTCGTGACAACCCCAAATGTCTCCAGACTTTGCTGAGAATCCCATGGGGGAGAAAAGCCACCCCTATTTGAGAACCACTGATCCAGAAAGCGTGATGCAGAGAAACTAGATGATGATGATGATGATGGTGATGATGAGAGTGGAAAAGCTTTAGGGCTCGTGCTTCCTGTCCGGTATTTTAGCTCTGCATCTCCCTATTAGTAAACCCTGTATGCACGTGGTTGACAGTCATCTTATTTACACAGACCAAAAACCTACATAGTGATTTTTCGGCAGCAGTTAAAACATATGGTAAGTAATTATTAACTTAATGAATCATGGTAAATTGTAATTTTATATCTGAGTGAAAACATGTTGTATAACGCAGGATAATAAATTCCGATCAATTATCCTGAAGCTTAAACTTGCTACCATACAATTGCGATTCCTGGTGCCTGCTAGAGTGAGCGACAAGGTTGTGGTTTTTCAATATGTACTTACCTATTTACTGCTGGGTTTCTCGGGTGTTCGACAGGTTTTTGAGTGCCCGCTGATATGCTGGAGACTGCAGCCCTGCCCTGAAGGCTCAACTTCTCAATGGGAAACTCGCCTTTACTTGGGGAAAGTCTGTGTGGATCTATAATATACTGGCTAAAAATGGGGAGTCGTGATTAAATATATAATTATTTGGAGAAGTGACAGTGCCAGGGGTGTCAGAAGGCTTCACACAGGGCAGAGTCTTATAGGAAATGCCAGCAGCTACACTGGGGTGAGTGCTGAGTGGTGGGAGGGTGTTTTAGGTAGAGGGGACAGCCATTCCAAGGTGGCTTGGAGGGTGGTTTGGAGACACTATTAGCCTAAGGTAAGGAGGCCCACCTATGGAAGAGCTGGAACACCCACAGAGATAGATCATTATAACAAGTGTGGCAGCTCAGCCAGTTGGGTTTTAAGTAGAGGAGTGCCTGGGAGCCAGAGGGGTTGTGCTGAGTATGAGATGTTTTCTCTTTCTGGATTCAGACCCTTGTCAGCAGCTGTCTCACGGTCTTCTGCAGATGGGAAAGTTTAATGACTGCCCCCAGCAGTCGGGGATGCTCTGCTTCTCAGTCTTTAGTGCAACAGAAACACCTGGAGGGCCCTTAAACACAAATTGCTGGGCGCCACTCCCAGAGTTCTGATTCAGTAGGCCTGGGGAGGGGCCGAAAATGTGCACTGCTAACAAGTTGATGATGCTCTAGACTAGAATACAGGTGGGTTTCCTCACCTTGGCCTGGGGGCAATAGAGATGTACTTCTGGCCTGGGTCCCAAAGACTCCTGACTTCTTCAGGCCTCTGATAGGTCATGGGGAGACCCCATCTTGGAGAAAATCCTACATTGGGTTTCTTGGACACAGACTCTGAAATGAGGAGTTGCCTGTGGTAGGTTTATATGGGGAGATGTTCTCATGAGGTGTACTTCTGAGGGAGTGAGGGAAGCACGATTGGGCAGAGGGAGACGCTGACCTGGAATATGGTTACTGATGAAAGCCAACCCGCAGGGAGCCCTGGAGCCAGCCCTGCTCTTCAGAGCTGTCCCAAACTCAGGCCAGGGGGCTGCCCATGCTTTCAGTTCTTGTACCATCCAGTCATTCGCTGCAGGAAGTCCCTTTGTCATTCCCGTGGCAGAGAATTCCCAGTGGGGGCTATAGCTGTCACCCAGCCACTGATATTTCCAGCAGTTGGGGGACGAATGCATAGAAAGGAGAGCACCACTGTGTCCATTTCAGAGAGGTGCATCTTGGGGAGAAAACTCACCTTTACTTTGGATCCCAGGAGATCAAAGGCCACCATGTTGATGATTTAGAATGACTTGGAGTCACTTGCTGAAGTTTCTTCTTCATCTTACAATGTGAGTGAGAGCTGCAGGCTAACTGCTTCTTAGGTCCGAGTGGGGTGAAGAAAAATCATAATTAGTGGAATTTCTGGGGCCCAAGGAGATTCCCTTACACATTCCAGGTTGGATTCCAGCGTTCTTGTGCTGAGATGTCACGCATTTCCCTGTGTGATGGGGAGAACACCAGATTGATATCTGAGAAGCTTCTGGAATATGCTTCAGGGAGTCACCCCTGAGCAGGGGACTATGGCTTTCTCTTGGGGCTGTAGTACTGTCACACTCTTCAAAGAGAGGCTCTTTGCCCTGCTCCCACCTGGATGTAGGTCAGTGTCCATGGCCTTGCCTTTTGCTATTCCCTTCTCTGAGCTCCCAGAAAGCTCAGAAGCAAATGAGTGGGTCACTTATTGCCATAATGTAAGATATCATGGCATACCTTTTGCTCATTTACTCACTTCCGATTTCATTTCACTCTTCTATTATTTTCTCCCTTTATCTTGAGTCTTGTCGTTCTTTATTTTAAAAATTGTTTTTGTTCAGAAATACATTAGACTATAAAGGAAAAAAATGGGGATCTAGAAGAGAAGAGAGGTAACAAATATGTGCTCCATCTACAATCGTGAACAAAAAGTCCCCTTGTGGATTTTTTTTTTTTAATTTGTGTGATTTTTATGGAGAAAAGTAGGGTAGAAATAAGCACAAATTATTCTCTGAGCATTTTATCACATCTCAGGCTTATTTACATATCATCTCATTAAGTCTTCAAAAGAACTATGCTAGGCACATGTGTCCCCATTTTGTTGATGAGATCCAAGTAAACGAGTTAAAAAAGGTGGCAGAGGAGCTGGTCAGGAGGGCTGGGGTCAGACTGTGCTCTTCCTGCTCTGCTGTCCTGCAGTCTCCAGGGTTCCAGGATCCCCACTCTCTGCAGGAATGGAAGAGGGGGTCAGCTTGCCCTTGTTTTACTGTTGGTGCATTGGCTCTTCTTGGGATCCAGAGGGTCCCTGGATGGGCCACCTGCCTTGGTTTTCAACTTCAAATGTCATTTGCTAATAAATGCCTTCACATTATAGCTAATTAAAATGTGCTTATCTCAAAGTTGGGCCTAATTTGCAAGAATGATTTAGAAACTTGTTGGAAATGAATCCAACTCAGTAGCATCACCCAGGGTCAATCTCATGCATAAATTCTCTTGTTCTCTTGTGCTGCGTTTCAACTTGAACTGAACTTGATAATGTGGAAGATGAACTCTGGGCCTTTTGTTGCTTATTTATTATGCAGATATTTGTTGGGTACCTCTTGGGTGCTACCTACATTCTTTAAAAAGTTCCCTCTACTCCACCTGCCCCCCCCCCATGCCTTTTCTGTTGTATAAGTCTGCCTGAGCTATACATTAATTTTTACAGAAAACCAGATAGCAAATTCAAATGTGACTTCTGAGTTCAATGGAAGTGCCTGAGTTCATAACCTGGCACTTATAAGCTGTGTAACTTTGAATCTATCATTTAACCTCATTGAGTCCCTGTTTTCTCACATAACCACACTTGCATCTCAGGTTGTGGTGAGGCCTCTGGGAGATCAAGTAAGTCATCCATCTCCTCTCTAATTTTTTCTGCCAGACGCTATTCAGATCATTGGGGTCCCTTGTAGAACAGTGAGTATAGGCTCCATCCCAGAATTTTATGTCTTTTATAAAGAGCTTTCTAGTTCAGAATAGGTATAGTGGTTTTGGTTGGGGTGGTCTCTTGTCTCTCCTGTATCAGTTCCTTTTTGTCTCATTGCAGCTCCCACAGAGACTCTTTAAGATTCAATTAAACATTCATACTCACAAGGCTCATACAGGTGACACTTAGTACCTGTCTCCTAGAAGGAGCTGGGACAGAAACCACCACCTGCCAGTAGGGCGCATGATTTGCAGGTATAGTTCTTGCAGTAGCCCAGGGAGGTGGCTGGGAGCGCTTCTCTTTGCTAAGTTCCCCTTTCTCCATCCCAGGTTCTATTTCAGGTGCCAACTCCTTCAAGACCCACAATGGGTGAGTTTGGAAGCCACCCTAGCTTAGAATAAGCCACCACACCTTATTCCCCCCAAAACTCCTATCTTTTGTCACAGTTTCATAGTCTTCACTTCAAGGGTCCCTGCCAGGGACTTGTCAGTTTCAAGAATCACTGCACTCAGGACAACCTAAAGCATGGTTTCTGTATCAGATGTTTATAATTTATTTATAGTTCCTTCCACGGGTCATTTTTTATCATAAGCAGAGTTGCCTACTTACATCGTTAACATCCTAACTTTGACAGGTTTCCAGGGGAGTTATACTAGATAATTAACAAAGGTAAAATTCTCTTGCAAAAGGGAAAAGAGTATGCTTAACTTTTTACCCACAGTCACATCCAATTTCCCTTAAGGAGTGGTACTTTTCAGCCTCTTTTGGAAGGAAGAATGAAGCCCTCGGAATGTTTTGTAATATAGTTCACATTTGTATACCTTTTCTGGTTGATTCATATAAGACACACACAGAAACTCTGGCCAAGAGATATGCTTTCGAGTCATGTTGGCCTGGGGTCAAATTCTGGCTTTGCAACTTATTAAGAATTCTTTCATTCATTCATTCATTCATTTATTCATTCAGCCATCCAAAGAACATGCACTGCCTATTGTCTGCAAGGCTTTGTGGTAGATGCCAGGCAAGAACCAGTGACTAAGACCTGGCCCTTGCTTTTGAGAAGCCACTGTCTTATTAGACAGACAGGCAAAAATAAACAATTCCAAATGAGTATGGGACCACCATGCCAGGTTGGGGGTAGTCAGGGAAGTCTTCTCAGAGGAGGGGACACCTGGCTGTGCTTGAAGGTAAACTGGTCATGTGAAGAAGGTAGAGAAAATCATTCCAGGTAGAAGGAACAGCATGTGCAAAGGCGTAGAGAGAGATGAGAGTGTTAAGGGATGAGGCCGGAGAGGGGAGCACGGGCATTTGGAAAGCTCCTGAATATCACTGGACCCCAATTTCCTCCTCTACAAAATGGGATGAACAGTGCTTACATGTTTATGCAATAAGGTAACAGTGAATATGTAAGCACCTGGGATGGTTAATTTTAATTTTAAATGAGACGGGGGGCGGGGGAACACCGAGGGGCCTGGCCACCCTCCTGTGCGGTGCGAGGGTGCGAGCAAGCATTTCCTCCCACGGCTCTCCTGTGAGTTGTCTACCTCTCTTTCGGATGGAGCGCTAAATGTTTGCACGCTGTCTTGGATTATGTCTCACAGTATCAGTGAAGCACATAATTGTGTTTTGTTAATGGCTCGACATTAACAATAAGCCACGACCCTGTTAAGGCATTCTCCGGGACAATTTTCCATCTGCCAACACCACACGTCTGTCTGCTGTCAACGTATCCTGTCATTTGCTGCTTCGCTCGTCTTGCTTTTCGCAAAGGTGGCCACCTCCCACCTACCAGCTGGGGATGCTTAGCTTGTGGAGACATTTATTATCCAGCAATCACAAGTCACACATCAGGATGAGCTAAGGAGCCATCCTGGCCATGATCGAGATCTTTCTGATGTATAAATTGGATCCTGTCATTTCTCTGGGCAAAACTGCTCAGTGGCTTGGAGAACTCTCACCAACCTATCAGACCTCTGCTTAAACCCTTTCAGTGGCTTCCCCTGGTGTATAGATAACATCAGCTCCCTTTTCTAGCCCCTAGGTTCTTGCAGGATCCAGCCCCTGCCTGCTTTTCCAACCTGTTGCCTTCATTCTCCACAGACCTGGCTCCTGCTAGGATATCCTGGTCTCAGCTTTATCCTCACTTTCTCAGAGACTCTCACCCCCTAATCTGTGCGGTTACCCATTATTCTCTATCATAACCTCTAGTGTATTCCGCCCCCCACCATTGCATGATGCATCTGTGAGAGCATCTCTTCTACATTCAGCACAGTCAGCTTTCAAACCACCGAAGTCATGTTAGTTTTCTCCATCACCGGGTCCCAGCACCTTAGCACGGGGTCTGCCACGTAGCAGGTGCTCAGTAAACAGTTGTTGAAGGAATGAATGAATCAGTGTGGTGGTTGTGTTTTCCAGAGGTGGCCACCATGACCTAGCCCGGGCTGTGTCCCAGGAATAATTCACTCACCCTCTCTGGACCTCACTTACTTGGACATCATTGCCAGGAAGCTTAAACACATCGATGTGAGAGACACCGTGTCTGGGGCCTGCAAGTGCTAATAGGAGTGAATTCCCATGGGAATAACATGCCATCCTCGCCTCCAGCCCAGCCTGAGGAAGAGGGGTGACATTCGGAATCCTCGTTCTTATGGTTTTTAATCCATGTTTGACTCTCTCGGACAAAGACTGGCAGACATCGTCACCCTGTTTTAACCTCCTTCTTGTTTCCCTGGGGGTGCTGATCTTGCCATTTACAGGAGGAAGGTGTCACTCTTGGTCACTTGGGTTGGGGTATATAGGGACACAGCCAGCGTGGCCTTTGGAGATAATGGATCTCTCTCGTGCCCATGGGAATGTTTCTGTTGAGCAGGCAGGACTTTTTGGTGACTTCTCTTCAAATTCGTCACCCCTTCCTTTTTATTAAACTGTAAATTATCAAGACTATATTGTTTGCCCACAAGTTTAGGAAATGAGGAGAAATTACATGCTACTATCCCCCAGGCAGGCTCAAGAACAGTGTTTATTTGGGCACTTTTCTTTCTTAATATTCAATGCTGCGAATTCTCCACCCCAACACCCCCCCGCCCCCAGAAGTCCCTTTCTCATCTTTCTCTTCTCCCTTCTAACATGTACTATTTACCTATTCATTATGATGATTGTTTTGCCCCACCCCACCAACCAGCACGTCAGCTTCACAAGGATGGGGCTTTGCTGTTTGCTCATGGATGTGCCTATTGGAGCAACTCTAACCGCTGTGCCTCTGGTTTCTGAATTCCCCACCTATCCAAAAATGCTAATGTACATGTCTTTTAAATTTCTGCTCAAGTGCCACCTCCTCCGGGAGGCCTTCACTGCTTTCCTCTGTGCCACTGTCCTTGCCCTTCCAGCACCTGGAATGCCATAGGCTCCCTGAGAGCTGGGGTACACTCTGTCCCCAAGAGATGGGGCCTTGAAGGTCATGTCCAGGAGCTCAGACTTTGCCTCAAAGGTGGTGGGAGTTGAGGTGCGTTGCATTTCAGAAGAATCCCTGCGGCTGTCTTCTGGAGAAAACATTGGGTGGGGGCAAACGTGGATGCAGGACGACAGCTGGGAGATGATTGCTATGGTTTAGGAGAAGATGGGGAATGATTCTGGGCTGCAGTACCCAATATGGTAGCCACTAGCCACATGTGGCGATTTAAATTTAAAATCAAATCAAATCAAATCTTATTTTGTTCTTCCGTCACACTAGCCATATTTCCTGTGCTCTGTAGCAACTGTGGTAGCCCCACCAGGGCAGCAAAGCTATAGAACTTCCCCATCATTGCAGAAAGCTCTGTTGGCCCAATCCAGCTTGGACCGTAGTGTGGGGTGGGAATGGAGAGACGTGGAGGGGTTTGGAGTAGCATATATGAGACTTAGGGATGGTTTGGATGTGGAGTGTTATAGGGAGGGGGTGTCAAGGGTGAGACCCAGGCTGTTGGCTATGGGCCAAAGTAGAACTCCTGGGTCAAAAGAGTGAGCCTTTTTATAGCTCTTAATTCAGGTTGTCATGCCGTTTTTCAAAAGGGTCATGGAAAGCATGTTCACCGAGAGCATGACAAAGTGCCCATTTTATCGCATCCTCCAGGCACGGCTTATTACCTTTTGAACAGCTTTCAAGTGTGTATATACCTCTTGCCAAATCTGCTTTCACTTAGAGTCTAACATGTGGACCGTGAGATCTTTGTGATCAGGGAATTATATGTATATTAATGCAGATTTCAATAAAAAGAGTTATGTTTGCCATGGTGGTACAGTCTGATGCTGTTTAAATGCCTTTGGTAATATCTTCAATCAGATGGCAAATAGAAAACAGGAAAGTTCGTAATAAAAAATGAATTAGGGCGATTAGCAAAAGGTGAACCGCTTCCCTCCGCAGGCGACAGGCAGAGTTGACCGAGCTTTGCAGGGTGCCTCCTGTCCAAACACATGTCTGGATTATTGCAGACTCCTAGGCTGGCCCTAGGGTCTGCTCAGCACATAGGACTTGGTTATTGCATTTAGTTTTGCAAAGGTCATGGACATCCCCTGGGAGGGGGCTCCGAGGGACTCACACCCTGGGGTAAGCTGGAGTGGGGCCTCTTGAAGAGGGGTTTCTGACTCAGGGCGGGCCAGGTAGAGACATCAGTGGCCTCGCTCCCCCTCCCAACTTCCTCCGAGGTCCTGGCAATCCCATCCGCCCCTCTTTCCAGCATCTTCCCAGGGGCACCTGTGGGGAACCTTTCCTAGCTGTCTGGCGTCGGAGTAGGGTCCTTTAAAAAGGAGGCGGAGGCAAAGGCTTTAACTGACTAATGCAAACACTGGGACTGATTCCTGTGGCATCAGAGAAACAGAATTCAGGTGACTGAGTTAGGTGTGTAGGGTTGGAGCTCAAACCAGAACAACACGGAGCGTTCACTTCAGTATTGCTGGAGCTTACCCTCCTCAAGGCTGGACCATGGAGGTCACCTGTGGTCAGGGTGGTTATGTCCATCCCAGCTGGCTCACCTCCACAGTCAGTGGTTGGGGTTGTGTGACACCCATGTTGGCTCTGTGATTGTCACCTACCTTAAGCCAGCGCTTCTCAAACTTCATTGTGCATGCGAATCAGACAGGGGCTGACTCTGTAGATCTGGGGTGGGGGTCAGAGAGTTTGCATTTCTAACAAGGTCCAGGTGATGCTGAGGGCTGGTCAGTGGAGCACAATTTGAGAACTGAGGCCTTTGCATCTTGCTCATGTGCAGCTGAGGGCACCATCAGAGTGTAGCAAGCACGTCTCTTTACCAGGCCCCGGATGTCCAGGAAGCTGTCTTCCCCAGAATAAACAGACACCATGGCAACCGGGATGTACCACATGGGCCAGCAGCCCATCCCGCTGCCCATGGCCAGGACAAGGGCCTGTTACAAGATACCCATCAGATGACCACCCACGGGGACCCCCTTAGCCCTCCCTTCCTGCCTGAGGTCGAACTGAGACGCTCTTTGGGTTTCTACTCAACTTCAAATTTTATTATTTAATTTTCTCAGTCCTGTCTCAGAAATTCTGTCCTGCCTTGAGATAAGTAGGAACAAACCTCACTGCCCTCCTCGTCCCTCTGTCATCTCCTGAGTGATGCTCTGGGAGGAGCTGCCAGGATTCTGCTCAAGGTTCACACCGAAATGGTGGGAAACCTCTGGGAATTGGGGCACAGGGCCAGTGGGCTCTGCAGTCTCCATAGATGTTCAGTGACGTGATGGCATGGATACCCCACTTTCCGGAGACACTTACTCTCATCCGAGGGTCACAGCTAGTCAGAGGCAGAGCTGAGATTCACAGCCATGTCTTCACGCTTCGGGACTCACGTCCATACTGCCTTTGACTGAACTGGGGGCTCAGGTGCCAGTGTGGCAGGCAATAGCACACTTGTCAGCTCCCCATGTGGTAAAGCTGGCCTGCAATGCCTGCCCCCAGCAGAGAGGGCTCTGGGAGGCGGGGCAGCTGAGGTGGCCTTGGTGAGTGGCAAGGTTTTCCAGTCTTTGTGTTTCTGACCAGCAGCCTCCTTGTGGATCTGTGGCAGGAGTGGACTTGTGCCCTTATTTCTAGAATCATGGTCTTGTCTTGGCTGGAATTTGAGAGTGAGGCTTCCTAGAACCCCTGGCTTCTCCCCCAGTGTCTGCAACTATATAGACTGCACAGTCAAAGCCCAAACGCTTGGCTCTTGGAACCTCAGCGCTTTATCTGTAAGATAAGGGACACGGTGACACTACCACTAGCATCATGGTCGTGAGCATGGACGATGAGGCCCAGAACCTTAGTCCCAGTCCTGTCTGTGACACTAGCTGTGTACATCTAAGTAGTTACTTAACCTCTTTGTGCCTCAGTTTTCTCCTCTGTAAAATGAGGGTAATAATTGCACCTACCTAATAGGATTGTCATGAGAACCAATATATATAAACACAGGAAACAGTGCCTGGGACGGAGTATGTGCTACTATTAGTCTACCTCATGGAGCTGTTGGGAAGCCAGTTTGAATGGAGCAGGACCTGCAGTGCTCGTAAACTGTTAGTTTTTCAGTTGAGGAGGGGAGGAAGGAGATGGAGTTGATGGGGAGAGCACTGGGATAGACAGACCACTGCGCTGGCTGTGGGAACTTGGGCCACCCAGCTAACCTGTCTGAGTCCCACTTTTGGTGGTTGCTTGTTTGTTTTTGGTCATTCATTCACAAGAACACATACAAAGATATGAAATTACATATAATGCATTACAAAATGAGAGCCAAGGCCAGTATAAAATTGAACGAATTCTAGGTAGAAAATGGTCTTATAGTTATTGATGTTGGCCTATAAATCTGGCTCTGGGCTTCCTGGCAGACAAGCAAAAAGGGAAATAAATTTATTCCATAATTTCTTTATTCAGAGGTTAGAGGCTTGGCAGCTCCTTATGGGAAGCACATTCTTAACTAACATTTGAATTTGAAAGAAATTTCCTTTATCAGCCTTGTGGAAGTTCTCAGTCCTCAGTTTTCCCAGATGCAAAAAGGGGGATGAGACCTTGCTTTCTTGGCTCTCTGGCTGATCACAGGGATTGGGTGGGTATAAATTACCTGGTGCATGCCTGGTGTGTTGTGGGCACCGGCGGGCATGGTTCTCATCACTCTGTCCTGTCATAGCTAGCTCCTCTCAGTTTCTGAGTATAAGCTGAAGTCAGCACAAAGTCAGCCCAAACATGCCCAGCTGTACCGAGAGTACAGTTCTGCTGTCAGAAGCCAGGCGGCGGCGGGGGGTGGGGGGTGGTGTGTGTGCGGTGGAAGCTGCTTGATAATAGGACAGATGCCAAGGCCAGTGGAGCACTTTGACAAAATGAGGCTGGCATATGGCATTGTGCATAAGCCCCATAAACAAGTAGCGGGGTTGGAGGACACGTTTAGGGCCCATTTGGGAGGGGCATCTCTGCAGCAGATATAAGGTTGAATTGTGAGAGGGCCATTGGGGCAACATGGGGGATGGGAGGTGATTATAGAGGACAGAGGGAGGCAATGTTCAGTGCACCCACTGGTGTGTAGCGTGGCCCTTTGGTGACCAGCGTATTCAGGGAGAAGTCACATGGGATTAAACAACCCTGATGTCCCAGTGGGTGTGAGGCTCCCCATGAGGCACCTTAGAGGTGCAAAGTGGCTTCAGTCATTTCCCTTGGGTGAAATTTGTTTAATAGAAGCTTAGAGCTTCCTAGCACTTACAGGTGCTGACGGGGGCATCACAATATTGTGAAATTAAGCAGCAAAGCCGACTTCATTGCCAGTTTACCTGGCGAGGAGGCAGCCGTCTTAGTTAGCACCGATGGTTGGGTATGACAGAGCTAAAATTGAACTTGGCAATTACCGCTCGTGAGCAGTTCTCGGTGCTGTGAAAGGAAGGTTCCATGGAAATCAACCCTGGTAATCACAGGGTTTAAAATTAGTCAGTTACTATTAAGGTTGCTCTGTCAGCATATGCTTCAGGGTGAGGCAGGGAAGGGGGGTGGAAACTTGGGTTTTGACTGTCTTGAGTTTCTTTGTGTTCACCTGCACCAACTTCATTTTTTTAAGTTAGTTCCAGGACGAAGGTTTGAGATGTCCGTGTTAATGTCATGGGCAGGGTGGCCATTTGAATGATGGCTCCTTTAAAAGTCCTTTTCTTTTTATTTGCATGAACTCGCACCTCTTTCTCAGCTTTCCAAACAGCTTCCTGTCTGTCTCCCCTTGGGATGTTCATGTGAAGAACTCAGCTTTTGGTCAACTCCTCCTTGTTCCAGAGGAAGGAATGATGTGCATTATTGAAGGTTTCTGAGCCTTCTGTGGAATTATTTTCATTAAGCCTTGGCTAGACTATTTCAACAACCCAAGAATATTGTCCCTATTTTACAGATAAAGACAGTGAGCGGCTGGTGTGCACTTGGCTGCTGGTGCAGAGAGAGTCAGACGAAAGGAAATGCTTGTACAGATTCGATTCTAAGTTGGCCTTGGGTGTGTGCACAGACCCTTGAGAATGAGAAGATGGAAACTCAAGTCAACTCATTGCTTTGAGCCTCAGTTTCCTCATCTGTAAAATGGGATCTTGTGCCAGGCAGGTCTGATGATTGAATGAGAAGATCCAGGCACAGTAGAACCTCAGCACAGGTGCCTGTTATTATTAACCGTGATATTTATTGTCCACCTACTTTGTGCCAGGCACAGGATCAGACCAGACCCTCTACATAGGTGATGGCTGCATTTTTTTTTCACTTTTTGCCTTCTATAGTCTTGACATATAAATTATTCGCAATACATCTTTCTAAACATTTCTCTGAATATAGATAGAATTATACAAATGCAAAACCCCAAGAGTTACAATATTGGAGTCTTAAGTAAATGCAGGCTCAGAGAGGGTGTAACTTTGTCCAGGTCCTCTCAGTGAGTATAGGGGAGGCCAGGATTCCAACTCAGAGGCGGTCTGACCCCCAGAGCCTGGTGGCTGTCCCTGCCCCTCCATCCGGGCACAGTTGAACATCAAGAAAACAAGGCAGTCTAGATGAGCTACCTCCATGGCAGAGAAGAGAGAAGCATTAAAACAGAAATATCTTTTCCAAAAGGCTGTGTCTCTTTCACAGGAAGCTGAGTCATCTCTTTGTTTTGAACCATAACCACCAAGCTGCCTCAAAATCCGAAAAATTAAAATAAAACTAAAAAACGCTGACTTCCATCAAGGTGCCACGGCCCCTCCCTGGCTTCTCCCCAGAAGGAGCTGAGCAGAGGGTCTGTGGAGCTGGGACATCCCCACCCCCGCCCACTTGCACTGGTGGTACCTTGGCCCAAATAGTGCAAAATGAAGAGTCTCACACACTGGAGTTTGCCCTGCTGCCTCGGTTATCCAGCCTGCCAGGTGGGTGCACCTGCCCCAGCCCTGCCTGCCCCATGGGGCTGGCTTTCTCAGCGTGAGTGAGTCATGGTGGAGAAACTGCTCTGTCAGTACACACCTGTGACAACACGATCACTAGCCCAGAATGCCTCCTTCCAGGACATGTGGCAAGATCAAGTGCAGAATCTTCTGTCTTCAGGCTCAGCCCCCACAGACTTTCTTTCCTGCACATGGTGGCATTCGGTAAGTGATGGAGAATGAAGAAACTCCTTGCACTTGTCCCATATTGTCCCACCTCTGCCTCTGAATATGCTTCCTTCCTTCTCAGTATCCCCAAACTCTGCCCCTCCTTCACATCCCAACTCAAAGGATACCTTTTCTGTGAAGCCCTCACTCAGCCAGTGGCCCTGGGGCCTGTAGCTGTGAGCACTGTCTCCCTTACATCGTAATTTCTCACCTACGTGCTCGAGCTTGGAGGGCTTTGAGGGCAAAGACACTGTCCTGTTCACACATTGTTCTGGCATTAGGAACTGTGCCCTGCATGAAAGAGGGAATAGGCAGAGGGAACAGAAAGTCCTTGTTGAGTGAATGAATGAATAAAAGATAATCGAAGGAATTTTACTTCCACACTTTCTCTGTGGCAGTTAATACCTTTTACTTATCAGAGTTTCTGGTTTCCAATCAGCAAGTTTAATAGTCAACAAGCAATATGGGCCTCTTTCTATATCAGTAAATGCTAATCATTTTCATGGCTGCATAGTATTCCACCACACAGAGAGCAGAATTGGTTTATTTAACCAATTCCCATCAATAAGTTTTATTGTCATTTCCATCTTCTTATAAATAATGTCGCAATGAAGAAATAAATGTCCATATGAATTTGGGCCTATAAAGTCTTTTTCCATCTTAAGCTTATGTAAGTATTCATGGATAGTATTTTCTAGCAACATTCCAGCTTTGTGAATGTGTTGCCAAATCTTTGGTATGTCTGAAATGTTCATCCATCTATCGTAGTACAACATCCTCATCTCCCTTTCCTTCAGACAAGCTCCATATGCTTGGATCTCGGCTCTGGATCTATGAATTGTGTGTACTTTCTAGTCATTGAGCAGGCCCCGTGTTAGGCCCTGTGCTAGGAGCTGGGTCCCAAAGATGAACAAGGAAGATGGTCCCTTCGATCAAGGAGCTCACAGCCTAGAGAGGAAGACGAACAATCAACAGAGAAATAAAAGCCACCAAAACAAACAATCAGGAACCATCAGCTGGAGGAGTGGGCTGTGAAGAAAATAATTCAGCTGTGGGTGAGATTGGGGAAGGCTCTGGGTGAGCAAAGGAGATCTTTGAGCGAGACACGAAGAACGAAAAGGAGATCTGGGAAAGCACGTCCCAGGCAGAGGGAACAGCATGAGAAAAGTACAGAGGCATAGAAGCAAGACTTCTTCCCTTCTGGAGCCTTTTCTCAACACTGCCCCCCTGAAACAGTCATGCTGTTTCACATGTTATCACATGACATTGGCTGTTTCCCAGGCCCTTCTCTCTGTCACGCAGGTTAACATTGTTACAGGTAACAGGATGGTTCCCCAGAACTCCTCTCACTTCGTTCTGGATGCTCTCAGCTCAGTGATGCTTCCTCAGCAGCTTCTGGTGTTTCTGAAATGTCCAAAAGATTAAAGGTGGTTGAATAGTACCCAGAGGACATGGCACTTAATAGGTACTATCATCCCCATTTTACAGATGAAGAAACTGAGGCTCAGGGAAGTTAACCATTTCGGCAGGCAGAGCTAGGATCTGAACCCAGTTCTATCATATTCCAAAGTCTGCCTTCTTCATGGAGCCTTAGTTTAACTGCACCTGTGTGACAGTGAAGGACACTGCAGGGGGATCCATAGTTCCAGCACCATCCCAAGCTTGAGCCAGCCTTGTGGTGGGTGACCTTGGCCCTTGGCCAACTGAATTTAGAGGGCTGGGAAGGAACCAGGGGAGGCTCTGATGTTTTTGTTTTAAATTACAAATGTAATACAGACTTGTGGGAAAATTATTTTTTAAATGAAACAAGACAAGAAAGAAAAAAGCAGCAACTGAAAATACCTCCTTGTCCTACACCCAGGAGAACTATTAACAATTTGGCACCTTTTACAGTGCATATCCCAACACACACAGAGTTATTGTTTTCCTGAAAAAGGGATCATGCCCTTGACTTTCTCCCCACCAGTTCCAAGTCAGCAGCTATAGACTTTCCTCATTCCATCATATTCCGTAGACGGATGTGTTTCAATCCACTTTACCCAAGCTGTTTTTAGACATTTAGCTTGCCTTTAATTCTTCTCTGTAATAAACAAAGCATGCCCGCAGGCATGCATTGTGCATACAACTACAGGTATTTCTGCAGGAAGAATACTCAGAAGTCTAATTGCTGAATGAAAAGCATGCGAGTTTCACACCTTGACAGGTGCTGCCAAACTGCCTTCAGGAAGCCCTTCCAGTTCAACACCCACTCCCAAGGCAGCTGCATGAGTAGGGAAGGCTCTTAAGCCACCAGTGATGCTGAGCTGGGCTATATATCTGGGCTGCCTCCCCCTTCCACTCCCTGAGAACTGGCATGGAGACCGCCGCCAGGAGCTCCAAACACATGGGCCCAAATTGGGATAAAAGATGGATTTTGATAAAAGAGGTTAAATAACAGGTTTTTCCATTTCACCTTACAGGAATGGGATAGGGGGTGGGGGTGCTGGGCCTCCAGCCAATAGAGGACCAAGAGTTGTCAGGAGGCTTATAAAGCTTGCTATTTCTGGCATTTTTTCTCTTTCTCTGCTGATTATGCAGCAGAATCGCACAGAGGCTGTCGCGGGTGCGTTCTCTCGCTGCCTGGGCTTCTGTGGAATGAGACTCAAGCTCCTTCTATTTGCAAGACGGTGGTGCATTGCAGGTGTGTTTCAGCAGAAGGTAAGCAGTGGATGCTGCTGCCCTCCTGGGATGGAGGTGCTTAGGCCATCGCTGTGGGGTAAAGACAGACGATGCCTGAATGGGGGCAGGCAGGGGCCTGGACTGGTGCTTGTCACATTGTAGGATGAAGATGCTTTGGAAGGTTCAGGAGGCCTGCCATTGGCAGCATCTTCTTGAAAAGGAATTCTGGAAGTGACTGGGATTGGCCCCTGGAGAGCAGGGTCTTGGTGGCTGGAGCATCATAGGTGCCCAGAATGCTCAGGAAACTTTTGATTGTTCATTCATTCATTCATCCATTAGTATACCCAGCAGTAGGCCTGGCCATGTGTGGATGGGGAGTCTTGCCCACTCAGAAGCAATGGTGGGATTAGCCCGTGACATGGTGGGGGCCCAGAAGATACCTGGGTGAGGAGTAGGAAGGGTCTTTTAAGGCAGGAAGGGTGAGGAGTAGCTGAGAAATGTCACCAGGAACAAGCTCGAGCTGCCTCATGCATTGGATTTTGGAGTTTGTGGAATCAATAAAAATTCCTCCCTAAATTTGGTGAGTGCCAATTTTTTCTTTTGTCCACCAAGAATATTGAAAAATAACCAGTTGAGATATCCAGTCGCCATTTTTGTAGAAGAAAGGACAGCAAAATGTGAGGAAGGATGTTAAGGGTGCACACATCCACACGTAAGAGGTGGCAGATTTTGAATGCAGGGACCTAACATTAATGGCACGATCCAGCTGTCCCTGGTCTTTGTGATGGGAGTTGGCAGCATTGGGGGCGGGGATTATTACAATTGACAGGGCTGCACCCAGCTGTGCGGGAGGCCTGACCTCTTCTGGTGCTCTGAATTATCACAGTTGTTGCTGAAAACCTGGATTCATGCACGTGTGTTTTCAGAAATGGAAACCACCCACTCACGCCTGCTTCTCCTCCCTCAAAATATCCCAGGTGAACCAAGAGAGACCAAGACACGGGAGCTTCTGTGTCCCCTGTCTGATCTCTGGATCTAAGAGCAAAAGGCCACAGGTCCCCAGTCTGCTGGGGAAGGCTTTAGAGCCAGCCAGCCATTGAGGAAATAACTATTTAGTGCCTACTGTGTACCAGGGTCTGGGTTTCAAATCTCAGTTCTGCCCTGAAATTAATCCGTGACTAGGGCAAGCTTCCTGAGCCTTGCAGGTCTCACTGTCCTCATCCATAAAATGAGGACTCTGATACCTCCTTTCCTGTGTTGTAATAATTGTGTGTGTGTGTATGTATATGTACACACACACATACACACAGCCTAACACTTTGCCTAGTATGTAGTAGGACCTCCATAATGTTGAGAGAATGAATGAATGAACAAATGACCCAGAGCATCCAGTTCTGCTTGGGAGGAGGGCTTCATGGCTCACACTGTGTGAGAGAGAGTGTGTGTGTGTGTGTGTGTGTGTGTGTGTGTGTGTTTCTGTGCACATGCATGTGTGTCCTGGGGAGCCTTCCTCTTATGCTTGCAGCCAGAGGCCCTGAGTTCTGGGTCTCTTCTTAGGGAGCTTGACTGCAGAGCTACAGTCAGCTTCACATATGAATTTCTTTATGTCTCTGGTCACTTCTGGGAGAGGGATTAGCAGGGACTTACTGGCTGTCTTGCAACAGAACTGACTTGTTTATTTGTAACACTTTCTGAACAGCATTGTGTTGATAGGGTCTCAGGACAACTGCCAGCCAGTAAAGCAGTGTTTGCTTTATTGGGCTGGCCAGGGAGGAAGGCCTTCCAAGGGAGGGTGTGGCTGTAGTATGGTCAGCCTGCCCACCCCCTGAACCCGGAGTACAGCAGCTGAACCCAGGTTTAAGACTTGGCTTTGAGCCCTGGCTCTGTTCCTTGTTTGCTGTGTGACCTCAGCAGCTCACCTTACCTCTCTGAGCCAGAATTTCCTTGCCTACAAAATGGCGGATTGTTAGGCAGATTAAATGGGATGAGATACATATAGCACATCGTTGGTGCTTAGTAAATAAAAATGCTCTCTCCTTTGGGTGAGGGGACCCTGCGGAGCCTTCGACTGGGGCCTAGGTGTCTGCTAGAGCATAGCAGGCACCTGCTGAGTATTTACGCAAAGAACGAAGTGTCTGGGGAGTGGGAAGCAAGGTCATGCGTGTGTGTCCTGCTATGTAATTGTTTTGGGGCAAGTTCATTTTCCTTTGGTCTCCGATCCCCTCAGAACAGTAATTCCGGCTGGTCCCACCAACCCTGACTGTTCTACTCCGTGCTGCAAGTCAGGGCTATGGGTGGCATTGCCAGAGGGGCGTGAGCTTCATGTTTGAAATTAATTTCCTTTCCACAGTTAGTGGCACCTGTGACAACTCTCTGCCCCCTGCTGCCTTGTCCATAAACTAGTAATTAATGAAAATGGGAGCAGAGGACAGCTCAGATGGCCTCACAGGGGCTCAGGGGCTGCCCAGGAGTCCCCACCTCTGCCCAGCCTGGCAAATGTTCCTGTGTGTGGACATGCATAAATGAAGCCCTGACATATCATAGGTGGGGAGTGGATTCCAGCTTCTCCGAGACCCTAGGGGCCATTTCTCCAGGAGGGTATGGGGTCTCCTGCTGCCGTGCATCTGCCCAGATGGGCCCTGGAGCAGGAATCAGGTGGGTCTGGGCTGGAAGGCTTCACTCTCTTGATTTCTGGCTGTGAGACTTTAGGTAACATGTTCACCTTCTCCGGGCCCTACTCGCTGTGCAGAACAATGGAGGCCATAGGAGCAGCAGCCCCTTCAGGATGGGGAAGTTGTCCTGAAGCTAATACAGTATCCAATGTCAACTGTAGTTGAAAAGGAAAAAGAATGGGGACGTCTTATAGAAAGGCAGGTTTGATTTGCCTTTCCTTGTCCCCAGAGGGTTCATGTGAAGGAGAAGGTGGCTTTAAATGGTCCTTGTCTTGATTGGCATGCCCTCTGCCATCATGCCCACCTTTGAACACACCATGACTGCCTACTCCTTGACTTAGGTCAGCCCTGACTTGCTGCCTCTCTGCCTCACTCCCCACTGCCTCCACCTTCAGGGTACAGCCATTGTTTCCCCATTGTTTCACCTGGGTGACTGCTGGAGCCTCCACCCAAATCTCCCTGCCTCCACCTTTCCCCCTTAGAGTCTGTTCTCCTCACAGCAGCCAGTGGGATCTCTGTGAACCGCTCCCCTGCTTAAAGCCTTTTATCGCATGGTCCTAAGTGGCCTCCTGGATCCGTTCCGAGGACACCCTTAATATGCCCCAGTGGGGGGAGGGGCACCTGTCTGGTCTCTGTTTGCCCCCTGCCAGGCAGAACTACTGCCCTGTGCTTCTGAAAGTCCCCTTCCCCACTGACCAAGCTGTCCTGCTTCTCGGCGTTGTCTGTGCAGACCCTTTTGTGTCTAGAATGTGTCTCCTCTGCCCTTTGGATTCCTGCTGATCCATGTGGACAGGGTCATGGCATCGCTGTGGTCCAGACACGTTCTCAGATTGCCCCCTTGCCTGGCCCTCCACAGTCCGTGCCAGGGAACCTTCTCTGTGCCCACCCCGTCCAGTCCTGCCCACCAGCGCTGTGATGCCCTCGAGAAGACTAGATGCACCTTCGTCCCCCCGCCTTCTGGAAGGCCAAGCAGTGCAGAATATGTGCGTGGGAAACATTTATCTAGGCAGTAAGTGCAAATAACTCCTTGCAGATTAAGTGCCTTCAGACCTAGAAAGACTGGGTTAGAATCCTCAGCCTGTGGTTTGATTTGGCCGTGTGACCTTAGACAAGTCACCGAACCTCTCTGATTTTGGAGGGCCATGAGCAGTGACAAAATGACACCTTTAACGAATTCCCTCTTCTTTCCCACTTGCTGGACAGTAGATGTCCCCAAAGACACTTGGGACCTTTAAATAAATGGTCCCTCCACTTTGCTCCGAGCAGAGAAAACCCAAAGAGGGGCCAGGCCCACTGGCCCCTAGTATCGCGCACAGAGGAGCCCTGCATAGAACCCCAAACAGGAGCAAAAATAGCAACCATGGGGCATCCTGAGATGCAGAAGCCACAGGAAGAAGCCGCAGGCCGAGCGGATGTCAGCTGCTGCGAGGCCCCGCTGAGGTTCCTCAGATGTGCCTCGGCACGCAGCCTTCACCCCTGCCCTCGCTGGCTCTTCTGCCCACAGCATCAGATAAGGCCATGGAAAAAAGGCTGGTTTCCTCTCTCTGGGGAAGGGTAATCTCAGTGCCATCTGTGCGGTACACTCCATCCCCCATTGCCTCTCTGGCTTCTCCTCCCTCCCCGCTTGCTCGTTCTGCCCACCTACCCTCTCCACCGGCACGCGCCCACTGTGGGGCCTTCGCATGGACTGTTTCTCCCTCACGGACGTGCCACGCCCTCCCTCACCTCTTAGTCTTTGCTCAACTGTCACTTTCTTAAGGAGGCCCACCTGGACCACCTTGTTTACACTTAGATACCCTCCAACCCCAGGACTCCGGTTCATCTCACCTGGTTACCTTTTTCTTCTTTCTATAGTTCTTAGAACCTTCTGCCATACTACGTAAACGACTTATTTAATGTCCTTATTGTTTTCTGTCTCCCATGCAAGAGGGAAGCTCCAGGGATCTTTTCGATCACTGCTATATCCCAGGGGCCTGAAATGGTACCCGGCACCAAGCAGATGCTCAATAAATCTTCCTTCAGGACATGGATGCACGAGTGAGGGGATAAGAGCCAGCCCAGCAGGCAGAAGAGGGCCAGGCTAGATTCGTTTGGATCCTGGTTTCACGGGCACGTATACACATGAGCGTGTGCACACATGTCCTCGGCTACTTGTTGAGCCTCTAAGTGTTCGGGATGGGCCCAGCCCAGGCCTGATGCTTGTCCAGTGTTTGGAGGAGGAAGGGGAGGCTGCTAGCAGTGCCAGCGCAGAGGAGGCTTGTGCTGCAGGCCAAGGGCCTTGGCGTGTTTCAGGAGTGGCTCAGCGGGCAGGAGAGTCGAGGTCCGATGGGAGGTGGAGAAGTCAGCGGGAACCGGATCGAGCAGGACCTGGGGACCAAGGGGAAGGGTTGAGGACAATGGGAACTTTGAAGGAGTATGAGCAAGGGAGTGACTCATGGATGATTTAGGACGGGCTTCTCCTGGTGTGTGATTAGGGGCAAAAACCCTTCCACCTTCTAAGAGGGTCAGCCTTGTGCCAGAAACCCCTTGGCTGGGCTTTTCACAAGGTGTCTCGGGAACCCATTCTATAGATGAGAGAACCGAGACTCACAGAATGGAGTCGCACAGAATCTATCCTCCCTATGGCAGCCTGGGTCGTATTTTAAAGGATAAATCATAACATATTACTCCTCTGCAAAAGCTCTCCAAAGGCTTTCTGTTTGGGATGAAATCCAAGTCCCTAGCATGGCCCCAGGACCCCACGTGATCTGGCCCCAGCTGACAGCTCTGGACTTCTTGTCCCACTGCTCTACTCCCTATGTTCCAGCCACATTATTCCTGCTCCCTGACCCCAGGGACTGGCATATTCCTCTGTCCACAGTGCTCCCACACCTACTTATTAAGTGGCAGGCTCCTTCTGCTCCTTCAGGGGTCCCCCAGGTTAACACTTATCTCTGGAGAGAGACCTCATCAAGTAAGTTTCTCTCCGTCTTCTATCTCTGCACTCTCCTGGCTCACTTCACAGCATCTATCAGAATTGTAGCCACTTTTGTATGCTTGCTTGTTTGTCTCCTGCCTCCCCCAGTGGATTTTGAGGCCTGCGAGGGCTGAGACCTCATCTGCGGAGGATGCTGGGAGCTCTGGGCCTTGAGGGTGGCCAGATGCTCCTGGACCTGTCTGAGAGACAAGCACCTGAGGAGGAGCTGCCCGATTCCCGTTACACCTGCTCTTGGCCCAATCCCAGGGCCACCCATATTCCCCATAATGTGAAACGCTCTGCCTGGCATTTGAGCAGCCTGGAGGATCCACACATGCATGTGGAAAGATGTCAGATCTGGGTTCGAATCCCCGCTCAGCCACCTAATAGTTGTGAGACCTTGGGCCGTTTCTTTTACTTTCTGAGCCTCAGTTTCCTCATCTGTAAAATGGGCGTATAGAGGGATGGTCTAACAAGGGCCTAGCCCATGTGTTCTCAATACTTGATTCAGCTCTAAACTCCTTTAGCTGAAATTCAGACAAATTCGGAATTCTGAAACCCCATGGGTTCTGGCTAAGGGAGCCGTGGACTTGTGTGTGCACTGCTGGTGTGGACCCTTGGAGGGCGTGGGAGTGAGCCAGAAATCTCATTTCCTTTCACTTTTGTGGCATCCAGCATCTTCTTTGTCACCTGGGGTTAAGTTGGGTTTTGCTCAGGGGCAGAGGTTAAAGCTTGGGCAGAGTGAGCCCAGGTATGCAAGCATTGGTTTGATTTAAAAGGCAAAATTTTTTTCTTATGAATCATCAGAAAAAGAAGTCAGAAGGAAGTGTGTGACCAAGGAGAGGAAATTAGGGTTTGCGAACTAACTACGTGAGTCACCCCTTTTCCGATTCCTGGGGATCCCTTGCTCTTGGCAGCTTTCATTCATTTCTGAGACTCTCAGTTCTGTATTTTGGAAAACACACTGGGGACTGTCGTGGTTTTATTCTAGTTCCAACCTTTCTTCCCTTTCTACCATCAATATAAATTTCTCTTTTTGAATCACTGCCATACTGTTTTAGTTCTCATTGCTTTATCAACTGTTTCTACCCTGCCCAGGCTCTGGGATCATCACAACAGCTTCTGCCTGGTTTCCTAGGTAAGCTCAAACCTTACCATCCCCAACCCATTCTCCATCCAGAAGCCAGAGTCCAGTTTCTGAAATGCAGCTCACGTTCTGGGCTTCAGTCTCAATTTCCCAGTGTAGCCCTGAGCCCCATCAGGACAAGGCCATGTTTGCTGTTACATGAAGATTTCACTGCCTCCCACCTCTGTGAATGGGCCCGCCTCTCCAGCTCTAGCTTTGGCAAATGCTGTTCCACTGCTCTCTCCCTTTCATCTGGTGCCTTCTGCCCTCACCTGGCTATTCCACTCAGCCTGCAAGTAGATCTGCTTAGAAGCTACGTCCTCTGAAAAGTCTCCAGGCTCCCATGTACTCTGGTTCCCAGACTATTTACCACCCATATTTTAATTCCTAGTTATGATCCCCTCACTACATCATCCATCACTGGTACCCTCCCCAGCACGCAGAACAGAAGGTGGTTTTAAGCAAGACTGGCTGGACTTGAGATAAATGTGTAGTGAGGGGGTGACTCCTGAGGCAGCAGGCAGGGGTCTCGGGTCCTTGTGTACCTATTTCTGGCTGGCTTTCTGCCCGAGGGTGGGTACCATGTTGCTTTCCAGTAGGCTGGAAACTGTTTCCAGGACAGCAGTCGTGGAGAATAGCCCAGCTTCACTATAGTGCCTGTGTTTCTTGTCCATTTTTCTCTTTGTCATGAAATCAAGTACACATTTTTTTTAATGTATTTGTTTCTTGGTGGATTGCCTCCTGTGTGACTTTCTTGTTTTTGTCCCATGTTGTTTTGTCTTTCAGCATCTTGCTGTCTCTTTAATTTGACTGAGCCATTTCTACATCGAATATATTAACTGTCTCATAGTTGGTGCTGATATTTTCTTAGTCTGATGTCCTTTTCATTTTGGTTTTATTATGCTTCCTTCTACAGAAGATATTAATGCGTATATATTTGAATCTGTCAATCTCCCTTCCTGCGTGATTGCTTCAAGGGCTGAGGAAGTTATCCTGCTGCAAATCTGATAAACATTCTGTTCTGTTTTCTGATATTTCCCTATAACATGACTTTTTATACTTAACTCTTTAATCCGTTTTAAGTACATTGTGGTGGGTGGCTTGCAGTGGGTATCTAGTTCAGTGTTCCTAAAAAAGAACAGGATAACCCTGTTACCTCCGTTCTGTTTATTAAATAATTGGCCTTTGTCTCTTTGTTTCCAAAAGGAGAGACAAAGTAGAGTAGTTGTATGAACGTGAGCTTGAGGAGGTTAAGATTCTGGCTTCGCCACTTGCTAGCTGTGTGATCCTCGAGTATGTTGCTTAAATTCAGCGTTTCTTTTCTGTTAAACAGGATCACAGTATTTTCTTCACAGGCTTGTTGTAAAGATTGAGTGAAATATCATGTGTCAAGCACGTCAGACGGTGCCAGGCACATAGGATGTGCCCTCCTTAACATAATATGTTTCCATACACAGTTGAGTCTAATTCTGCACTTTCTCGTCTGTTTCAATGATCTAAAGTTCTCCTTTGACATCACAACTATGCTGCTTTAATCATTTAATTGTCTCTTCACAGGATGTTTCAATCTCTGGCCAAACCAGGTACCCCTCTATGACCTTTCTTTTAGAATTATTGCTTCAAACTCCCACCATTGTTTATTATTATTATTATTATTATTATTATTATTGTTATTATTATTATTGAAAGTTTATTCCTCATGTCCACTCTGCACTATAACCCACTTAGACCCTGTCCCCCACATACACCACAGTTTTCTTACTCTCCCAGCTGCCTACCACCTGCTCACTCTGGTGGTCCCTGCACCTGATAGGTGTGCATCAACTGCTCTCACCTGGCCTATCTCCACCTAGTGCCTTGGTGGCAATGCCTAGACTTGCTGTGGACCCCAAACTTCCCTGGGCATCAGTTCTGTGTTCTTAGTCCTGTGAGAGCCTGGCACAAGGCCAAGTCCACAGTAAGTGGTTTGATCAGGGCCTGGCAAAGGTGAGGATGCTGCCTGCGTCCTTGGTTTTAACAGTGACAGGGCTAACTCCGGCTTCTTCGGGAGGTATAGGCTCAGGGAACTGGGTAGCATGGTGGTTGTCACCCTCAGGATGCTATTGCCAGTAACTGCGGGCCATCTACCAGCCTGAGCCTCAGTTTCCCCAGTGGGATCATGGGACTGTCTCTGGGGACCTGAGACTCATGATTTGATTTACCCTGGGTTGCTTGATAGTAAAGATAAATTAGAAGAACTCATTGGCACGTGTTGTGCGTTGCAGTGTGGTTTGCTTACTCTGTGGTTTTTGGGGAGAAAAGATCGTTATGACAAAGCACCCCCCAGTCTCCGTCCCCTCTGCCCTCCTGGCTTCTGTGCTTCAGGGTTACCAGGGAGAACCCAGACCTGGGGCAGCAGAATTCGATAGTTAAGAACAGAAGGTGGCCCTCAGCTTGGAAAGGCAGCTGGGTTGGAATAGGGACCCAGCCTTTCTAGGGCACCTCGGTGCGCCTGCACACGACCAGATGGCACCACAAGCCCACTGGTTCCATTCCCATCTTATGGGAGATGACTGTGAGCCTCAGAGACGTGAGACCCCTACCCTGCTACAGCCACACAGCGGCTAAGTGTGGAGCACAGCCGTGAACCGGGTCTGCAGGCTTCCAGAGCTGGCCTGCCCCAGAGTTCTCTCTGCTCCTGAGTCCAAAGGCCGATTTTAATACAGCATTTAAAAACAGCCTCAGTGTTTACAAATACCATTTCCTGTGTTATCTGGTATTGACAGAAGGAAGCGAACGTGGCACTTTGTCTATGTTAGGTTTTTGGGGTTAGATGCAAAAGTGCCAAGTTCAGCTGCCCTAGAAAATCTTTCTAGGTCAAATTACACTTTCAAAAGACTTTCTTTTTTCTTTTCTTCTTTTTTTAACTGCCCCACGATTGAACACTGTCGTTGACATATTTCCCTTTCAACAATACAAGCCCTTTGTGGCATGATTGTGGCTTGTTTTGTAGAGCCGGGGAGAAAATATCTTCCAGCTCATCTGCTGCTTATTGTCCCAGCCACACTCTGCCCTCCCCCCCACCCCCACCCCCAATGCCACAGTCCCACCCGACATATACTCAAGTGGCTGTTAGTTAATTGTCTTTGGCAAGAATCTGTTTTGGGACTCGTTCCCAATTGCTTGGATGATAGATAATTGTCAAACACAAATATTGGCAGCGCCGGGCAATCCAAGGCTCTGGACCACTGACTGCTGACCGCTGACCGCTGACCGCTGACCACAGCCCAGTCTCTGGGGTGGAGGCTGGGAGTGGACAGCTCTGTGCCTTTGCAGAGCAGCAGGCCAGAGCTGTAGGAGTGGCATAGCTTGGTCGTTACAGCCCGGACTCTGGAGTTCTGCTTCCTGGGTTCGAATCCTGACTCTACTGTTTAGCTGTGTGGCCTTGGGCAAGCCACTTAATCTCACTTTGTCCTCAGTTTTCTCATCTGTACAACGGGAGCCGTAGGAGTGTGATTTACCTCATAGAGTAGTTGGGAGGATTACGTGAGTTAAAATTTGTAAATCAATGAAGAGTACCTGGCTTTTGGTAAGCTCTATGTAAATATTACCCAAATTTGAATCGATGATCATAGCATTAGCGGACACTGTTTTAAGTCACCCAGATCTTTTCCTGACTGAGACACTCATTCTGCCAGCTGTTGAGAATATTGGCTGCTACCACCTCCCAGCTGTGTCTCTTTCCAGGTTTTGCCTTTGGTGGAAGTGGGGTGGCCTTGGCCAACGTTACCCATCACCCTCCACAGGGGCAGCCGGGGTCCACTGACCACTTACTTGAGAATGCAGCGGCTTAGCCCGCTGCTTCAATTTGGGACATCTCTGCAGAGCCATCCCGGCTGCAGACTTGGGGCAGGCCGAGGCCTCTGATGTGACTGCATCGCAGTCCATTTTCGTCCCTCTGCCTAGTCCTGCTTCCTCACTGCCTTTTAGGGCTCCCCACTGAACTTCCCACCTCACAACTCAGAGGCTGTGTCCTGGGACCCTGACCTAAAACCACAAGTAGCCATCAGGAGCTGAATGGATCTTGATATCCATTTAAAAACACATGTGTATTTCACTTGCTTGTATTTCCAGAAGCTCTCTGGGGAGAGGCCTTGAGGGTTCTGTGTCACCCCTGTCCTCCTATCTCTGGGCATGTGCCATTTGTGCTTGATCAACATGGCTTGGCGAGCTCCCTCTGCTCTGGAGGGTCCTGGCTGGATGTTTTGAAGGCGGGTTGTGGCTTTGGAACACTGTTCAGGTGGGAAGAGGAAGGTCTAGCTCCCAGAAAAAAACACAAAACTTAAAATGAACAGAACCCCCAAGGGACCCAGAGAGCCTTGCTCATTTAACCTGTCCTTGTACAAATGAAGAAACTGAGGCCAGACAGAGGATGGCCCTGTTCAGGCCACACAGCGAGTACGTACTTCTCCTCTCAATCCTGGGAGGAGATGATCCTTAAGGGAAATAGGAGGGCAGGCTGGTCTTAGAAATGGACACGTGGCAGCTGGTTATGGTATCATGGTCCAATAAATGCTTTTGTAGAAGCTCCCCAGCTGGGGGCAGCCAGGCTGGTCTGGGAGTGGGTGTCAGCAGTGGCTTCCTAAAGGGAGACAACATGGTAGTGAATGAGAATTAACTGCCAGGAAAGGAAAGAGAAGGAAGGTTCAGGTGGAAAATACAAAGCTTGAGGAGCCTAGATGTATGGCAGCATATGGTCCATGCAGGGAGCTTGAGACATCTCAGGCAGAGTAGGGGAGGAGTGTGAAAGGGATGAGAGGCCAGCCTGGATGGTCAGGTTAGCAGGGGGCAGGTTCTCAAGTGCTCTGAATGCGATAGTAAAGAATTAGACTTTTCTCTAGTGGAGGAGATGGGGCTTGAAGGAGAATGACCTGGCAGAAGCAGACAGGAGCCTTTTTTGTTGTGATCCCCATTGGCCCTGCATCACTTGATTAAGTCTATGCTCAGTAAATAGTTGTGGAATAAATGAATGAACCAATGAAGGAGTGGAAGATTGTGCTGGAGAAAGGTGGCCCAGCTGCAGTCTGTGGGGTGGGAGGAGGGACAAGCCCGAAGGCTTTGAAGAAGCCAGCTCCTACTGATGGTGAGTTTATCATTCAGAGCTGGGAGTGTGGGTCCCTATCCTCTCTCCTCCCCAAGAGAAGCCCCTTGGCCCGCTTAGATGAGACTCTGGGCACACTGGGGGAACAGGTGGGAGCAACTGAGAACACACACGTTGGCAGAAGAAGCTGGATGGAAAGCCATCAAGGTCATGAGCCAACACTGATGGGGTCCTGGCCCTGCCCTTGGATGGCCTCCTCTGACCACACCCTGCCCCACTTCCCAGGCCTGGGCTCCCTGCAGCCGCAGGCAGTGTCTAAAGCCTCCTTGGAATCATTCCCCCTCAGAGCGGCCAAATGAAAATGTTTGTTGAAAACAACATGTGCATAATTAAAGCTTAATGAGCGCTTGTCTGTTTGGAATGTGCAATTAGATTTATAATCGGGGATGGGAGCGAGCTCCAAATGGCTTTAAATGGAACTGAGAGAAAGGATAATTTTTGCCATAAATCTGCGGTAATGCGGATGGCGTGTAAGCTACCACCAGTGGAAGAAACACAGGCCTGCCAGGCGGCCGTGCTATGCCCACTGGAATACCCTGCCCATCGGGCCCTCTTGGCAGCTGCAGCTGGACCATGCCCGGTGGTGGGCCTCACCCGTGGTCTTTGAGGTGTAGCTGCTCTGGGTTGGAGCTGGAGCTTCTATCTCAGTCTATGGGCTCTGCGATCAGAGCCAACTGTAGGGGGATGAGGGGTTGATGCCAAGTCTAACTGCCCTGGTCTCCAGGGGCACTTGGCCAGGCAAGGAGGCCTGCACCATCACCACGTCACCCCTGGGCTGGGATGTTGCTCAGGATTCTGTTTTCTGCTGTATCCATTACCTAGAACTCAATGAACATTTCTTGAATGAGTGAATGCTTCTGTGCCATCCTCTTGCCTTAAACAAGTCGCTTTCCCTCTATGGGCCTCAGTTTCCTCACATCTACCAGGAGAATTGGATTTAACTGTTGCTGATGTGGACTCTTCCATCTCTGAAGTTCTGGGTGTGGAGCAGAGGGTGGCTGGGACAGCATCTCGATCAGCACTGTCCAGTAGAAATGTTATGCAAATTACATATGTAATTTTAAATTCTCTAGTAGCCACATTAAAAAAAGTAAAAAGAAACATATAAAATTAATTTTAATAAAATGTTTTAGTTAACTCTATATATCCAAAATCTTATATAATCAATGGAAATATATTAATGAGGCATTTTACATTCTTTTTTGGTTTTTGTTGTAATAAGGCTTTTAGACCAATATGTATTTTACACTTAAACACATCTCAGTTTGGAATTTCACATACTAAATGCTCAATAGCCACATGTGTATGGGGGCCACCATACTGGACAGTGCAGGTTCTACAGGGAGCATGGTTGGAGCTAGGTGGGAGGTGGGACGGCTCTGCTTCCTCATCTGTAAACCAGGGGCAGTGATCCCCACCTTCCGGAGGAGCTAGGTCACCTGCCAGGTAGTGCTCCACCACCGAGCTGCAGTGATCACTGGCTTTTCACACTGCCTCTCCATGTTTTTTATTGACTAAAACAAGTGGCAGTGTCCAAGCCAGCTCTTCTCAGCAGTGGAGAAGAGGATCCTACAGTGGCCACAGCACACTCCCAGCCCTGCTGTCAGGCTGTGCCCAAGGTGTTGGCCCCCTTACTGATAGACAAGACCCCAGGCCCAGAGTCTTGGGATCACCAACTTGCAAATGGTGTGGGCGGGAAGCCAGAGTGGGTTTTTTGGGGGGCCAGCTCAGGCATGTTCTGGCTGTGTGGCATTGGGAAGATCCCCTAACCTCTCTGGGTCTCAGTCATCACGCTGGATTATATTTCTCAGAGGGCAGAGTAAGAATGTGTGTTATGTCTGGCAAAACAGGAGCTAAGGAGAAAACCATTCTTTAGAAATAAATTGATATTTGATATTTCAGGAAGAAAACACAAGTCATCATCGTGGAAAAAGATCAGGCCTCGGTTGGACTCTCTTAAGAAGATTTTAATTTATGAATTTCATTTCAAATTATATATGGTGGCTAGAGGCATCAGGGGTCTTTCCCATTCTCAGAACCTCAAAGGTTTGCATGAAGCCCCAGTTTCTTCATCTACAGAAGAGAGGCTGTTATGGCATCTTTATAGGGTTGTCGTGAGGATTAAATAATAATATAAGTAATAGCTAATGATTGTGAAGTGCTTTCTCTGTAGCAGGCAATGATCTAAACACATTCTGTTTGTTAACTTATTTAATCCAAATAATAGTCATACCCATTTTCCAGATGAGGAAACTGAGACAGTAACTTTCTTAAAAGGGCACTCAGCTTGAAAAGCAAGCCCAAGATTTGAACCCAGGTAGCCTGGTGTCAGAGCCCACGTCCACAACTACTGTGCTATACCTATCATCCTTCTCTGGGTGATGGTGGGCCTGGAGTTAAACATACAGGACCTGGTCAGAGTTTGAGCCTGGGGCTCTACCCCTGTTCCATTTCATCTGTGCAATGCCTCTCTGCCCCCTCCCCCAACATCTCCTGGTCCCGATGTGTATCTCTCTGTGAGACTTCCACCTAAAACCGCATTCTCGGCAGGGCCCAGGGTGCAGCTGCCGCATTTGCTGCCTCTATCTTTTTCTTTTCTTTTCTTTTTTTTTTAGAAGTCTCTATCTTTCGAGCCGGGTTTTATCTGTACAGAACAAGTGCTCTCATAGCCTGATGTGGGGGCAGGTGGGAACAGTGTATGCGGCTTTGATTGCTTCCTCTTTAGATCTCTGCGAGGCTCATCTCTTGGTGTCTGTGACTGGCTGGACTGAGGGCTGTGCATCCTTGGTCTTTGATCTGTGTCTCTGTGCAGAGGGGAGGGGCAGCAGCTTCTACAGAACAACTGTTGCTTTGGTACCTGGAGTCAAGGCCAAGTTTAGAACTGACCGGGTGGCTTTGGGCAAGCTCCCCAACCACCCCGAATCTCTCCTTGCTCATCTCTGCAATGGGGCTGGTCATGTAGCCTTAGAATTTCGGGGAGGGTTCCAGTGAGATGAGCAGGCACAGCTCTGGGGTGAGGTTTGGTATACAGTAGGTACTCACTACCCTGTACTCACAGCAGCCATGGATGTCATATTCCCTGCTCTTTGCCTGGCCAACTCCTGGTTGTCATACATTCTGGAGCTTCCAAGTCACCTTTGTTAGAATGCCTCTTTTGAAAGGCCCTCCTCCCTGCTTCCACTCCCCTGTGATAACATTACCCTGCCATGGTCACATTGGTCAAAGAAGAGGCCATCATTTGATGTCTAAAACAGGATGCTGAACTCATTGCTATACTTTGCAAAGCTAGTCTCTCCAAATCAGGCAAGAGCTCATCTTTGCAGGGGTTGGGAAAGCATGGAGTCCTGGGATAGGGGGACTTCCAGAAGCAAGAGGTTCTGGGACTGGCTGACCCCTGGTTGTGAACATGTGGCTATTGGAGTAAGACTATTACTGATTGCTTGATTTTCAGGGGCTGGGTGAGTGCAAAGCTGTCACTAACCAATAGGGACTGGCTACAATCAAGTTTTGTGGTTCTTTGTTCCTGTCTTGGGACTATGGACAAAGACTGGCCCATCTTCTTTACTCAGACTTGGAGAATAGGAGCGTTTTCTTCTCCCAAGCTTCTCCGAAGGACTGAGGGCTCCTTGAGGGTAGGGGCTGTCATCATCATTACGATATGCGTGGTGTCAATACAATGTTGGCACATAGTGAGCACTCAGCAGATATCCGTCAATGAACAAGGACCGTTGCTCCCTCTGTAACCTCATAATTCCTTTGGTTTCCCCTCTTTTCAGTGCCTTGTGACAAGCCTTATTTATTATAAATCTCCAATGGGTGGGAGTGTGTTACTTAGTACATTGTAGGCGCTTCAGTATGTGATACAACAAGGACATTGAATGATTTCGTATTGCTTCAGATCTTAGATCCCGGACCAAGAGTGGGAATGAATAAGGGGAAGACATGGGAGGGACAGTTTCAAGGTGAAAGGGTTGACCTTGAATAGGAGGGACATACCTCACCCATCAGACTCAAGGAAAGGTCAGGATGGGTGTGACGTAAGTGATGTGGGGAAGGTGAAAGACTTGGAGGGAATATCTGGTGGCTTCAGTGACACAGGAGACATGGTTCCCTGCTGGACTGAGGGGATGGCAGCTGCTGAAGGGACAAGAGTTTAGCATATAATAACAATAGCAGTAGCATTTATTAAGTACCTGTCAAAAACCATTTCCATTATTAAGCATTATGTTACATATATTTAACTTATGAGTCAAGAATTAATAACTGCCATCAATACCACTTTACAGGTGAGGAAACTAAGGCAAAGAAAGAATAAAGCCAAGGTCACACACAGCTATTAAGTGGTGGAACCAATATTTCAAGTCAGGAATAAATGCTGAGATGTTGCCCAGTATATCACACCATACATGAAGGTTGAATTAAGTCCAAAGCTGACTTGGGATGGAGACTTTAAGGTTGAGCCCAGGAATATGCATTTATAGAAGCTAGCAAGACTATTAAGGCTGGAGCGCATAGCCAGAAAAAAAAAAAAAAAGACCTGGGAAGAGTTAGATTTCAGTGGTTAAAGGAAGGGAGAATGGTACTCTACATTGATGATGGGACAGTGTGTGCAAAAGCAGTTGGCACTGGAAAGTGCTGGAACATTTGGGATGCTGTGGGAGCTGAGGCTCAGGACTGGTTGTTATTGAGCCTCCTGGATGCCCAGGTTCATGGTGTGGAACCACTGCAGGCTTTCAATCTGAGCAGTGGAGGCATCGCCAAAAGACCGCTAGTGCCAGCCAGGGTGGAAGATGGTTGAGGGGGAGGGGAAGCTGAGCAAAAAGCTTCTGCGGGTGACTGGCTCGGGAGGGATGTAGGAGGGAAGGGGATGAGTTGCCCTGGAGGTCCAGACCATGGCACTTTGTGCAAGGTGACACCTTCTCTCATGACGATAGAACCCTGGAGAATGAGCAGCTCCATAGAGGTGTCACGAGTTCAGTGTTGGGTGTGTTGTATTTGAGGTGCTCACGGACCCAATGGGGGAGATGTCCAGGGGGAAACTGTACATTGGAATCTGGAGGTAACTCAGCTAAAGATGAGCATTTGAAAGTCAATGACATGTGGCAACCCTGAGAAGTTATGACATTGTCCAGGGAAAATGTGAATAGAGTGAGAAGGAAATACCAGATCCACTTATCTACCCAGATCCATTGCATCCATCTATTCAATACATTCCATTTACCCAGGCATCTCATCCACCCAGACATCTATCCATGCACCCCACACACCCATCCTAACCTTCTTTGTTTATCTTACTATCCCAATCATCTTCCCATCCACCTGTCTCTTCATACTTATCTAGCCATCCCATCTCATCCCAACCATCCAGTCCACACGTCCCACTCACCCTTCTGCCCACACATTTATCCATTCCACCCACCCATCCCACTTTCTGATCCAGTCGTGGTGTCATCTGTTTATCCACCTACTGGCCCATTCATTCCCCAAACCACTCATCTTACCCTCCCACCCAACTCCTCATCCATCCATCCCTCCATCCCTCCATCCCGCCAGTATACCTACCCACCATACATCCACTCATCTCACCTATTCCAACTAGTTTCTGCCCTATTATTCACTATGTTAAGCACCAGCAACACATGACTTTGGCTAAGTTTCCTTAAAGATTTCTAAGACATTACCAAAACATGTAAATAATCTCATTCTTAATTTTTCTACTGATTACATGTTGAAATTATAATATTGTGAATATATTGGATTAAATAAAAAAGTCATTAAATTAATTATACCTGTTTATATTTATTTTTGTAACTGTAGCTACTATAAACTTTTAAATTACATAAGTGGCTTACATTATATTTCTATTTGACAGTGCTGATTTATGCTATCCATCATCCATCCATCCATCCATCCATCCATCCATCCATCCATCCATCTCATCCATCTCATCCATTACTCTCTCCCTTCCATATATTCATTCTCCCACTTATCACATTTGTCCATTCCACAGTTATTTAATTTACACTTATTATGAATCAGTGACTCTGTGGGTCATAAGAACGAGGAAACTGAGGCTTCAAGCAGGTAAGGAGCTTACCCGAGGAGGCACAGATGGAGCCGGCATCATCTGACTCACTTAAGATTATGGCTCCTCATCTTTCACCTTGACTGCCTATTTGCTAAGTTCCCTTAAATATTAAAAAATAAAAAATAAAGGGTCTAGCTTTGGGAGGGGGCTGTTGAAATAGGGGCCCAGGAGCCCCTCTCACCATGGGGACCACACTGTGTGGGGAGAGGCAGCCCTTTTAGAAGCCTCTGTGAACTGAGTCCCCGGAGGCCGTCATGAAAGGGTTATCCCCACACATTCGGTATTTGCAGAAATGTGGGTTCTTTCAGATTCCAAAACTCATTTCCATGACAAAACTCTTGGGAAGAGAAGATGAAGGCCCGGCTTTTGCAGAACAATCTTCCAGCTGTAATGAGGACTGAAGATGGTGATGGGAAAAGGAATTATAATTAGAATATGAAATGGGGAAAATTAATCTATTCCAGTCGGTGGTGAGAGGACGTTCTGGCGTTTCATGGAAATTCTTAGGCCCTTGTTTCCCTCCTGCATTTTTTTTCCTTCACATTTTAAAGCGTATGGAAGGTTGTGTGGTTTGGAAAGAGGATTTTTGACCGAGAGACTGATAAATTGTGAACTATGCACAGAATTTAAGTTCATGTGCATCTTTGCTTTGTAAGTCTGTGCATGCTCATGCCGCATATGTTTGTGTGTGCATTTACGTGTGTTATGTTTATACGGTTGCAGATCATGTATTTATACACATCGGACCTCCCCTCCTTTCCATGTGTGCGTGCTGCGGGTATTGTGTACTCAGCCCTGTAAAGAGTCTGTGATATGTGCACACTCATCCTTGTGCTGTGGACCCTTCTGTTCCTGTTGGTCTGTGGTACCCATGGATGTGGTACATGTGTGATTAGGTGCTGCCTTGAACACTGTGTTGTGTGTGACCATCAGCCCCCATTGGTTTGTGGTGCTTAAGTTGTCACCATGCTTGGGCACACTGCATATGCCATATACGTTTGGGGTCACACACACACTCAGCATTTGCTGTGCAGTGGGTATAGATGTGGGTGTTTTGATCTTGTTTGTGCACAGTGAGGAGGAGGTGGTCCTGCTGTGCCCGAGCACCGAGGCTGGCTTAGTGACATCTCCCCTTGGGTATAAGTTCTTTCCTCTAGAAAGAGTCCCCCCAAGTGGAGGGCGGAGGGAAAAGCTGCAGGCCTGAGTACCACAAACTGGAGGCCAAGCCAGAGGCGGTCTGGGAGCCCTCAGGTCCCCCTCCCTCCCTAATTTCCCCCTCCAAAGTCTCTGACATGGTGGAATCCTGGGCAGAGATGGGTAGGAAACAGGTCACGCCACCACCTCAGGGCCTCTCATTTAGGGCTACTCAGGAGCCAAGTCCCCAGCCTAGTGTGCACCCAGGCCAGGCCCCCAGGGATCGCCAAATGGAGGCAGACCCAGGCCCTGCCTCAAGAGCTGCCACCAGCATCTTGGGGCCTCCTTGAAAGCAGGAAGCAAGCTTTACCCCAGCTTGTGGCAGCTCTTTCTTGGTTGAATAAACTAGTCCATGAATATCATCAAGCCCACTTGAGGCAGGCTCTGGTGACTTCAGGGGGGCCCTACCCCATTCTTACCCCCAGCACACAGACATCAGGAACCAAGGTCTCCTTTCCTCAAATCCCCAGTGCCATTGCCCACTGCCCACTGCTCACTGTGGATGAGTCCTCCTGCCCTGAACCACTAACACATCCTTATCGACCACCTGTTTGTGCCAGGGCCGGGCTAAGTATCGGTTATACACCTTGTGGTGCAGCAAAGCCCTGATCCCTGCCATCAAGGAGCGTAAAGCCAGGTGGGAGAGACCCAGCCCAAGAGGCAAACAGACCATTCTGTAACTAACTGTCCAGCTTCTCCCGAGCTGCACCATCTTGGGCGTCTGCCTGTCCTCTCCAACGGTTTCTTTGGTTTTAAACAGGGAAAACGATGCCGGCTTCTATGGGGTTTTGTGAGGGTTAAATGAGATCTTTTGTGGAAAGCACTTTGCTCGGTGCCAGGTGTATTCACTCATTCACCAGATATCCGTTGAGTGCCTGCTCTGTGCATTGTGGGGGGGACAGCAGACAAGGCTCCTCCTTTTGTGGTGGCTCCGTTCTAGTCAGCGTTTAATAAATGGGCTGTGACACAGTCCTTTTGGCGACATCTTGTCCTCTCCTCCTTTGATATATATTCTTATATTTTTAACCTATACCGTATTGTTTGATTATTGTTGCTTTATCAAATGTTACAAATACCTGGTTAAACTTGGCCCCCTCTATTTCCTTTCTTTCTTTCTTTCTTTTAGAACATACTTATAAATTATGTTTTTAAAAAAAGGTTTTTTTTTTTATCCAAATAATACATGGCCATGGTGACACATCGAATAGTACCCAGGAGCTGTTTTTGAAAGCTCCCTACCCTGCCCAATTCATAATCCCATTCCTGATACCAGCCTGTGCCAGGCACTGAGAGATTTAGAAATGAACAGGATGCTATCCAGCCTCCATATTGCCCCATACAGGGTAGAAAACAGATGCGGAAACAATCTATGTGTTAAAAGGATCAGTCAGAGGATGGAACAGCATGGCAGGCTTCCTGGAGGAGGTGACCTTTGAATAGGGCCTTGAAACATAAGTTCTGGGTGCAATGTGGTAGTTGGGGCCCTACCTTGGGGTTCAGTACCCAGATCCTATGCCTGGCCTGGCCTTTACTTTTGCTAATTCAGCAGTCACTGAAGGATTCTGCCCCTCTCTGCTTGCTGATCAGGCACTTGGATAAAACCACCAATTCCACTGCTTCAATGGGAAGACTGGCTTGGTAAAAGACAGTGAATGGTACAGTGGTAGTTCCATCCATCCATCCATCCATCCATCCATCCATCCATAAGCATTTACTGAGTATCTAGTCTATGCTAGGCACTATTCTAGGTGTTTAGGAGTCTCCATTTAAGCAGAGGAAATCCAAATATAGGCAAATAACTTGGTAAATTATATAGATGCTAGAAGGTAAAAGGGTCTATGGAACAAAGAACAAGGTAGAGCAAGGCAAGAGAACGGGGAATGATGGTGGCAGCAGTGAGCTCTCACAGTCCATAATAGAGGAGGGAGGCTGGCCTCTGAGCCGGTGGATGAGGGAAGCCTCTCTGAGAGGTGAACTGACATCTTGTGCCTGATCGTGGGAGTGTGGCTTTTTACAGCCTCCACGAGAGCCGCTCGGCAATGTCTATCAAAGTTGCAAATGCACACACAGCTGGACCCAGTGATTATACAAACTAATCCTACAGTAAACTCACAGCCCTATGAAATGATGGATGTACAAAATTATTCATGGGAGCAATGTCAGACTAGCAAAAGACTAGGAACAAGTCAATTGCCCATGTGCTCGACTAGTTAAATATATATGTTACATTCATCTGGCAGAATTCGAGGTACCGGAAGACAGAATTATGTTCTGCTATAAAAGATTTTCACAGATGTGTTGCTAGGAGAAAAATAAAATGCAAAATGGTATGTATAGAATGCTGTCATTTATGTGAACGTAATGACTGTAAAATGTATACATGCAGACCATCTCTGAGAGGATGTAAGAGAAGCTGGTAAACTCAGTGGTTGCCTCTGGCTCTGGAGAGGGGTCATGGGTGGCTGGGAGGTGGGGTGGGAAGAGATTTTTCACTCTGTTGCTTTTTGTACTTTGGGAATTTTGAACCATGTGCGTATAACCTAATAAAAAATAAAATTTTCAATTAAAATAGCCAGCTGCCATTGGTACCCCACCCAGATCTTTTCACTAGCCAGCACAGCCATCTCCCATCTGCTGTGAGCACTGACTACAAGTGGGTCACAGCTGGTACAATTCTCAGGAGCACTGTCTTTGGTCAAAGGGGGTTCCCTTTGACCAAAGACAGTGCTCAGGTTATGCCTCCCCCGTCTCCCAGTGGCTGACTCACTTGGGCTACAGAAGTCCCGCCCCTTGCTTCATGCTGGGATTTAACTCTGTGGTACAGTTCATACCCAGAGCTCCTCGTGGGATCAGGCTCCAACAAGTCCCCAGCCAAGACCACATCCTTGCTTAGCTCCTTCCACTGCCCTGTCCAGCCTCCCTCCCACCCTGTAAGGTTATTTCTAAAGAGCACTTCTCAAAAACCACATGCATTTGAATCCTTGTCTCAGGCTCAGCTTCTAGGGAATGCAATCCAGGACACCTGTCTCAAAGGGAACAGGAAGGGAACTAACTGGAAATGGATGAACTCCTTGTCTCAGTGCAACATCCTGTAGAGAGGGAACCATGTCATTATCCCCATTTAACAGATGAGAAACCTCAGTTCAGACACCAGCTCAAGGTCACCTTCAGGGAAAAGGGCAGCCACACTTCACACCTGCTCCCTCTTGCAGGCAGCTCTTCCTAAATTCAAACTTGGCAGCTTCTCAGAACACAGGACTGTAGTTCCTGTGCATGATTTCTACCACAGGATGGTGAGACCTGCAGGACACATCCAGGGCAGGCCGTCATGACCCCAAGGCCCTGGGGATCTTGGCCTCCCTCCATCATGTGGAATTCCAGCTCTAGCTGAAAAGAGTCTGATGTCATTTTGGCCAAGAGAGATATTTGCATACTTCCAGGGATGGGGAGCTCAGTGTCCGACGAGGCAGCCTGGCACATTTACGGATAGAGTGTAAAGGGAAGAAAGGTTCTCCTCTTTTCCTCCTAAGTGTGATAAGAGGCGCTAACCCTCGGGACCACAGAGCGCCTGCTGCAGTGGGAGCCTGGGCATACTGGGCCCCATCTTTGCTTCTCCTTTTCTCTCAGTGCGTTCGGTCCCCCGGCCTCCTCTGGTTCCTTCTCCTGGGGTCTTCTGGAGAACATTTTACTCAGAGCTGCTTCTCTCTCTTTCTGTTCCAGTTTGATGGTGACAGTGCCTACGTGGGGATGAGTGACGGAAACCCAGAGCTTCTATCAACCAGCCAGGTAAGCGCCCAGTCCCTTCTGAGTGGGGGTCTAGCCTTGGGCTGGCTGGACCCCAGGCTGCCCCTGGAGTGAGGAGGGGTGCCAAGTGGGGGTGACATCCTACTAATGTCCTCTCTTAGAATGATCAAGCCTATCAGTTGAGTCCCCTTAAAAGGGACAAACTAACACTACGGTGTTCTCTGTAAAGTCCCAGCTACTGTTGGCTTAAAATGGGCATCACTAAAAACTTGATAAAACTCAAAATGTGTTTCCCATGTTCCCCATGAGCAGGGGTGACATTTTCAGTGGCAGCGAGTAGAGATGTCATGTGCTCCGGCCACCACACAGCACCCTGGGGACAGACATTGGTGTGGAGGCGCTCACGCCCGTGCAGTCACTCAGGGTCCTCCAGCCCGTCTGGAGTTGTCTAATGCTGCTGGGGAGGGTTGTGGACTTGGTGCAAAGAGAGGACAGCAGAGGCTTCCTGTGCAGTCCTCCCGATGGTGAAGGGGTCTGAGTCATCCCCGGGCAAGGCTGTCCCTATCCCCACTGGGAGTCCGAATGAGCAGGAATCTGATTTTCCATTGAGAGCTTGGTCTCCAAAAATTTAAGGTTTCATTCAGCTGGGAGCATCCTCACTATAGACTCTGATGCCAGAGAGAGTTCTCACTGTAGGCCGGGAGGCCCGGGCGGCCCTTCCTGAAGGCTGTGGCAACCTGGAGGATGGCAGTGGCGCCCGCAGGGTGGCAGCAGCTCAGGGTGCTGCTGGATGGAAAGGCAAGGAGTCCCATAGCTGCTGAGAAAAGCTAGGGCCGGCCTGTCCCCAAAGCTAACCTCCACCCTCTGCCTAGGCAGCCATGATGGGTGTGACAATCCAAGCTGGGCGGCCGGGCCTACATTTTCTAGCTGGGGAAACAGAAGCCTATCATTTCACAAACATTTGTGTGTCCCACTCTGTGGGGGCGTAGATGAGTAAGACACGGTCCTCAGGGAGCACGCCAGTGAGGCAAGATGCTGTAGTCCCAGCTACAGGTGTGGGGGCTCTACGGCAGGATGCTGCACACCCCCACTCTGCCCCGCCCCCGCACACACAGGAGTGTTCATGCTGGGGCTGCCATGCCACTTCCCTTCTCTAACCTGCTGCGAAGCTGCCTTTATATTGCATTGATGTGTGCCAACCTGCAAGATACTGGCGGGCAGGACTCCAGGTCCTGGAAATGCTCATTTTGGAAGAGACCATTGAAGTTATTTAATTGTCTGTAACCAGCCTGGAAATGTGCTTCAGGGGTAAAGACCAGAGCTTACCCATGAACACCTCGTCGGAGCCCTTTCACCGTATTTAAATTGAATTTTGTGAACACACTGAGCCCTGGCTCACAGATCCATCATATGGGGGAGTCGGCCGTGCCTCAAAGCCTGATGGAGAGTGTTGGCACTGTACTGCCGCTACGAGGGGAAAGTGGGACTCAGTGGCACTCTGTGTCTGCTCTAGGCCTTGGAAGAGGGGGGCACAGTCCTTTGGAGAGGAGGTACCGGGCAAACTGTAGACAGCAACCTCAACTGTTCACCCAGCACTTTACAGTTTGCAAAGCCCTTTTCGCACTGGTTATTTCAGCTGATCTTTGTAACAGTCTTGAGAAGTAGATGTTATCATCAGCCCCATCGTTCACATGAAGCGTCTGAAGGGGAGGATGTTAATTGACTAGCCAGGGAGCAGTACAGCTGGGATTCGAACCTGCACAGCTGGGACTCAAAGCTCTACACATTACCTTGCCATGTTTGTGGAGAGCTCCTTTCCCACCTCAAGGCTGTCATCAACTTGCTTCAGCCTAAATGTCACTTCCTCAGAGAGTTCCTGGCAACCCCCAAATCCAGATTAGGTCCCCTCCCTGTGATTCTCTCTCATGGCACCGTGTCCTTTTCATTCACGGCATTTGTCGGTCATCGTGTGTGGTCGTCTGCTTCACTGCGTGATGACTTGGTTAACTTCTGATTTCCACTCTAGACTGTGACCTCTGTGAGGGCAGGGTCTGGTCTCTCTTCTTCACTGTCGTGACCCCCGTGCAGCACAGAGCCTGGCACCTAGAAGCCACTCAGGGAATGTTTGTGTAGTGAGTGAATGTGGCTGCTCTCTTCTCTGACTGCAGTTTCCCTAACAGTGGAATGAGGTGGTTGGACTCCCCAAGGGACTTTCCAAGTCTCTTGTGCCATCACCCAGAGAGGCTCCCTAACTTAGAACTTTATAAAGAAGACACCACAATTTCTTGAAATTGACTAAATCCACCTGGTAGCATGAGCCAAGCTTGATATGGGCAGATTTAGCCATTACAATCTAGACTTCTTATAGTGTACCAGTTAGCTTTTGCTGCATAACAAGCACCCCAAAACTTGGTATCTTAAAACAACAGATATTTATATAGTGCATAATTCCATGGGTTGACAGTTGGTTGGGTTTAGCTGGTGGCTATTCTGGTCATGACTAGGGTCATTTAAGTGGCAGCAGGAAGCTGCCAGGTCAGCTGTGGACTGATTGGGTTGGGGGACTCACCTGTACTCTAGATAGTTTTTTATTCTTCAGTAGGCTAGCCTAAAGTTCACACAGTGAGAGAATGGTTCCCAGAGCAGCAAGAGCAGGAGCTATAAGGTTTCTTGAGATCTAGGCTTAGAAATGGCATATGATTATTTCCAGAATATGCTGTTGGTCAAAGCAAGTCAAAGGGCCAGTCTAGGTTCAAGGAATGGGGAAATAGAATCAATTGCACCTTTTGATGGGAGAGGCTTCAAAGCATTGTGGTCCCTTAACAAACTAGTACATATGGTAAACATGTGGGATGTTGCTCATGCTGATTTTGCTGAAGAATATCTAAGATTCTTCTGGGACCTACAGCTCCCACTGGCTTAGTGGGGCTCCACTGGCCTCTAGTTCTTAATGAGGAAAGTTCTGAATGTTATCTTTCAGTCTTTCCCCTGGAATGCTTGCTTGAACTCACATACACAGATATACACATGAACACCCTATCATGGCGTGTTGCCTCATCAGCTGCAGGAATTGTATTGTCCCAATTACTGAAGGATTGACATAAACAGATGGGCAAAATGAAGGTCTTATAGTCAATAGAAGATTCAAAGGATAAACATTCTAAATGGTATAGAGTGCATTTTATAAATATGGTTAAATACAAGGTTCACCCATTCAACAAATGTTTATTGGGCACCTGTTATGTGCAAAGCTCCGGCCAGAAGCCATTTCTGGAAGACATCCATGTTCATCGTGTTGAAAACCTGCTCTTTAATGTAACCTCCTGCAACACCACCTTCTTTATTTAGAAACTGCAGCTAAGAGTTTCCTACAGGATATATATCAGCTAACTGTGTCTCCTTTGAAAAACTTTCAAAGCAGCTCTTCTGGGCTTGAAGTTTCTTTTGCAAATGCATGTTCTGTTGATTGCTTTTTGCAAGTCTCTAACAAAATTCTTGCATAACTGCCTTAGCTTTCACACATTATCACTTTTTCACCCTCCTTGGACCTTGCTTTTTTTTTGTATGAGACACCTGGGCGGCCTGAGATAGATGCTGGTCTCAGGCATGGCTTCTGGCCCATCTGCAGCCGCTGTGGGTGGAATGAGACACCTAGGCGGCCTGAGACAGATGCTGGTCTCAGGCATGGCTTCTGGCCCATCGGCAGCTACTGGGGGTGGAGGGCTTGGTAGACATCAGCTCTTCCCTTGTTGGTAGAAGACCCGAGAGTTACAGGGGTTGATATTCCCTGGTTATGTGACCTGGGAAGCATATCCCTCTTCCTGGATGAGGGTGCTGTCCTAGGGTCTCAGCAGACCTGGATTCAAATTCCGGCTCTTTCACATCCCAACAAGATGCTCTTATGCAAGTTCTGCCAGCTTCTTGTGGAATGGGAAGAGTAAGGCCTGTCCCCAGGGTGTTGTGAGAGGTACATGAGATGTGTATTGTGGATTCTGTTGGTGCCTCCAAGGCACTCATCATCCAGCTGTTGCCTCATGCACTATTACTGCTAACTATTCACAGCTGCTTCTTCTCCAGAGAATTGGCTTCTGCCAAATAGGAACCATGAAGGGGCCGAGGTGGTGGTGGAGGATGGTGTAGAGGGCCAGGCCCCTTTCTCTAGACGGGACCAAACTCTGTAACTCCTGTGGGGCTCCAGCTGACTCCAGCTGAGACCACATCCTCGCTCAGCTCCTTCCCCTGCCCTGTGCTGCTCCCCTCCCTTCCCATCCCCTGAGTCACTTCTCAATAAGTCATCCTCATGGGACTCTGTATCTCAGGCTCTACTTCAAGGGAATCTAAACTAAGATAGTGTGTAAAGTACCAGCGTTCCATAAAACTAGCAATAACTTATTTCTATTGTTTTCATTACCATAAATAATGCTTCGGTTACACAAGATGAATCTCTTGTCACCTCTCGTGGTCATTTACAACTCTGCTTTTGTATGTGCTGTTTCCTCTGATAGTAATCCCCTAGCCATTTTCATCCAACAAATGCCTATTTGTTCTTTCAGGGGCACTGCAAATGTCACCTCCTCGGTACAGACTTCCTGGCTGTGGGTGGAGCTCTTCCATTCTCATGGCTCTAAATATTACTTCTTCTTTTTTTTTTAAAGGAAATATTTTATTATATTTATTTATTTGTTTATTCCTTTTAAAATTTATTTTTAGGGTGACATTGGTTAATGGAATCCAATAAGTTTCATCTGTACTAAATATTATTTCTGCTAGAGGTTTCTGACTTTGTCCTAAGAATTATTAAAAGAAGTGTGTGTGTGTGTGTGTGTGTGTGTGTGTGTGTGTGTGTGAGAGAGAGAGAGAGAGAGAGAGAGAGAGAGAGAGAGAGAGAGAACGAGAACCAGCATATGACTACTTCTAGCACATTCAATTAGTCAAAGTGAATCACTGGGGTTTGTTATTGAGAGAAATCAAGATTGAATGACATGATCAAATTTGCCATTTTAAGAGTTCTCAATGGCACAAGTGGATACAGGGAGACCACATGGGAGGGTGTGTCATGGCCTGAGTGAAGGGTGATGATCATGGTAGAGGCAGGGGAGATAGAAGGAAGTAGATGGATCTGCGATATGTTTTGGAAGTGAAGTTGGTAGGTCTTGACAGTGACAGATGTCGAGGGAGAGAGAAATGGAGGAATAAAGGGATGACTCCCAGGCTTCTAGCATGAGCCCATTTGTCAGCATGGTGGCACTATTTTCTGAGCTGGGGACAGCTAAGGGCTGTGCAGATTCTATGAGGTCAGATTTGGATAGGTTACATCTGAGATGCTCATCCAAGTGGAGATGTCCAGGGAGGTAGATGGCTATAAAAGTCTGGAGTTTCTGGGTAAAGTGAACTTGGAAACCTTTAGCCCCAGGTGTTAAAACTTTGAGAGGATGAAACAGAGAGAGAGAGAAAGAGACAGAGACACAGAGTGAGAACAGAGGACCAGTGACTCTTGAATATTGAGCTCTAACATTTGAAAGCAAAGTCAGGGAGGAGAAGACGGCTGAGAAATAGGCTGAGAAGCAGTGGCCAGAGAAGTCGGAGAAATGGAGTCTTAGCCAAAGGCAGAGTGTTCCAGGAAAGAGGGAGGGGAGCTGGGGAAAAATGATGTTAGATTCACAGCTCCCTCCCTATCAAAGGATGAACTTGAAATAAGTCAAAGATTTAAATGTCTTCAAGGAAACCATGAAGGCACCGGGGAGAAAAAAGCCTTTAAGGTTTACTTTGCAGCTTCAGAGTGGGAAAGATGTTTGTTTGACTCACAGTCTTAGAAGAAAAGGCTTAAAAATTCGACCACAAGTTAAAATGAAAAACAACTTGCAGGCGGCCAAAACAGCATAAGTAAAGTCAAAAGACAAATGAGAAATTGGGCAAGAATATTTCCAAATCACAATATAGTCAAAGGACTAATTTTCCTAATATATAAAGAGTCCCTAGCAATCAATTAACCAGAGAGAAAAATGAGCAGGAGATGTGACTCAGGAGTTTACAGAAAAAGAAATACAAATGGATCTTAAATATATGAAAAGATGCTGAAAATAGTTCATAAGAGAAACAGATTAAAACCACCACGTTTCACTTCTTAGGCTGGCAGTGACCCAAAGGTCTGATAGCAACTCTTGGAGCCTCTGTGTGGAAAGAGGCGTTTTACATCACTGAAGTAAACAGACGTGACCCCTTTGGGGGGCAAGTTGGTGACACTCGTCAAGATTACAAATGCATTAACCTTTAACCCAGCAATTCCCCTTTTGGAAATATATCCCACAGATATATTTGCACACATGAGAAATGACATATTCAAGATTATTCATTTTGGTATTGTTAACAATGGCAAAAGATTGGGAACAGCCCAGTGTGCCATCATATGCGACTAATTAAAGAAATTATGTACATCTATCAAGTGGAATACTGTGTGGCTGTAAAGAATAAGGAACAAGCGATATAGAAGTTCCTTGGATACGTTATTTACTTGAAAAAAAGATGGAGAACAGTAAATGCAGTATGTTACCATTTGTGCAAAAAAGGGCAAGAATGTATGTTTCTATGGGCTTGTGTTTTATTAAAGTGAGTCTGGAAGGGTATATGGAAACTAATAACAGTAGCTTTGTACACTGTGTGTGTGTGATTATGTGTACGTGTGTGTGTGTGTGTGTGTGATTGTTTGTATATGTTTGTGTGTGTGTGATGGAAACTGGGAAGGTGGACAGGGATAGAAAAGAGACTTTTCACTGTACCTTTTTGTATGTCAAGGATTTTAAACCATGGGAATTTCTTATAATTTCAAAAAGTTAAGTAAAATTTAAACAAGAGGGTCAGGTCAAAGGCTTTTGAGGGATTGCTTGGGATAAGAGTTGATATGTGTCCAATAGTTTTAGGAAAAAAGGAAGCCATCCTGGACCACAGAAAGGCAGTTTTGATATAGGGGATACTATGCAGGCCTCTGAGTGAATCAGGGATGGAGTATGAGGTGAGGACATCAACAGTAATAAGTATGGGCCAGCTGTGTGAGAAGTCTGGCTGTGAAGGACACGGGCGAGGGCAATGAGATGAGGACTTCTTAGAAGGGTTTTTTTTTTTAAAGACAGGAGAGTCTTTAGAATCTTTAATTTTTGATGGACAGCATCCGGAAGAGAGGGTGATGCTCAGCGTTCAAGAGAGGGAAGGGTTAATAGCTGTTTTATTGGGGAGAAGGCAGAAGGGAGTGGGTCCTGCCCAGAGATGGAAGCTCTGGCTTTTGTTTGCTAGGAGCAGGGACAGGGGGGTAAAGGAGAATGGCTTTGTAGATGGGATGGCTGGGAGCAGAAGGTGTCTGCACCTGAAAGCATCTGCCTTCTCAGAGAGGTTGGTGGGCGAGTCACCTGCTGAAAGTAGCACTGGAGGTCTGAAGGGTGGAGATGGTCTTGGGTATTTGTTGCAGTGCGTGGTGTAGGTGCTATGCAGGCAGACAGTTGAGTGAATCCAGGGTAGGGATCTGCCAGGCGAGGGTACCAGAAGGACACTCAAGCTCTTTTGCCCCAGAGGGAGAGTGGAGTGAAGGACCAGGAGATCCAAGCTGGTTAAGGAGAGAGAAGGGGATCCTGAGGTCAGAGAATCCCTGAGAAAGGAGCTGGGTGGTAAGGACACCTTAGTCACTGAGTGGGAAGTGGGGTGGTGATTCAAAGATAAGCAGCTGTGGGCATTGATGGGGTCCTGGGTATGTGCGGGGAGTGGGGAGCTGCCACAGAGTGGAGCAGAAACTCCTGGGAGGTGAGAAGCTGGGAGCCCAGCATCAGCATGGTGGCTGATGACAGCTGAAGGGACCCAGGATAACTCTCAGGTGGAGTGGATGAAAAGCTGGAGCCCAGAGCCAGAGGCTAAGAGAACGGCAGGGGAAAGGGACAAGCAGGGTAAGTGTGGGCAGCATGAATGGATGGATGCTGACGGAGCTGAGTGAGGTGGGTGGGTTTGTAGGGAAGGTGGACAGTAGTCTGGATGGGGCAGTGGAGAGGGAGGAGGATGTCAGCTCAGCCTTCCCCCAGTGGGGGAATGGGGTTGGGGAGTGGGCAGCTCATCCCCAGAGCATGTGGACAGTTTCCTGCTCAGGCAAGAGACAGAGGGGAGGGCGTGTTCTAAGAAGTGGCTGGGGTAATGGGGACTTTGTTGTTCTGGGAGTAGGACTCCCAATGTGTTTGCGAAGGGAGAGGTACTACACAGTAGGGTGTGAAGGTGAGGGGGCTTACTTCCCTTTCAGGTGCTCGTTGGGGAATCTTGGGGCCAGTGGAGCATGATGAATACCACAGTTATGAGTGCCGCTGGGTGTGAGCAGTGCTCAGTGTGGGCCCTGCCCATCCGTTGCCCCTTCAGTGTCCCTTCCGAGATGGACCAGCAGAACGGGCGCTGCGGTGGGATATGGCATTGTAAAAGCGAGATTCCCACACTACAAAGCGAGGCCTCCCAGGGCCTCACACCACACCCGGCCGCTACAGGTACGCAAGTTCTCGGAGTTACGTGGTGTCTTGCTCTTGGTTCTGAACACCACTGTGTTTGTGTGGCGGCCTTTCTTCATAGATCCCCAGGGATGCTCGGCCTGTTTTGCTTACCACTCGGCTCAAGCATAGACTTCGAGTGGGTAGATGGTACAACCAGGAGTCCGGAAGACCGGGAGCTGATCAGGGTCAAACCTGCAGGCCCTGGGCACTGTCCTTGTGGCCTTGAAGGCACAGCCTCCTTCCAGCAGGGGGCAGTGTAGGGTGCCTAGAACCAGGAAGGAGCCAGGAGCCCTGAGTTCCAGGTTCAGCTCTGCTCTGTACCCTCTTCTTGTGTTGGATTCTCTCTGAGCCTCAGTTTCCTCATGTGAATAACGAGGGTCGGTTGGCTTTTCCAGTCCTAAATAATGACGATGCTAAGGACAGTGACATTTACTGTGCGATTCTTTAGGCTCAGGCACTGCAGCTAAACGTTTTTGCATGGCTGGTTTCATTCTGTCTTCACATGAACTCAATGGGGCAAATGCTGTTGCTGTCCCATTTTACAGATGAGGAAACTGCAACACAGAGACAGAGAGGTGGTTGAGTCTTTTTGATACAAACAAAAATGCTCTCCAGTCCGTGCACTGGGAGGCAGGAGGCTCTCCTGCCATTGGTGAAATCTAAGATTCAAGGCTGGCGTAACTCTGGCCTCTGGATCTGTGTATGTCGTAAAGGGCAAAGATGACATGGCTTTTATTGCTTTAATTAAAACCTGGGTGAAGAGCTTGCGATTCATATTAAAATGAAATTGTGTCTCGCCTGCTGTGGTGCAGAGAAGGGAACAGCAGCGATTACTGCTAAGATTACAAACAATCAAAGAGAAAAGGCCTTTTGCAAGCATTTCCTATTAAAGCCACAAACATCACACTTTAAAAATAATTATGGTTGTGTTATAGGAACATGATTCATGAATTCTGAATAAATATGAGAGGCCTTAAAGGAAACTGTTTCAAGACCATAGATTTTGTTCAAATCTGATGAAATGTAATATCGTTGCACAGCTGGAGGATAAAATGCAAAGAGGGGGAAAAACCCATCCTGTGTATATGGAAAGAATCGAGTGTGTGTCAGATTGAACTAATGAGCTTTCCCACATCAGTCCTTCCACACGTGCTTGCAAAAATGAACTGGTCTCACTAGTTTTCATTGAGAGAAAACTGCTGAGGAGGAGTTGGTACTTACTTACACCTCACCAATCCTAATTTTGCATTCCAATGGCTGAAAATCGATTTATTTTAAAGGTCTAGATTGCCAGCTGTGAGATGTTTAAATATTTGAGGGCACAGGCATGGAGGCGTTAGGAGGCAGATTTGGGGTGGGGAGACCTTCGTTTGCATTTATTGCACCTCCCCTGTAATAAGGATATTTTTCATACAATGCAGTGAATGTTTACAGCATATAGTTATAGTTTTGTTTCCTTCCAACTATTATGAGAGAAATTGAATCCCTGGAAACATTCACTCGCTCTAAATGGGATGGAAACAATGAAGATGCCGGAAGTTTATGGGTTGGGGGAGGGAACAGCAGTCGGTTGGAAATGTGATGATTTCAAGGATTTTCTGTAAAACAGCATCCTTCTCCTACTCCCAGCCCCCTTGAACTTAGCATCGTCTCTAGGGCCTGGGTCTTTACTGGGGAGGGTGGGCGAGTCCCTGATTTAACACATTTATTCACACTGCATGAGTGACAAGAAGTAGAAATGAGGCCAAATATGGGACCTTACCATAATGGTGCTGGGTCCTTAGCTTTTGGCGGGTCAGGAGCCTCATTGTGTGTCCTTGAGTGGGTTTGTCTGCCCTCTCTGAGTTTCGGTTACTGCATCTGTGAATGGGGTCTGAATGGGTGTCTCCAAGGGACCCTCTAAGTTATGTCTTGTGGCCAAGTTATGTCTTGGCCTCCTCCACTCCCTGCCTGAGTCTAGAAGGGACAGTGGTCTTTCCAGCAAGACAGAGACTCATCTCCCACACCTGGATGAGTCGTCCCAATGCTGAAGATGCCCCTGAGGCTCTGCATGAGCTTTTGGACCACCACTGGTGACAATAAAAGGAGCTCTTGGTTGATTGGGTTATAAGGGTAATGGCATGAGAGGACAGACAGACAGACCTGGGCTCAAATTCTGGCCTGGATATTTCATGCCTGTGTGACCTTGAACAGGCCAACCAACTTTTCCAGCCTCAATTTTGTCTTTAGAAATTCCTCAAAGTGATTTGGGGAGAAGTAAATTAGATGCATTTATACCCAAAGTTCCTATTATAGTGCTTGGTACATGGCAGATGGTAGTTAGCATGAGGTACTATTAAACTATCTATTTTACAGGTGTGCAAACTTTTTCAGGAGGGCAAAACAACTTACCAAGGTCACCCACCCAGGACATGGTGGGTGCCAGAGTCAAATGCAGCATCAGAAACATCAGCAAAGGGAAGCTGCTTAGCTATTTTACCCAATGCAAATCAAATTATGTTAAGGGTTGAAATCGAAAACACAATATTGGAACTACTATCTTGCTTTTCAGATGTGCCAAAAAATGCATCCCCCATAATAAAATTAGTAAAAGATACCTCCTGATGGTTTCTGGCCCGTTAAAGATGCAGGCTCTTCCCTACCCCGCTCCATCTGACCACCCTCCAGCCCAGCACTCAGGGAACAGCTGGGTTTGCCAGGCCTCCTTGATTCACATCTCATTAATATTGAAAGGCCTTCCTGGGGTCCAGACAGCCAATTTCTCATCTCTCATATACTTAAAGCCTGTGGCTCTGATGGGGAACAAAGGTCCAGGCATGAGGTTGTTGCCTCTGCCAGACCTGGCATCCTTCATCCTGCCAGCTCCTATGAGAGTATGGAGTGTGTGGGACTCAGAGTAGCAGATCTCTGCTCCAGGGGGCTCCTTGTTCTTCTGCCTTGTTCTTGCTGTGTGACCTTGACCAAATTATTTAACCTTTCTTGGCCTCATTTTCTACCTCTGTAAAACGGGGGGCTGTTAATACCTTCCTTTCAGGTTAGTTAAAATCAGAAGTGGGTATAGTTTAGTTAAGTCATTTAGTTTAGTTAGACTAGTTAAGTAGGTGTAGGTTAGTTAAGAGGACTAGTTAAGTGAGTATAAGGTAACCAGTTCTACCAGTGCTACTTACGATAGAAGACTGATAAAGTTTTTTTGCTATTGTTAGAATTTGTCATTTAGAGAAGAGAAGCAAAATCATGGAGGCGCTGGGAAAATGCCTGGCGGCTCTCATTTTCTGTGAACATTTTAAGTAGGACAGGGGTGGAATGAATAAGGTGAGGCTCATGTTTCAGGGAAACGGAAATCCAGCCCAGAAGCCCTCAAGTCAGGCCAGCACTGCACGTCTCTGAATTGAACCTGTTTTCCTGGTGACAGAGTCTGAACGACCAACCAGGGACCCCCAGTTGGGTGTCTGGAGGGTGGCTCATGGAAACCTGGGATAGCTGGGGTGCATGGTCTTGAAGGAGGGTGTGGTGTGCAAACTGGAGAAGGACTGAGGGAGGGGCCGTGGGGCTTTGGAGATGGAGAAGGGGCAGGGCCTGATGGGAACATTGCTTTGTGGTGTGAGGGATCATCTCTTCAAAGTCCCCTCAAGGAAACCTTAAATAAAGTTCTCTGTAACAGCTCAGGGCCTCTGGAGTGGATCTGTGCTGCTTCTGGCTGTTTACTGTGCCGAGGTGGCCCTTGAGGGCTGCTGAGTTGTGACTAGAGGTTGTACCTGTGTGACACGTAAACTTGGATCAGTTGTAATTTCACTCCTGCTGCTGGCTTCAATCGACAATGGCCAGAGGTAGCAATGGGAGAGAAAGGCATTTTGAAATTTATGAAATACTCTCTCCAAAATGGAGTAAATGGAAAAGACAGAAAACTCCAACAAGTCGGCAAGGATGCACAGGAACTGGTACCCTGGTACATTGCTGTCTAAGTTGATGTGACCACTTGTGAAAACTGTTTTGCAGCATCTAAAGCTCTGTGACTCCATAATTCAGCTCCTAGGTGTTTACTCAACAGAAACACTGTCATCTGTTCACCAAAAGACATGTAAAAGACTATTCATAGCAGCACTTTTCATAAAAGCACAAAACTAGAAACAACCTAAGTGTCCATCAGCAATAGACTGGATAAACGATTGCAAAATATTCTAACACCACGGAATACTATGCAACCATGAGAATGAATGAGTAGTAACCACATTCAGTAATATGGTGAATCACACAGACACCAGGGTGAATGGAAGAAGCCAGGCACCAACAGAGGTTATTCTGTATGATTCCATTTACATAAATAAAGGATAGGAATAGGCAAAACTAATCTATGGTGATAGAAATCTGATTTCGTGATTACCCTGCTCCGTACGAGAGTGAGGGGCTTCAAGGGGCTTCAGAGATGCTAGGTGTTGTCTCTTCGTTTGGGTGCTGTTTACACAAGTCTGTTTGCTCTGTGAAGATTCATCACTGAGCTGTGCACTTATGACATGTGCACTCTCCGTTGGTGTCCTATGCTTCAATAAAGAGTAAAAAATGTTATCGAGGTATTTGTACAAGTAGTGGGAAGGGAAAGGGAAGCTAGCTAGATCTGGTCATTTGCATCTTGTGTCAATCAGCTCACAAGGGTATCCTGTTCCCCCTGGTAGCGTGCACGACTAGCTCTTTACAGCCTGAGCAATTTATTTAACTTCCTGGGAGGGGAAGAATTATTTTAGCCTCATCATGGATGATCAGCTGTGAAATTGCTCCAGCCAGTGGCTCACCCCCGGGAAACAGTTGGTGTGGGCTTCCTCAGATCCGCTCAGCTCTGCAGACTCCAATCTTCACTCCTATTTCTCCATGGACAGCTTTAGAAAATGTTTGAAAACATGAACGTTTAAAAAAAAATGTGTGTGCACGTGTATGTGTGTTTATGATGCAATGTTGTGGTGCCACAAAGATCTTGATTATGGCATATTTGATGATGTCTGTGGAAAAGTACCTCTGGGCACACACATATGCTTGCACACAGACACATTCCTGCACAAGTATGAGCGTATGTGCATGTAGTGCTCGTGCAGGCGTACACACTTTTTGACACATTAAGTATTGTTCTATAACTCTGGACAAGTCACTTAACCTCTCAGTGCCTCAGTTTCCTCAGTGAAAAGGAGCTAATGATAGCACCTGGCTCTTGGGGTTGTTGTGAGCAACACACACACACACACACGAGATTTTTATTTGTGTTTGTTTGTTTAAAGGCTGCCTCCCTCCTAGACTGTTAGTTTCACAAGAACAGGGACCTGGCAGATAGTAGAAGCTGAGTTAATATCTGGTGAATGAGGGAGAGAGTGAATGACTAACTGAATAGCTCTCACAAATCCACTGGCACACATGCTGACATTTAGACACCTTCAAGGACACATTTGCACAAGTGTTTGTACCTATCTGTAGACTCATTCATTCATGTGTGTGGACGTATACGGGTATATACACATACCCGCACACAGACGTGTCCAGGCCCAGAAATCAGGAGGTAGGGTTAGCTGTAGTTTTGAGACTCTAGACTGAAAGTCAGAACACAGGGTTCTGTTTGTGGCTCCAGGTAACTCTAATGTGTTATGTGACTTTGGATGAGTCTTTCCCCCTCTCCAAGATAAAGGACTCCGAGCTGGGATGTGACAGAACTAGAATATGAACGATGGTCTGTCTGGTCAAAATCTGTGCTTTCAGTGCCTAAAGCCTGGCTGTCCACAGCTGGCTGTCCATGGACCAGTAGCATCACCTGGAGCTTCTTGGAAATGCAGCATCTCAGGCTTTTCCCGCAACCTCCTGAGTCAGAACCTACATTTTAACAAGAATCCCAGGTGATCTGTGTGCATATTACAGATTAAGAAGCATTGCCTATGGTATACTGCCTCTCCCAAGCATTAAGAGGAATTAGGGTCCATGCTCAAAGGGTTCATATGGTGGATGGGGCGCAGGCACATACCCACCCTGAGGACAACTACAGAAAAGCAATCAGAGATCAGGAGAAGAGGCGGCCTGGAGCTGTCTCCTTCAGCCTGTGAGGACAGAATCCATGCAGAAGCTCAGCACCACACAGGAGGAAGCCCAGCCTCTCCTAGTTATCAAGGGGCAGAGTCACACCATCGTAAAGAGTACCAATTCATGCGTAGACTTTTAAATTTAAAAACAATATGTATTAAAAACAATATGTATTAATAATCCAAGTATGGCTTAGCTGGGTGCCTGTAGCTAAAGATCTCGTGAGACTGCAGTCAATGTGTTGATCAAAGCTGTGGTCTCATCCACAGGCTCGACTGAAGGATTTGCTTCCAGGCTCATCTGGGGGTTGTTGGCAGGATTCAGATCCCCTAAGCTAGACTTTTGAGTGGGAATCCTGGCTCTGTCCCTTCCTAGCTCTGTGACTTTCATCAAGTTTCACATTTCTGTGCCCCGATTTCTTCCTCCATGAAGTGGATATAATAATAGCACGAGCCTCATAGAGTTGTCATGAAGACTAATAATTTATGTATGAAAAGTCCATAGAGCAAGGATGCACCTAGCACATGATAAGCGCTATATAAATTCTTGATGTTGTCATTATTTGAACAAAGCTGCAGAGAAGCAGGATAGCACAAGCCAGGCTCACAGAGGGAAATCAATAAACCTTAGGGAGTGGATGATTTCTGGGTCGCAGCCTCCAGATGGGACTTTCAGGAGCGTATTGACAGAACCATGGGGTCCAGTAGGAGGAGCCCATGGTCCATTCTGTTCAGAGCAGGCTTAGATTGCTGGACCCAGTCCTTGGTGCCACCACCTGGGAAGGCAGAAGGGTATCGTGGCAGTCCTAAGGATAAGTGGGTATCACCTTGGGGGACAATGGCCCGAGCAGAGGGTCCAGAGCACCCAAGAGCATGGTGATACAAGAGCATATTGCTGCCCAGCTCAGAGGTGTCTGGGGGCTGTAGTGGACTCACTGCACCTGGTGTCAGGTGACATTGCAGGACCTGGTCCAGGAGGCCTCGGATGCTGGACAGATGCTGGAGCCCCACTCCAAAGGCAACAGGCCTTGGAAGGGTCTGAGCAGGGCAGTATCTCTGGAGCAGTATGGACTTGGGGACTTCCTGGCGCAACCCAGCATCGCAGGACCTTGGCGCACTCACAAAGTTCACTCTCTGAGAACTTCCGTGCCTTCGTCCCCAGGCAGCTGGCTTGGCCTATTTTTAGGCAATGCTACTTCTGTAGTTTTTAAAAGGTAGAAATGGAAAAGAAAAGAAGCTGCAAATAGACATATTTTTTCCCAGAAGCTATTTTAACACAGAAACAACTGGAGAGCCTACTCATCACTTTAAAATGCTTTTAAAATCAGCGCTGCCTCATCTCTGGCTGTGTACCTGCAAGCCAGTGGTGCATACATGAATTAAATATGGTTTCAGAAATTTCTTGATCCAATTCCCTCTTTTCATAAGTTGAGACCCAGAAAGTTTTGGTGACTTTCCCAAGGTCACACAGTCTGTCCCAGGGGGCAGAGATGGGACTCAAACCTTCAAGAGAAGATCATCTTCATGCTGAGGACAGGGAACCACAAGACCCTCCGGGTTCAAGTTAGAATTATTTTATACTAAGCAGCATCTCTTAGGGGGAGGCCACCTCAGACCTTTGTTGACTTCTTAGAGCTTATAGGGAAGGTGGTATAGAGCCTGCCCAGCCCTATGCCATAGCAGCCATCAAGAAATTCATTTGTGCATTCATTTATTCAAAAAATATTTACTGAGAACTACTGACTGCTGGGCAATGCTTTAGGTGCTGGAGGCATAGCTATGAATACAGCAGTTCAAAACCTGTATTCTCATTCATTCATGTATTATTTTATTCAGCAAATGTTTGCTGAGGGCCTACTATTTGCTGTCCTTGGCCCTTGGAATAACCAGTGACCAAACAGTGATTTACATTCTAGTGAAAAGAACAGGTGGTAAATATATTTATTTTTTGTTTATTTTTATTTTTTTTTGTTGTTTATTGGGGTAACACTGATTAATACAATTATATAATTTTCAGGTGTATATTATAATTTGACATCTCTATATTCTATTGTGTGAATAAATATATTTTAAAATCAAGTATATTGCATGTTAGATGGTAGAAGTTCTATGAGGAAGAAAAACCACTTCTAGGACAGAGTTCAGAAACCTATGGCCCATGTGCCAAATCTGGCCCTCTGCTTATTGTTTGTAAATAAAGCTTTATTGGAATACAGCCACATTTGTTAGTTTAAATATTGTCTATGGCTACTTTCATGCTATTAGGCAAAGTTGAACAGACTGTATGACCCACAAAGCCCAAAAGATGTGTTATCTGGACCTTTGTAGAAGAAGTTTGCAGACCTCTCCTCTAAGACATTTAAGGAAAAATGTCAGAGAGGCAGCTGGATGCTCTGCCACTTATTGGAAGAGTGAGCTTCCTATCTGTAAAGTGGGGTACTGCCTGGAGCTCAGGCCACACCCCTCACTCTAATTCCATGGCCCCAAGTTATCCCCAGCCTCGCCACCTTCAGTTCTGCTGGGATCACTTCCTCCTAGAGAAAGAAACCCACTCCTAATTGCTTGTTTTTCCAGAACCCCACCCCCTCTACAGTGTATCAGTTTGGAAAGCTGCCTGAACCTTAGAGTGTCTCAGATAATTTTCTAAGCAATAACATCTGGGCATTATCATGTTTGTTCCAGGTATGGTTTTAGTAAACAAAACTCATGTTAATGTGACTGGCTGTCATTGTTCCATTATAATGCCTCTGTCTGCTCTGATCCAAGCATGTCAGAGTTATCCCAACAATAGGGAGGTGTTATATCCCCTCCCTCCATGCTCGGAGGTTCTACCTTTAAATAAAGGCTTAAAAAGGTGTGACAGTTCCCCTCCCCCATCCCCGGCTCTTCCAGCATCCACATTTAATTTTAACAGTATGGTTTTTTCACTCCTATTTCATTTATATGTGGTATAGCCTTATTTTTTTTTTTTAAGAAGCATTTTTAGTCCAGGAAAATGATAGCCCAACAAGAAGGCATAATTGTCCTGATTTTCAGAAGTACGGCAATACTCCAGATCTGATGCGCTACGAGACATGAATCAGAAAGATTCTATTAAACATCTGTGGGACGGGTGACACAGGGGTATTATCCAAGATGATTAATTTGACTCGGTCATTATGGACACAGACAAGCCCGACAAAATTGCATTTCATTCCCCGCTGAATTCATAAAATCACTGTACACATAATAAGTTACAGTGCGGGGTGCCCTGCTCCACTTGCCAGGGCTTCAGGTTCGGAGACAGTATCATTTTCCTTGTTTTGAGAACAGAGTCAGGAAATACTGAACTGAACAATGGTCCTTTAGCTGAGATGTTCTTAGGACGTGTGGATTTTATGTGTTCAAAGGATAAAATGGTAGAGCGGCCATATCACTTATTGTCCAAACCAGGATGGTTTTAGAGTGAGAGAGGACCTATTAAAAATTCCCACGGGATAAGAGGCATACACCAGGACTGTCCTGGGCTGGTCATTAATGTGTGTGTCGGGAGGGGCACGGATAGTGGCAGCGCACAAGTTGGCTTCAGATAGTCAGGGCTTCTGGTCCGTGTTTCCATAAATGCTATTCGTGTGACTTTGGATAAGTCATTTTGCCTTTTTGAACCTCAGTTTCCAAAATGAAAAAGAGGTTTAATGCTCGTTCTACGTATTGCCTGAGGTCTGTTTTTCCCTCCTTGGGTATAGGGTAGGGGATGGTGTTGACTTTCTGATCATGTGTTTTCACATCTGTTTCCTTACGTAATTCTCTCAGCTGTTAGGTGGAGTTTCCTAGAGAAGGGCACTCAAGAGTAAGCCGTGGGCATAAATTGCCAAAGGTCCCTCAGCAAGTAAGTGGTGGGACTGGAATTCCCCCAGGTCAGTCGAACTCCAAAGCCAACATTCTGCAGATGAAAAAAACCTGGTACTCCCTGATTATGAATTCTAAGAATATTTAAGCTTTTTTTGGGAAAATATTTGAAATATGTAAAATCATCTGGAACTCCAAGGTCCTGTGTCATCATAAGGTGTGGCTGTTGTCACTCTGGGCCCCACAAGGTCCAAAAAAGCAGAGGGCCATTTCATGTTCCTTCCTCCCTGGCTGATGGCCTTGGAAATCTGTCATGGGGGAGGGGATGGCCTGCCGTGGCTCCCTCCACTGCCATTTCCTCTGCTGCTGCGGGAGACTCTAGGCTCAGGACCTGGCAAAGTGGGGTTCATCGAGTAGGGGCAAACATTTTGCTGACTAGCAGTGTTGATGGCCTGCCATCCGTGCTCACTGCTGTAGCAGATCGTCCCATGCTGGGTCTTTCCCATGAGACTCATTGAGCTGGGGATTCACACTGCAGCTCACCTCTTGGGACCTGCTGTGTAGCTAGTATACCTGTTGATGCTCCTGCTGCTGCTGAGGTCCCTCTGCCCTCTCAGGCTGCTATCCTGGGTGGAACTTTTTAGATGCCTTCAGCTGGCTGCCTCCCTTCGCTTTCACTTGCCCTCAGGAACTCACACACCCTTGCTTTGCCAACCCACATATGTTCAGATCGCTATCACTATCTCTGTCTCTGTCTCTGTCTCTCTTTCTCTCTCATTCTCTCAATCTCTACTGGCCCTGCCATTTCAGGCAGCTCCAGCTACCTGCCCATCTTCCAAAATCTTCCAGTGACAGTGTCCTCCTAAGCCTCTCAATTATGGCCACACAGTTGGGTCCTCCTGAGAACCCTTACCCGCTGGGCTTCACCAAGGAGTGAGGTGCCACTTCCTGTTTTGTGCTGCACTCCAAGTCCCAGCAAGCTGTGCTGCTACTGGAGCCTTTCTCACCTGATGGTGGCAGGTCAGAAAGGGAGAAAAGTCCAGTCACTCTCTATTATAGTTCCCTCTCAGTGGATCTTCTACCTTTCTCTTATACAGCGTTGGAGTGGGTGATGGAAATGGGTAGTTCAAGTGTCATTTGGAGAACCTTGTGGTAATAATTAACTGGGATAAAGTAGGAAACCATCAAATAAAGAAAGATACACTTCCCTCAAAAGATATGATAGTCATTAATTTGTGAATATTCAGACAACCTAGGTCTGAACTATATTAAGCCAAAAAAAAAAAAAAAAGGACAGAACTATAAGAAGAAATTGATAAAATCACAAACGTGGTAAAATTTTTAACATAAATTTTTACATAATTCTCTCTCAGAAATCAATGGATTAAGCAGAAAAAGAAAACACAAAGTTATTTAGAAGATTTAAACAACAGAATTAAGCTGGAAATAATAAATATTTATGCAAATTATCCTTATGCTGTGTTACATAGGAATTCTCGATGACTTTCAAAGACTCGGTATATTTTTCATTCCTTTTTGGATATCTTTTTTCCTTGTCACTAGTTTACTATTTTGTTAGCCTTTTCAAAAAACAAAAACAAAACAAAACAAAAAACCCATCTTTTCTTTTTATTATCTGAAATTTATTTTCTCTTTTATTACTCTTCTACTGACTTTTGGTTTATTTTGTTATTCTATTTCTGGCTTCTGCAGTTGAGTGCTGAGTTCATTTATTTTGTATTTGTTGTCTTCTAATAAATGTGTTTAGGTAAAAAGTTATAAATTTTCCATTGTTCACCTCTCACAGGTTTTGCCAGGCAGTGTTTTCATTGTCTGTAATTTCAATTGTGTTTTTCTCTTTAACCCAAAAGTTATTTAGCAGGTTGCTCTTAAAGCATCTAAGTATTTGGGAGTGTCTGCCTCTCTCCATTTTTTTCCTGCTCTTTATTTCTTTAAATTTTTGTTTAAAATTAGGATCATGCATTTAGATCCTAGAGTGTGGTCTATATCATTTCTACCTTTTGAAAAGCTTGAGATTATTTGTATAGCTAGCATATGGTCATGTGTTATAAGTGTTTCATAGACATTTGAAAATAATACGTATTCTTTAAATGTTGGGACACATTAAGAGGGTAAATTGTGTTATTCAACTCTTCTATCCTTTCTCAATTTTATCTGGTTGATTTGTCCAGTTTCGCAGAGATATATTAGTGTCTCATTATGTTTATGGTTTCATTAAATTCTTTTTGTACTTCTAACAGTTTTTTACATTTTATATTTCTGTGGTTTATCAATCTACATAAAAGTTTATGTTTGTCATTTCTTCTTAGTGGATTGTATAATTTATCAACTTAAGTATTCCTCTTGGTCTCTTTAATGCTTTTTGCCCTGAATTCTACTTAATTTGTTATTAATTTTACCACTTCTGCTTTTTTATTTGCTGGATATATTTGCTTATTTTTAACCTTCCATGTCATTTTAATTTAGGCATGACTATTATAAATGTCATATGCTAGATTTATTTATTTTAATCAAAATATTAATTTTTATCTTTTAATAAGGAAATCGAGATCATTAATATTTATCGTGATTATTAATGTTTACTCAGTACTGTCATTTTATGAAGGTTCTTTATTATCATGTTTCAGAGTACATTTCTATTTTTTTCTTTTTAGATTTCTATTAGATTGATCAGGGTCTATTTTTTTCCCCTCTTTTTCTTTTGTTCCTCCAATGATGTAGAATTTCTGCTTTTTCTTAAAATTATAATAAATAGCTAATAAACAAGTTCAGCAAAGTTTCAGAATGTAAGATCAATACACAAAAGTCAGTTTTGTTTCTGTACATCAGCACGGACCAATTGAAAAAGGAAACAAAGAAAACGGTTCCATATATTATAGCACCCAAAAGAATAAAATATGTAGGAATAAATCTAAGGAGGTGAAAGACTTGAACACTAAAAACCACAAAACATTACTGAAATAAATTAAAGAAGACCTAAATAAATAGAAAGACATCTGTGTTTGTGGCTTGGAAGATTTACTATTGGTAATACTACCCAAGTGGTCTACAGATTCAGTGCAATTCTTATCAAACTTCCAGCAGCCTATTTTGGGAATAGGCTGATCCTCAAATTTATATGAAATTGTAAAGAGCCCTGAATAGCAACAACAATCTTGAAAAAGAAGTACAAATTTGGATGGATCATACTTTAGAATTTCTACAGAGCTACAGTAGTCAAAACAGTGTGGTAATGGCATAAGGATAGACATTTAGAACAAGGGAATAGAATTAAGAGTTCAGAAATAAACCCCTACATCTATGGCCAATTAATTTTCAACAAGGGTGCCAAGACCATTCAATGGCGGAAGGAAGAGTCTCTTCATCCAACAGTACTGGGACAACTGGATAGCCTGCAAAATAATGAAGTTGGACACTACCTCATGCCATATACAAAAGTTAATTCAGAATGGATTAATGATCTAAGTCTCAGAGCTAAAACCATAAAATTCTTAGAAGAAAACATTGAGGCAATTCCTCATGACCTTGGATTTGACTATGAATCTTAGATATGACATCAAAATCATGAGCAACAACAAAAAAATAGACTGGACTTCATCAGAACTAAAAACTTTTGTGCATCAAGAAAGTAAAAAGACAGCCTATGGAACAGGAGACAAATATAAAGGGTCTAATACCTAGAATATATAAATAATTCTTACAACAACAAAAAGACAAACAACCCAATTTGAAAATGGGAAAAAGACTTGAATAGATATTTCTCCAAAGGAGATATACAGATGGCCAAGAAACATGAGAAGAAGCTCAACATAATTATTCATTAGGGAAATACAAATCAAAATTTCACACCCACCAGGATGGCTATAATGAAAACAATGAATCCTAAGGGTTGGCTGTGAGGATGTAGAGACATTGGAACCCTCATACATTGCTGGTGGGAATGTAAAACATGTAGCCATTGTGGAAAAGTTTAACAGTTCCTCCAAAAGTTAAACATACAATTACCATATGACCCAGCAATTCCACTCCTAGTTATATACCCAAAAGAACTGAAAACAGAGACTCAAACAAATATATGTACATACTTGTTCAAAGCAGCATTATTTGCAATAGCCAAAAGATGGAAACAGCTCAAGTGTCCATAAATGGATGAATGGATAAACAAATTGTGGTATATACATACAATGGAATATTATATGTCCATATAAAGGAATGAAGTATTGATTGAAAGATGAACTTTGAAAACATTATGCTAGTACCAGAAGCCAGGCACAAAAGGTCACATATTCTAAGGTTTCATCTATATCCAGAATAGGTAAACTATCCAGAGGAGTTCTATCCACAGAGACAGATTGCAGATTGGTGATTACCAGGGCTTGGGGGACTAGGGGAACAGGGAGCAATGGCTTAATGGGTATGAAGTTTCCTTTAGGTTGACAAAAATGTTTTGGAATTAGAAAGAGGTGGTGGTTGTAAAACATTGTGAATGTACTCGATGCCACTAAAATGTTTATTTAAAAATGGTAAAATTTAAGTTATGTAAATTTTACCTTAATAAAGTTAAAGAAACTATGATACATATATTTAGGCTTACATGTTCCTTGCAACATAAATGATCAGGATCTGTAATTTTCTGTTTAGGAAAAACACAACTTCTAGCTAAAATCCTCTAGATTTTTATTTTGTGATTATTATTAATTTTATAATCCTATGCCTCTTCTATTTTAGGACTCCTTATAAAATCATCACATTAAGTTCTGTAGCCACTTTATGAACAGCTATTTTGAATTAATATAAATTGTAGTGTTTTTTCAGCTCACCACTCCTAGAATCACTTTCCTGGGTTCACTTTTCATTCTCTAGGTCCAAGCTTTGAGTATTTGTTTCAGAAAGGATTATTTAAAATATATTTACTTCCTGTGGTTGGCTTTTTGATTCATTTGTCATGTTATTTTATGGTGGTGAGCAAATGAGTTTATTCTGATAATTCCACAGAACCTAAGCTTATCTCTGCAACAGGGTTCTGGCCCATTGGATGTTCTTAGATTCCTTCCACCCCATGCCCTCCTCAAGAAACAGAAGCTTCCCCTTTGCCCTATCTGGAAGAGTCATCACCTTCAATATTTTAAGACCCTTCCCACTAGGAATTCTAGGACAATGTTTACCCTTCTCTGACTCAAGGGAAAAACCACAGGTCATTTGAATCACTCTAGCATTCTTCTCTTCCTGGAACTGGTCCAGAAAAAACTGACAGCCTCCTTCCGGATGCCTCTACAACCACAGCCACACCACTTTGCTCTGAATTTTCATCCCTTAGTTGATTTGGGAAGAGAGGCACAAATGGAGGGATTGAGGAACAAGGTAATTCTAGCAGTCTCGTAACCCATCTCTGCATGATACGGGAGCCCTACCTCTCCGTGTGTTGCTCAGCCCCGACCTCCTGGCCCTGCTGTTTGCCTCAATGCCTCTCCAGCCCCCAACTCACTCCCTGCAAAGAACAGTCACAGTTTATCATGTACCAGTCTTATGAAGCAAGGAATGTTGGACTGACTCAAACAACCTGTGTCTTACCCTTGGGTCAGAGCCAAGAGTAAGCCTTCTCCTAGAAGGGGAATATTCCTGGTTTGCCAGTCCATTTATTTGCTTTCTGCTATTTCTTCAGGCATTTTGTGAGTAGATCAGATCATTTGTTCATTCATTCATTCATTCATTCAGCAACTACTTTTTGAGCACTCGTTTCATGCCAGACACAGTTGAAGAAATGGGATACAATAGTGAACAAACCAGATGACAATCTTTTTCTTGGAGCTGATATTCTAGTGGGGTGAGACAGATAGTAATTAATAAACACAATGAACTGACAACATATATAGGCTGTTAGAAGGTGATCAGTGGCAAAAGGAAACTATAAAGTATGGCCGATGGTTTATGACTTTAAATCGAGTGGTGAGGTCAGACGTCATTGAGAAGGGGATGTTCGAGGCAAGACGTGAGGGGGTGAAGGAATCAGTTGAGAGGAGTGTGTTCTGGAGAGAGGGAGCAGCCAGTGCAAAGGCTGTGAGGCAGAAGCAGGCCTACGATGGCCAGAGTGACATGAACAAGAATAGTAGGAGATGATGTCAGGGAGGTAAAAGGGACAGAGGTGAGAGTGGGGGATCTGGACCAGGTAGCCATTGTAAGGGCCCTGTTCTCCCGCTGAGTGAGAAGAGACCACTGGAGGGTGGCGAGCTGAGGAGTGACATAATCTTACATTGTCTCAGGATAATACCCTGAGTAAGAACAGACACGGTGGAGGTAGGAGATTACTGCAGTCATCCAGGATACAGAGGATGATGGCTTGGACCATAGTGGTCACTTCTTGTATTCATTCTGAAGGTGGAGCCAATAGGATTTCCTGATGGATTTGGTGTAGGATGTCAGAGAAAAAGAGGAGTCGAGGATAGCGCTGAGGCATTTGGCCTAAGCAGCTGGACTTGCTATTAGTTGAGGAGAAGATCATGGATGGACAGGTTCTCTCTGGGACATGTTAAGTGTGAGATGTCTCTTAGAATCCAAATAAGGGTTTCAAATAACAATGGGCTATATGAACCTGCAGTTCAGGGGAGAGGTCAGGACTGGAGATATGAGCCAGGGGTCAGCAGAAGGTGTTTGCAGAAGAAGGGTAGAGCCTGAGCTCTGTGTCATGTCATCATTCATTGGTTAGGGAAAAGAATGGGAACTGGCAAAGGATGTGGAGAAGAAACTGCCTGTGGTTTAGCAAGATCAAAATCTGGGATGTCCCAGAAGCAAGTGAAGAGATTTGTTCCCAAGAGAAGGGGGGTGGCCAACTATGTCAAATGCTGCTGAGAAGGTCACAGTGGTCAGGTGGCCACTGACATCTATCTGACCGTTGGATTTAGTAACAGGTTATTGGTGGACGGTGGGATAAAATGTGATCCGAGTGGGTTTAAGAGAGAATGGGTAGAAAGGAAGAGACAACTCTTTCCAGAAGTTTCCCTATAAGGTTTCGCTAATACTTCAGCTTCTAGGGCTCTTACAACTTGGCATCTCCTTCTACATTCTCATGTGGACACTGGTGCCAGAGAACAAATTAGGCACCATTGAGTGCCCGTCTCTTACTTAGGGGGAGTGAGAAATAAGAATCTCAAAGAGGCCTCAGACCCAGTGTGGGAAAATGCTGGATTCAGAGTCACAAGACCTGAGTTTGAATCCCACCCAAGACTTACTAGCTATATGATGCCTCTACTCTCTAAACTTCATCTACTTAGTCTACAAAAATAGTTACTACTTTGCAAAACTCATGGAGATTAAATGGAGAATGTGTGTGGAAAAGCCTGGTCCAGTGCCTGGCACACAGTTGGTGCTCAGTATGAATAAGTAGCAAGATGGGTTGGTGTTCAGATGTCATGCATTTAAGATTTGATTGCATTCAAAAGAGGTACGTGTTTGCATGTTTAGTTATTTTTAAGTGTGCTAATTGCCTCTTTAAATGAATTGTCATAATTGTGTTATTCCAATATTTTGATATGACATATGCTTATTTTTGCAAAAGGCTTCTGGTTGATTGGGCTGGTTCCAGTGTGTTGAGGTTTTGATTTTTAAGTGAAAGGAATGGACTCGTATAGTCATTGAGTGTTCACTGGGCACATGCTATATGCCAACACCTGTTCTGGGTACACTGCTGGGCAGAGAGGAAGGTGGTGGTTGACAGATAACAATAGATGACATAGGTGACTGAGGAACTTATAGTCTGGAGGGACAGATAGGGAAACACCTAGGTGTGTCTTAACCTAAAGCCTGACACATCCACCCATTTCATGTGATCTTTCATTGTATTCTAAGTACCTACTATATGCCAGGCACTGGTGACAAGACAGCCTTAACTCCTGCCCTCATAGAGCCTGGGGGTCTGGGGGAAGGGGACACAAGCAGAAGGTAATGATACTATGGGGAAGCACATACAAGGGGCTGCAGAGGGAGAATGAGGGGAGGGGAGTCTCGCCGTAGCACAGGCAAGGGGCTGGGAGAGGCTTCCTGGGACTCTGCTTTCTGGGGAGATATGATGCCTGTGGCTGAGTCCCATCTAAAGGCCCCCAGCCCCCAGCCCATCTTGTGGTCAGGCTGAAGACAGACATCTGCCCATGGTGTACAGACCTATGTTATGAGGAGTTAAGAATATTCGCAGTGGGGAAAATGAGTGAGGATGCTGAGAGCATGAGCTGCTGTTTACTCGCTCTGTGTTCTTGGGGAAGTTCTTTAATGTCTCTGAGACTCCAGGCAAGGACAACAATGTGACAGCAATAACAACTGACAACTGAGTGGGCTGACTCTGCCAGACAGAATCCTGAGCAATTTGCATGTATTGATTCATTTATCCTTTATAGCAGCTCTGGGGTATGTGTACTGTTATTACCCTTTTTTCACATGTGAAGAAACTGAGGCACAGAGAGGTTAAGGAACATGCCAGAGGTCACATGGCTCATAGGTAGAAGAGGCAGAATTCAAACTCAGGCTCTCTGGCTCTTAACTGCTTGGACCATACTGCATCCTGAACGAGAGGAACAGTAACACCCACATCCAGGGCAGCTGCAAAGATTGAATGAGATACTGAGATGGGTGTTTGTGCTGTCTGCCCCAGGACCTGGCTCATGCATGCATTCAACTAATTATTTTTGAGCTCTTCCTTTGTGTCGCATTCTAGAAAACAAGACATACAGGGACTGTTCTGGCAGAACTCATTAAACATTAAACAAATACTTGTACAAGAAGTTAGTTAACTGCAAGGTCAATGAGTGCTTCAAGGAGAAACGCTTCCAAGGAGGAATGCAGGGCCATCTAGGGGTGTGTAATGGGATCTGATCTATTCTGGAGGGTATCAAGGGAGACATTTAAACCAAACCTGTCGCTGAGGGATTAGTAGGATTGAGCCAGATGAAGGGAGAGTATGTGGGAGGCAGAGCATTCCATCAGAGGGACCGCGCACCATTTCTATTCAGCATTGTATTGAAGCATCAGAGTGACAAGGATGAAAAAATGAACAAATAAGGATTGGAAAGGAAGGTGTCTAGTATGGCTGCTAGCTCCTGCTCCTGGGGGTATGTTTTATACTGTTTACCAAAATGAGAAAGACCAGGAGAAGACCTGGTAGTGCTGGGTGTTGGGAGCATATAAGAGAAAGTCATTCAACCGCCCTGAAAAGCCACCAGGTGGGGCATTGGGATACGTCAGCTCTCTTCCCAACTCTTATATTACCTCGGATGAGCCCCCTTCCTTCTTGGTTCTGAGTAGTTCTCCCACCAGTAAGAAGGGTGGATGTGGGAAGATGGACTCGTGGTGGACTGTGGTGGCCAGATCTGGTGGGAAAACAGAGAACGGGTGAACAGGAACTGGCCCCACTCTCCGGGGGCGGGGGGCGGGTGTTTGGGTGCAGATCCTCTAGTGGGAGGAAGCATCATCTGAGGATGGAGCAGGAGGCTGACCAGGTCTCGGAGCCATGTTAGTCGTCTGCCTTGCAAAGGGTTCATCCCTTCTTTTCTTGGCCAGGTGGTTGCCATCACTATCGTTGTTGCTATTGGAGCTGCTCTATGTTCTGCAACGGTAAGACCCTGACCTCTGACCTCTGACAGCATGCCCTTTGATGTTACAGACCTACAGCAGCCAGAGCGAGAGCAACGAAGACTATGAGATCCCCCCAATAACACCTCCCAACCTCCCAGAACCATCCCTCCTGCATCTGGGGGACCACGAAGCCAGCTACCATTCGCTGTGCCACAGCCTCACTCCCAACGGACTCCTGCCTGCCTACTCCTACCAGGCCATGGACCTCCCGGCCATCATGGTGTCCAACATGCTGGCTCAGGACAGCCATCTGCTGTCAGGCCAGCTGCCCACGGTGAGTCCTTGTCACCTGCCATGGTTCCTGCCAGTTAAAGCAGGGATGCAGGGGAGAAGAATGCTAATGCCTCGCATCCAGCTTCTGGGCTGGGATGCTTGCATGGGGGTCTGCAGAATACGGGGGGTGGGCATGGAGGGAAATGTATGTCTTCACACTGCTTACTTCCAGAGCTCTGTTTATAATAGCTTGGTATTATTTTTGTTTTAATATTATTTATTTTTAATAGTGTAACCTCATCTTTATTTTTATTTTTAGCAGCTTAATTAAAAGCTAATTCATTTGCCATACAATTCACTCATTTAAAACTGTACAATTTAGCTTCTATAGTGTATTCACAGAGTTGCGTGACCATCAATATAATTTATTTTAGAACATTTTCATCACCCCAAAAAGAAACTCTGTACCCATTAACCATCATCCTTGCCTCCCAATCCTTAGCTCTAGGCAACACTAATCTACTCTCTGTCTCTATATATTTGCCTATTCTGAACATTTCATATAAATAGAATCATATTATTTTTTAAATACTAGGTCTTGTTTAAGCTACTGGGGGATAAGGTGATTATTACGTTAAAGTAAGGGTAGGCAGAAATTTGGCAGGCAGGCAAGGATAGGAAAGGGAACAGCATATACAAAAGCAGAAGGCAGGAGGCCCATGTCAGGCTTGGAAATGGCATGTAGTTTATTCTTTTTATTGGGCTGGAGAGTAAGGACCTGGAGCCAAGGAGGAAGAGAGGAGATGAAAGACCTGGCAGGGCCTGGATCATAAGGGTCCTAAATCCTGTGTTAAAGAGATGTGTGATTTTTTAGCATAAATGGCTGATTTGATCAATCAAGACCTGTAAAAAACAGGTAGGGCTTTTTTTTTTTTGTATAACAGAAAAAGCTCTTTAAGAGAATTTTAGTTTGTCTCCTGAATAATTGTGATTTATTTTTGCTTTTTTTCTTCACAGTTGCTATATAGTAGTCAACATTCTAAGTTCATTCCTAAGTGACAGGACCCAAATTGGAACTAGCTTAAGCAAAAAGGGCTGAAATGTACAGTGGTGGACAAAGGTTTTCAGAAATGGTTGAATCCGGGAAGTCCAGCAGTGTCATTAGGGCCCTGTTCCACCCCACTGCCACACAGCAGGCACGATGGCTGCTGGCAGCTAATGTCTCCCCTGACATCTCTGGCAGGTGGCAGTGTGGGTCTTCCAGGAAGGACCATGATAGAGCACGGTTGGACCAGCCGCTGTGTCTAGGAAGAATCAGTCCTCAATTGTGTCATCTTGGGTCACAGACACACCTGTGGCGGGGAGGAAGTGCCACTTAGTGGATTTCCTGTGAGGATCGCCTGGTATTGGGTAGATCGTGCTGACTTCTGCAGACGCTGCTCAGAGACCACATCCCAGTTCTAGCAGCCACCTGGGACCTTCAGGCATACAGTTTATATTCCGATAATCTTGACTAGTTTATTTATTGTTTACTCTTATCACCGCAAAATTTCCATGCTTAAAAAAAATGATATACTCTATGTGTTTTCATCACTTTTTTTTTTTGGTAGCTAGGTGAGAAATAAAAGGAGAGAAGGGGAGATGGGGAGGAAGTCAACTCAAGACCCACATTTTATGCTGCTCAGGGTCTGACTAAAGAGCTCAGTGGAAACTGATGCCTTCTTTCCTGAGGAATGCTTTGCTTTGGGCCCATCGATAGTGTGGGTCCTTAGCTTCCTCCTCCTCTCTCTAGGAGGCACCACGGCCATACAGTTTTAATTCCACTGTGTTAGAATGCTTGTATCGTAGCTGCTTGCCCGGCTGATTGCTTAACGAAAGCTTCACCACTCCAGACTGTCCCAATCTGGGGTTTCACGCTAGCACAAGCCAAGGCAGGGCCATGAATGCAGAGGTGAGCATGGCTGCGGTTCTGGGCCGCAGTGTCACTGGGCTTTGGCGCTGGCGATCAGGTTTGACCGTGTGGCATAGTGGTTGTGTGTGGGCTCTGGCGTCCCACAGGCCTGCAATAGAGCTTGGCTCCACTTCTTGGAATCGTAACAGTACCCACCTTCAGGTTGTGGTGAAGTACATCTGAGGTAATGTATGTAAAGTCTTAGCAAATGCCTGGCATAGTGTAAACAACTGGGGAATATTTGCTATTGTTATTATTAGCAATAAAAATGAATCCGCCTTAAAGCCAAATGGCAGTGTTTTCCAGTAAGTCTCATTTAGCTGAAGGAATGGACAGCAGAGGCTCTCAGGTACCTTTTTAGGGCCACCTGGTTATACTAGCTCTGATAATTACAAAGGATGCTATCTGTTTATCAAAGATGACCCCTGATCATTCTGCCTAGGAAATGCTTTTCTTGGCCTCGATCCAAATAGGCACTTTGCAGTCATTTTCCAGATTTCTTGAAAAACGAGCTCATGTTAAAGATGCTTCACAAATTCAGATAGCTTTAATTCTTCCATTAGACAGAGTTTTCAAGGGTCCGCTGAGTTTCATATTCCCTTGTTATATAATGAAAGGTAAGCCAAACCATTTTACCCAAGGAAGGGCTACTGGACCCACTGGGAAACCAGATAAGAACGTGGTCATTCATTAGAACTATTTGGCAAAGAGAGACAAAGCACCCTTAAGAACAACTTTTAAAAATTTGTCCAAGCTACAGGGTGCAGATGTGTTGTATGTGCGTTTTTGAATGTGCACACTATGTGAGTGTTGTTGGAATGTGTGTCATCACCTGTTAGGTACCAAGCACCGTGCAGAGGGCTTTACAAATGATATCTCACATAATGCTCTCCAAAACTGAGTGTGGCAAGTATTACTGTAATGAGAAATGGAGTCTCAGAGCAGGTAGGTGACTACATAGTTTCCTGTGGTTGCTCTAAAAAATTGCCACAAACCTCATGGCTTAAAACAACCAGAAATTGACTCTCTCACAGCTCTGCAGGCTAGAAGTTGAAATCAGTATCACTGGGCCCACCCAGCTCAAGGTGTCAGGAGTGGTGAGCTTCTTCCGGAAGCTCTAGGGAGAATCGGTCCTTGCTGCTTCTAGCTTCTAGGGGTTGCCAGCAGTCCTTGGCTTGTGGCTGCATCATTCTAATCTCTGCCTGTCTTCATGTTGCCTTCTCATCGATCAGTGAAAGCTCCCTCTGCCTTTCTTGTAAGGATGCTTATGATGGTATTTAGAGCATTTGGGGATAATTTAGGATAATGTCCCCATTTAAAGAGCCTTAACTTAAATGACACCTGCAAAAACTTTTCCTCCCTCAAATACAGTAACATTTATGGGCTCCAGGGATATTATTAGGGGGCCATGTTTCAAACTAGCACAGTGATCAACTGTGAGCAGCCTTTATGAAGCACCTGCTGGGTACCAGGTATTGTTCTGAGGCCTGGCTCCACTAGATGCCCTTGAAGAACTCCCATTGCAGGTGGAGAGACAGTGAAGACTTTGTTTCTTAAAATGTAGTAAATGCTCTGATAAAATCAGTGTTGGCTGCTATGTGCACCCAGAAGAGGCACCTTTAGGAAGTGATGGCCTTGCCCATATTAGGTTCTATAAGTACATTATGAATGAAGGAATGCCACATGGCTATTAAACATCAAAACCAGAATTCGAGCCCAGCCATGTCCCCTACCATGCACCGCTTGGTTTTATCAGGTGCTCAAGGGCTGGAGCAGCTGTGCTGCAGGGCCACAGGTAGTACAGAGCTGCCTGATGGCCAGGATACCATGGATGCTGTATGGACAGACCAAGATGCATAAGGATATCGTCCCTGGAGAGGTGGGTAAGGCCAAGGCATATGACAGTCATCTCATTAATGCCAAGCCCACATGGCTCTGATCCCAGAGGCCACCAATCCCTTCTGGTTCCCTGTCCCAGCCTGTGGGGCCACCTGACATGCCCTGGAGTTGGCCCTTCTGCTTTAAAGGTATGGCTGCTGGCAGGAATCCTGTGCAGTAGTGGGATTGGGCCCCTTTTGTGAAATTAAATATGCTTAAGGCTTCTCCCCCGACTTCGGCGTCTTAACTGATTAAACATTCATTTCCAAGACAAAAAGAGTCAATTTAGTATGAAAGATATATTTTGCTGGTTTAATTTAAAGCACTGCACCTCCATCTGACCCCTATTTTCATAACTCAATAATTTTATCCTGTGTTGATTGTCTCATTTTGAGAGAGATATTGTATGTATAAATCAGCTTCTAAAATACCCAAAGAAACTAGAAGAGTGGAATTTATTAAGCAGCCTCTGGTAAGTCTGAAATAATTTATTTCGGAGTCATCCTTGGGAAATATTCGAGCTTATAGTCCTGGTTTACCACAGAGCAATTCTCCTGGGAAGAGGGCAAAGCTCGATGCTCTCAAACCAGTTCCTAGAGAACCTACACCTTTGGCAAAACCAGAGAAACTCCTGGGAGAGCCTCGTATAGGTGAGGACAGACGGGGCCTGATGGGAAATACACCATCCATGGGTTCTGGTGATTCAGAGAATATGGGGTTTTCCTAGGCCAAGCCCTGTGGGTCCCTGGGGCTGTGTGGTCCAGCCTCCAGCCTTAGCACAGGGCTCCTACACAGCAGTCATGCAAACATTCTCCTTCAGCGTTGATTCTTGCTTGCTTTCTCAGGGACCTTGGACAAGTCCCTTCTCACCCAGCCTCAGTTTTCCCAGCTCTAGCGAACTCACAGATAGGAAAATGAAAATAATGGCTTTGTCAGCTGACACACTGGATGAGCGTATGGGTTTGAGGTTAGGTAGACCCTCCACTCCTGCTATCACACATACCACTGGCCTGGGGGCTCAGATCTTATTACCATGGATCAAAATCCTGAGTGTTAGACTGGTAATTTTAGATCTTTTGTGCTCTAAGTGTCTGTCTCAAAGCATCTCACCAGGAATGATCCTTCCCCCAACATAGAGCTAGGGGGCTATGGCTCAGGGACCCCCCATGTCAAGTGAAGGGCCTTTCCAGGCTAGTATCTTGGGGTAGGCTATTGGGGAGGGGGCTGAGCAGTACCTTAGCTGCCACTTCACCCCTTGTTTTAGAGTTGGTTTCCATGAGACAGCCGGTAGCCCTGGGTAAGGGTTGGGAGCCTTGGGGCATGGCTCAGAGCTTAGGGGCAGGGCCTGTGTATTGACTCTGGGCAGGCCTTAATATCCCCCCAACACCTACCCCCTTCTCTCCCTGTTCTCTGCTTTTCTCCTCTGATTTCTTCTCCCTTCTTCCTTCCCCTGCCTCATCCCTCTTCTCCTCACCCCCAGGAGACTTGGTCTATCTCTGTTCGATTCTCAAATATTGAGATTCAAGGGACCCCCCTCCTAAGTCTGAGGTAAAGATACCAAAGACCTCCAAGTCTTAGGGGGGCAGTAGGGACCCCCCAGTCCAACCTATTTATTTTATAGTTTTTAATGTATAAATGTTTTTGTTGTTTTTCTGATTAAGTCAGTTAGTAGTTCTTTTGACCTGGGTCAGCAAGGTAGTTCTTTTGACCTGGATTGGCTTAGCCCATAACTGGGGTCACCTCACAGCTTATCTGGTGCTCCATGGTCTAGGATGGCCTCGTTCACGTTTCGGCAGTTGGCCCAATGTCAGCTGGGGCCAATGGGGGTGACTTGGCCACATGTCTGTCATTGTATGGGCCTGTTCACATGGCTGTGGCCATAGGGTTTCCAAGAGCATCCATAAAGAGTAGACCCCAACGTGCAAGCACTTTTCAAACCTCTACTTGCATCGCATTTGCTAATGTCCCATTGGCCAAGTCACATGGCCAAACCCAGATGAAGGGAGAAGTGGCAGAGTCACATTGTCAAAGGGTGTGGCAGGGAGGGCAGAAATTTGTGGCCCTTTTGTAATCTATTGTGATAGTTTGGGGTTTGAGTATTTTTGACATATAGCAATACATAGTTAGGAATATCAGCTCTGGGGTTAGGCTGATCTAAATTCAAAACCAGTTCCATCATGTGTTACCTTCTGCCTTGTGACTTACAGCAAGGGGTTAATTGCCCCCGAGCCTCAGTATCTTCATCTGTAAAATGGAGCTGATATTATTCGTCTCATAGGAACTTATGAAGATTCAATGATCAGATGTAGGAAAAGTACTCAGCCCAGTGCCTGGCACACAGTAGGCATTCAATAAATGTAAGCTACTCTATTAATTTATTCATTTTACTGATGGGTTTTGGGTGGCTTCAGCCACATATCTATGTTTGTTCAGACTGACCTGCTGGGAGTTGGCTTTTCTGGGGCAGTGTGGTCAAGCTGGCTCACCAACAGGGACTGGTGCAAGAGATGGGTGTCAGAAGTGGATTAGACACCAAGATGGCTGGGAGTAGGGAGAGGTCCCCATCTGGGAGTGAGTAGGTAGGGGGAGGGCATATTAATTATACCAGGACCTCAGTCAGGGCCTAGAGTTTGAGAGTAATATCAAAGTGACAGTTCCTCCATTTGCCAAGAAAGAGAGGGTCCCAAAGCCAACTCTTGGCTGCATGAACAGGCTTCTACCCTTCTGGTAAGAGTAGGGGTCTACAGAATACTTCCAGCCTGGGCTTTTCCTGGGTGCCATGGTTTTGTCTAATTTCTGGGAGTGGAAGTGGGGTGCTAATCTCCCAAATGGGCCTCTGAGGATCCCAAATGGGGGTAACCAGAGGCCCAGAAGTTTCTTTATATTCAGAAGAGTCTAGATGAAAGTCCCTCCCCCTATTTTTCAAAGGCAGTAAGCAAAAGAAATATATCTTTTACATTTTATAAAACTCAGAAAAATGGCTTTAAACAGCTTTTGCTCCCCTGCTATAATTATTTATTTTCAAACACTCCTGCAGGGGACTGCTTCGTTTTCTTATCCTGCACTCCTTTTTCTCATAAATGAACCATCACTTCAATAAATCATTATGAAAACAGAGACTAACACCAACTCTGAAAGGTTGAAAGATTTATGTAACACATTTATGTTTCCCATTTTCTCATTCTGGTACTCGGCTGCAAAAGCTAAGCTAATAAAAGCTGCTATTAATATTTCTTGTTGCCTAGCAACCCCAGAGCGGGAGTAATAGCTTCAGCTAGAAAAATAGATGACCGATAAGGAAAAATTCAATTCTTTTATTATCTCAGGGGGAAATGGCCTTTTACTGGAACATTATGATGTACGAGTTTGAAGTTGAACACAAAAGATTTTGTGTGTGTGTGTTTGTTTTTCTATTTTTAATGAACATTATTTTACCTCCACTAACTCTTTCAGGGGACTTTTGTTTTCTTTTGCACTCCCCCACCTTACCCCATCCCTCATGCTTAATTTAGCAGCTATAGTAGTTAAGAACCCGTCAGCATTTTTTAGTTTAAAAACGTTTTTTGCAAAGGTTTATAACTTGGTCATAAAAATTCACTCCCTGTTAAAACTCAGGCCAGTGATAAGCTAACACATGAGGCTAGTTCACTGTGAACAGGCTCACGTTTGCTGAGAGATAAGACTCAAGGTTTTCACTAAGAGAAAGGTCGGGAAAAAACAGAATGTGTCCTTTTCTGTGTCCCAGTTTTCTTTGCAACTTGGGGATGCTATCTCTTTTAAGAACTGTTTGCTCTAAAGTTTGAAGAGAATTCAAAATGGGTAAAAAGGGAGTGTTTATTGAGCACCTTCTGTGTACAGATTTGGTGCCATTGATTCTTTTTAACCACCCTCTGAAACAGGTGCTATTACTATCCCCATTTTTCAGACACAGAAACTGAGGCACAGAGAGGCCAGGGAATCACCCCAAAGTAGCCTGATGCCATGAGGTTTCTCATCTTTGTGCTTTAGTATTAGTTTTTCAGCTTTGCACTGCTGACTTTTGGGGTGGGATAATTCTGTCACTGCCCTATGCATTGTAGGGTGTCTAACAGCATCCCTGGCCTCTACCCACTCTTTGTGGCCTCTAATAGCACTCCCTGCATCAAAATCAAAATTAAAAATGTCTCCAGTTGTTGCCAGATGTCCCCTGGAGGACAAAATCAGCCCCAGTTGAGAACCACTGCCTGCCGCTCCCCTCTGCTTGGAAGGCTGTGCCCTCTTGTCAACCCACTGAACTCCTATTCGTGCGTTAGGACTTAACTCTGGGGCTGTCTTCTCTCTGAGGCTGTCTGGATCCTCTGGGCTGGAAATAGGGTAAGGCAAGTGAGGCATTAGCCTCAACCACAGGAATTAAGGGAATGACAAAAAAAAACTCAGTCATCGAGATAAATAATATTTTCATGTAAAATTATTTAAAATCAAAATGACCACAAAAAGGATGAACGGTAAACCAACATTTAAAATAAAGGTGGGATCAGTCTGAAGTCGTGACAGTAGGCAGTTGTTCATTTAGATGCCTATCTGTGTTCCCCAACCCTGGCACAACCTGAAAACTGGGTCTGTGCCTTATTCCTTTCTCTGGCACCAGCATCTAGCAGAGGGGCCTGGTCAGCAAATAACCTGAATGTCTGTTTATTGACTGAATGAATGGGGCAAGAGAGAGGTCTTGTCCAAGGTCACAAAGCAAGAAAAAGGCTAAAGCTGAAATTTTAATCTGGGCCTCGGACTTCAAGCCCAATGCTGTCTGCACCCTCCAGGCTGTGCTTCCGGTGGCAGAGTGGTGCCTAAGCCATGAAGGATTCAGAGATGCCCTGGGGTGCTCACAGCCTTGGGGAGGGGGATTGGCAACAGCAGCCATGATTTCAGCTTGGTGTCCACTTGGGTCTCCCTGATGCTACCTCATTTCAGCTGCACAACCCTCGTCAGGCAAGAGCTGTCAGCTCCCTGATGCAGAGCGTCTCCAAGTACAGAACCATTATACTCGCCATGGTCACAGTTTCCTTATCTTGACTTCTGGAGGGCAAAAGACTATACCTTGTTTGACCCCATGTCTTCTCAGTGAACTTTTCCTAAATGAATGGATGAATTATCTGCACCTGTAATCTGCTAACATTTATTTAGCCCTTATTATGTGCTCCGCATCCACATAAGCCCTTTATATTTGTATCTCATTTAATTCTTCACCCCAAGAAGCAGGTACTATCTTTGTTGACATTTCACAGATGAGAAAACAGACATACGGAAATGTTAACCACTTGGCCACATAATTATCATGGTGACACCAAGATTCAAACTCCAGACAGGCTGATTTCTCAGACTATGTACTCAATATCTAACCTGTACAGTCCTCAAATGAATGAGTGAATGAATAAATTAAGAGTAAAAGAGTGAGAGACCCAAGATTGAGATCTAGTTTATCTATCTGATCCCAAGCCAAGCCATTCACAGTTATAAGTAGCCACAGCATGAAGTGCGAGGTGCTCATTTAGAACAAGGAACAGATGGGTACGGAGGCGCTCAGAAGGGAGTAGTAGCAGGGAAGGCTTCCTGGAGGTGGTGGCTTCAGGGCTGTGCCTTAGACGCTTGAGAGGAGATTTCACACTTGCCTGAATTCCCTATTCAGACCCAATCGCCACCCTTCTGCTGGAATTCGCAGATGAGTTTGTGATGTTTTAGCATCGCATAGGCGCCCTCTGGTGCCCATCCTCTCCACCCCCTGCCAGGCTCCTGAGGGGAGCCATGACCCTCTGGCAGTGAAGAGTGCAAAGGCCAGACATTTAACTGCCATTCCGGGCACAATGCCAAGCTTGGCAGAGTACCTCTCCCTCTGAGACCTGCTCCTGCGTCATGAAGGAGCATTCAGGAAAAATCGCGGCATCATCCATCAGCTGCAGCTTCGATATTACCTGGTATAATGGCTCCTTTCCCCAGCTGAATATTCAGTACCATGTTTGGGAAAATGAGCTTTTAATGTACCATCGGCATTGCTGAGAAACCATCTCTGGCTCCGCGGAGTGTCTGGCGCACATAAAACTCGAGATCTATTGGAATCATTTTTCCTCTGCTCTGGCTGGAAAATAAAAAGTCAGCCTCGGGTGCTCTTTCTCCCATCTTGCAGCTTTCTCCATTTACAACTGGGAGTCTTCATAAAAGGAGGCAACAAGACAAATAAAACTCATCGAAATAGTAAAACTCCAGAAGAGAGTGTCAGTGCACCGTTGGGCCAGGAGGACTGCCCCGTGGGAGACTCTAGCATACAAGTGGGGTTGGGCTATGGGCCCCGCCATGATGGTGGCAGCCTGGTGTCCAAGCCATGACACGTAACAGGGAGTCTGGAGTCCCGGAGTTCCTTTTCTGCCCTGGTGGGTTGATCTTGGGTGTTAATGTCTTTTTCTGAAGCCTCATGTAAGATGGAGCTGAAGCAAATGTGCTGATGAAATACTCCCGGTGCTTAGCTTTGTGAGGGGGATGTAGCAAGTGCCTGATGAGAGTTTGTTGACTGACTGACTCACTGAATGAATGAATGAAAAATAAGTGCTGCCTGTGTAAATACTTCACAAACTGTAGGGTACCATTACATGATTGTTGGTGAGAAAGCCAGTGGGGACCCTGTAGCCTATTCTTTCTTACAGTGCTGACCACCTTATCTCATCTAGCCCTCTCATCAACTTTGGAGGGAGATGGAATTATCCTCAGTTATGGATGTGTGCCTGAGATTAAGACAGCAGGTGGTCTGTCCAGAGGCACACAGCCAGGAAGTTGTAGAGAGCATGAGGACCTCACTGTCATGACCTTAAACATTTTATGCTCTTAACGTGGTAGAGAGCATCCCTCACTCCAGCCCGCTGCCCCTGTGGGACTTTGGCCCCTATCCCTCTGTCCAGCGTGGGTAGACAGAGCTCTCACTAAGACACAATTAGCTGGGAGAGGCAAGAATGTTAGCCTCAATCACTATTTCTCTGAACCCTTGGTAGCAAGGAAAAAGGAAAGGAATTTGGGATGAGTAGTGAGAGCATCACTGGGCTATGTCTGTTGGATGGAGCTGTGGGTCTGGGATGCTGGAACCCTGAGGACTGTCTTCTGAATAAGCTAATTCTTCCTGTCACCCCAGAAACTGATGGGGAGACCCAAGTCAGGAAACCTGGGTTCAGGTCCTGTCTCTGCCACCACTGTGTAGGGCAAGTCACTCCCTCCCCATCCCCCCGCAGCCTCACCTCTTTCATATGTTGATTAGACAAAGCCCAGATTTCCATAGAGAGCAGCAGAAAGATAAGGAGAGAACATCTCTCAAGCGTTTTATGGATGGGCCCTGCAGGAGGTGGCAGTCACTGGGGTGGCAGATCAGAGCCACAAGTCTGGAGAGCCCAGTGAGCTGCAAAGGAGTGCTCTAGAGCCAGACAGCTGCACCTATAACCAGCTGTGTGACCTTAGCCAAGCCACTTAACCTCTCTGCGCCACCGTTTCCTCATGGGGCTGTGGCAAGGCATAAATGAGATATTGCAGATGGTGCTCAGATCCTCACTAGTGGGAAGTCTGTCAGCCTGGTCCCACAGGGAGCTCTCAAGCATGAATTAGACCACAGAGTTGCTGACATTTGTACCCCAGTGTGAGTCAATCTTTAGTGACAGGCTGGAATAGGGGTGTGGCTTGTGCATAACTTGGCTCCTGTTTAACCTGGGACAGTTCTTGGAGAAAGGCAGCAGTGAGCCTTTGGCAGCTAACACTCTAGGGAATGGATCTGCAGAGGGGGTTGATCCAGCAGTATCTGCATCTAGAATGAGGTCCTAAGGCCAACAGGATCGGTGTCACTTGGGAACTTATGAGTCTCACGCCCGACTAGGTCCTCACCCTGTGTTTAACCAACCTTTTCAGCGGCCGCCACCATCAGCTGAGTTCCAGATTCCACAATGTTTTTAGGGCGCATGGAGCTGTTGCTTGTGTTTCCGTTTGCCTCGAGGGTTTCATCATATCTGTGACAGCTGCAAACATTTTCCCCCAGACAAACGGGAGTGTCCACACCTCTGCGTGTGATTCCTGAGTCTTCCCAGCCCCATGTGCCTTCCGCTGGCTCAGGCTTTGAAGTAGACAGCCTGACACGAGGACCATCCCAGGCTGTGATGAGAAGGGTCCAGGCCTGATCTGCCTGGGCTGTCGACTGCCTCATCCGTGTGAGGCTTCATGAGTAATTGGACAGTACCAAGGGCCTAGGTAAGATTAGAAATAGAATGAAATAGAGGAAGAGAAAGAAAGCCCAGAACAGGGGAGACCTCTGGGATCTCTGCATGCCAGCAAAGTGTGGGGCCCTCACCGGAAAGTCTGGGCCCAAAGGGTCAGCCTGGGATGGTCATTCGCCATCCCCCCGGACTCCTTTTCTCCCTTGGGAACCCAGACCTTGGGCCCCCATGCCTTTTCACTGGAGACCCCCTTCTCCCTGCTCCCTTTGTCTGCCTGGAGAACTTGATATATTCTTGCTTGCTGGGAGAAGCGGATTAACTCCAGCCCCCAAACTGGCCATGCCCCTCTATAAGTCCCCACTCTCGGGACCTTGATCACACTAAATTAAAATTGTATGTTCCCAAAACCACTGCAAAATGATTTGCAGCCATGTTAGGGACCAGGTTCACTGTGCCCCAGTACATGGCCAAGGGCTGCCACCCAAGCAGGTGTCCACAGTTTGAGTGACCAGTGGCCGGCCAATGACACTGGAGACAGTCCTCTTTGGGGCTCAACCTCTGCTGTGGCCCCTTAACGTGGACACTCACACTGTGCCTCTGTCCCCACTGCCCTGCAGAAAGGGGGTCAGTACTTTAATTAATGTCCCTGACCTTGGACTTCTGAGAACCTGGATTTAAATTTGAATTCCTCCAGCAACTTACCATGTTGGACAAGTTACCTGCCTCCTCTGAACTTTAGTTTTCTTGTTGTGTAAAATGAATATGTTACTATTCCTTATGGGGTTGTTTTGAAAATTAAATGCTATGATGCTTATAAAATGCTCAGCATGGTAGCCATAGCAGTGCTATTATTTATCTCTAAGCACTTTCTGTATGAGCTGCCTTTGTTTTTCTTCCCCGCCAACCGACATGGAAAACTGTATTCTTTCTAATTTCCTTAAATCCACCTGCCAAAAAAATTGATGGACAAGGTCGGTTCCCTGAGGATTTTCAGAGGTACCTACCACAGACGTGTGCTCCATGCCTCCAAGTCCCCTTTCGGCCACACTGACTCTGTGATAACCTCTCTCTTATCCCTGCCCCCCCACACACACACACCTGTTCAGTGTCAGGCTGCCCTCAGTTCTGTCCCATGCTATAATTTCCTCAGTCTCAACGTCTCATCCCGCACCTAAGACGAATCTCTGAGCTCAGGTGAATGAAGGCTCCTCTGTCAACAGGATCTGCCTTCCTTAGAGGTTAGTTTAGGGCCTTTTTGGCTTGAATTGAACATCTTTATGTGCCACCCTCCACCCCGAGCAGCATCAGTATATTTCTCAATACTAGTCAAACCAGTTTAGTTTTCCCCCAAAGAGAGATTTGGTCGCATTAGTTCAAGTCCACCAAGAAGCAGTATATACATATGTGTGTGTGTGTGTGTGTGTATGTATATGTATATATGTATATATATATGTGTGTGTGTATATATATATGGATCTAACATATTTCTTATAAATCTCATTCTTTAGAATCTTATATTTTTGCACTGCTATTATGTTTAGAACTTTTTGCTTATGTTTTCTAACATAATTGTTTTTGTGGGTAAGAAATCGGTGTGTTTCTTATATTTGTTTTTATCTGGCTGTCTCATATGCTAATTTCTTAGAACTTGAGGTTTTGGGGATTTCTAGAAATACTATTACATCTATAAAGAAGATGCTTTTCAGTGGTTGCAACTCATTCCTTTTTGTTTCATTGCATTGAGTCAAACTTCCACTAAATAGTGATCATCAATGACCGGTGATCTTTGCCTTACCCCCTAGTTTAATGGGAATGAAATTCACCATAAGCATGAAGTCAGTTTTCTACAGCATGGTTTTAAAAAAGATCCTTCATCTTTCACTTTACTTATAGTTTTTGATGAGTTTTATCAAATGGCTATTAAGTATGCATTGAGATGATCATAGTATATTTGTATTCTATGTATATTTGTATATTCCTTAGTATGTTTGAGATGATGAATTTTATTAATAGATTTGTCAGTATTAATATATTAGACTTGGTCATGGTATACGTGTATATGTACATGTTAAAACACATTTTTAAAAAAATATGAGATCATTTAATGTACTATTCTTTTACTTGAGATTTTTTTTACATTTTTATAGTGAAATAGGTCTATATATTTTTTACGACTTAGCTTGCTCATATTTCTGTACCAAAATGAAGATTATACTATAATCTCTATAACCATTCTACAGATTATACTATCTTCATAAAACGAATAGTTCATTACACTGAGGTCTATACAGTTATTACCATTGAATTGTATTTAGTAATATCGTATAATTTTATAGGCTTTGTACCTGCAATGATCCCCATTCATATTTCTAAAGTTGTATATTTTAGTATCTCTCTCTTTTCTGCTCATCTTTACCAGAGCTTTATCCGTGTTATTGGTTGCTTTACTTTGTTTTATTCATTTTATTCAGCAAACTAATCATCAGAATTATGTTTCAATACTATTACTTTTATTTTTTCTTAATTTATTCATTTCTCTTTTTATGTTTAGTAATCCATTTTCCTGTAGATGTTTAAATTTTTCATTTTAGTTCAGTTTCAATTCTCTAGTTAATTTACTTTTATTGTTTATTGTTTAATGATAAAAAGTTAATGGCCATATGTTTTTTTCTGAGTATGGCTTTAGCTGTATCCTATACATTTTTTAAATGAAGTAGTCTTACATCTTTTACTTTTTCTTTCCAAAAACATAGCTTGATTGGTTTTTCTAAAAATAGCATATGTTCATTGTAAAAAAAAATTAAATAAACACAAGCAAATACAAAGAAGAAATAAAAGATCATTAAAACTGCTAACAAACACAAATAACCATGACTACCTAACCATTTGCTAAGTAGCTTTTCAAGTCATATCTTGGTGAACTGTACACATATAATTTACATAAATGGGACTATACTATGGTGCCTTGTCCTGTACTTTCTAGTCTGTTCCAGACCTACCAGTTTTCTGCAACAGGATTTCCATGTGGATGTATTTCCATGTCCACAATTATAAGTCATGCCCTTATTTTTAGTGGCTGCATAACAGTCCTTCGTCACAGTGGATGTTTCATTGTAAACATAAGCAGTGTTCTATTGACAGACATTTAAGCTGTTTGTGACTTTCCACTATTATAAAACGCTTGGGAGAGTCCTTAGGAGTTGTGAAAATGAGTTTTTGAGGGTGCAGGTATCAGCAGAAGGAGGAGAGGAGAACTCTATCCTGAGCAAGTTTCTTAGCCCTCTAAGCCTCAGTCTTCTTTTCTGTAAAAAGAGGACTCATCCTGGCGTCTACCTCAGAGGAAGGATGTGAGAAAAAGTGAGGAGACATTTTGGCTTGTAGGGGCTGGCAACGGGGAAAGGGGTTATATATTCCTCTGACTTGGCCACGGAGGGGTGGGATCTCTGATGTTTAAGGGTGGAGCCAGCCTGGAATCTAAAACAGCCTGTAGCCCTGAACAGCTGGACCTGCTTTGGCAACATCTGCCCTTAAACATGTGGGCAGCATAGAATACTTTCCTCTACGTCCCTGACATTGTCTCAGAGCCAGACGTCCCCAGAGCCCCTTCGTCGATTAATTTGTGGCTGAGTAGCAGCAGGAACCTCCCCAGAACTGAGTCCTGTCTGTGCCTTGGACCCACTGTGTGACCTCAGAGCCATTCCTTGCCCTCTCTGAACCTTTCATCCCTGAACCCTCCCAGCCCGACCACCTGGAACTGTTCTGAGAGAGGTAGGATATCCGAAGCTTTGCCTGCAGCCTCCACCCCTCCCCTGGGCATTTCAATCTCGGCTTAACCAGGGATTTCAATAGGCAACGCTTTTCTCTCGAGGGTTCATAAAAACATGTAAACACGGGTGAGGATACAAAATATTGAGCAGCAAGACAGTAAAACACACCAGTATTTGTTGTGTTAATTGAATATTCATGAGCTGACTGTTTAAATTACAGTTCACAACTGTTGCCGGGCCTGATGAATAATTTAAACGAGGGTGGCCAAAGAGATTTCAACACTGCATTAGCCAACTGCTCAAGAACAGCTACAGAGACTTTATAATTAGCTCGGAATATCCTATAATAAATTCTTTGAAAGATGGTTTTAATTAGCAATGTGTGCTAATTCTGAATGTAGAGTGTTAAGCGTTAAGGGGGTGTGTAACCCTTCCCTTTCCTTGTTTTCCCTCTCATGTGGGGTCCCACCACCTGCCAAGAACCTCTGCGCCATGCTGGGCCTGCCTCCTGAATCCCTACCCACTCCAGGCCCACTGCCCCATCTCAGCTCAGACACCCCCTGTCATGGCCTGGGCCAGTGCAGAAGCTTCTGACCTGGTCTCCTTGCTTCTGTCTTTCTCCCTCTGTGTCATTCACGAGCTGGTTCATTCCCACTGGAGCAGCCAGTGTAGCTTTCTGAAATGCGAGTCTGATTCTACTTCTGCCCCTTGTATAGCCCCTCAATTGGAGAAGCCCAGAAGAAGTGGCTTGTCAAGGTCATTTGGGTCTCCAGGGGAATAGCAGGACCAGCTGACTTCAGCCAGTCTGTAGGTGTTGGAGATGGGAGAGGCGTCACTGGCAGAAGGAACAGCATTAGCAAAGGCAAAGCGACAGGAACATGCAGCGTATGGACTGGCTGTGAGGAGCAGGATGAGGAGAGGCGTGAAGGAGGCCAGGGCCTGGCCACGCCATGTGAAATGCTTGGAGAGGGAGGGTGGAGGAGACAGGGCCCACTTAGGGCCGTGGTACCCACTGGGCTGACCTGGAGCTTAGAAAAGCTGCCACTCTGGGGACCCAAACTCCCAAGCCTGCCTGGCTCATCCCTTTAGCATCTGCTGAGTGCCTGCTCTGCGCCAGGCCTGGTGCTGGATGCCAGGGAAACAGCCCCAAGCATAGCAGGTTCTCGCCTTCATGAATGGAGCACACAACCAGAATCCTATACACACGCCAGAGAATGTATAATTGCAATTATGGCAAGGTCAATAACAAATAGTTTGTTCATTGGTTCACCTTGGTTTAGGTAGGAGAGCTTCCTAGAGGTGGTGACATTCGAGCTGAGTTCTGAAAAGCCAGCAGGGGTTAGGGAGGCAAACTGAGTTCCAGCTGGAGGGAGCTGGGCCACCAGGGCATCGGAGCTGCCCCATCCCCTGACAGTGCTGAGCACAGGGGTCTAGTAGGGTCACTGGCAGTGGCCTGGTGTGTGTCTGTGTGGGGGCAGAGTGGGTTGGTAATAGGAGTAGGACCTGGATTGGTGATGGGAAAGGGGTGTCTGTGTATGGGGAGCTCATTGCTGGAAGGGAAATGACCCCCTTTTCTGAATCCAAACCCTGGCTCCTTGAGCAGGATATGGAGTTTCTCAGCCTCAGTTCAGCAGGATTTACTCATGCACTTTTTAAATTAATTCTAGAAACATTTATTGAGCCCCTACTATGTGCCAGGCACTCTCCCAAGCCCTGAGCAAATGACAGTCCTCATCCACCAAGCTTACCTTCCAGTGAGATAAACCAACAAATGAGATAAAATAGCAAAATACAGCCTCCCCACCCCTCAGATGCGGAAGCAAAGGGTCCTGCCAGATAAGCAAATGCCCCTTTCCAGAATGCACTTGCCCCAGGGCAAGGGCATCAGGCCCCCTTCGAAATAGGAAGTGAAGGTCGAAATCGGGAAGATGGAGGATTTGCAGCTCTACAGCTCCTTTTGGTTATCAGCCTCCCATGACCAAGCACACTGGATCCATCCACTTCCTCAGCCTCCCTGGTCCATCATATCTGCCGCAACTGCCTCCTTCCCCCCCCCCCCCCCCCCCCCCCCCCCCCCCCGCCTCTGGCCTGTGACCCAGACCTGCTGGGCTGTCCCCCTCTCACTGGCCACCAGGCTCCCCCGAGCCTGCAGGACCAGCCTTCATCCCCTGTGATCTGCCCCTTGGGGTTCCACCAGCCTTGTTCCTGCCTTGGCCCCAGTGTACCCTGAGTCTTAGCAGCCCCCGAACACATGGGGACAACCATCATGCTGATTCTGAACCCCAAGCTCGGCTCTTGTTCTAATTTACTCACAGCAGTTTCCTGGTGGTTTGTCACTGTTTTTGTCCAGCAGTTCCCTCTCAGCTCTTCACAGAGATGCAGAAGGATTCAGAAGTAGTCAAAACAAAACAGATAAGCTGTGCCCAATCCCTGTGTGGTGATAACAAAACCATTCCCTTTCCCGCACTCTGTCCCTCAGGGCCAGCC